>JBBPKA010000002.1:390797-501222 GCA_038088995.1 Guyanaporus albipodus
TAGACTCTTTACCATGTCTGCTGCCTCATCACCCTCAAGACCAAGATCCTTCACCAACTGTCTTAGGTCATCGTCCGTGACTCTGACTCCCTGGAGTCCGAAGCCTTCGAGCTCTGTGCTGATGTCAAAATCATTCCGTTTATTGACTGGCTTCAGCGGGGTGTCGGGGTCCTGAGGGAAGAACTTGGGTTTGTGATGCTCTGGGGTCATCTGAGACACGGGAACCGCCCCTGGAACACCGACGGGCTTTGCGATGGGTGCGGGACGGTCTTCATCGACCACTGCATTCCAGCTTTCCTTGAGCCGTAAAAAGATATCTAGCTCGTCATACTCGACGGCTTCTTCGCTGATGGCCGGATCAACAGGGTGGATGACAAGGCGAGACAGGCAATGCGCACAATGACTCAAAGTCCTGCGCACGATGGTTTGGTCGCATCAGTCAATACGTGTGCGTTTGAAGGTGGTCTACGCACGCCTGGGTACCTGCCCCCGACGAGTATACCGGGTAATTGCTGCTTATCTGCACCAAATCAGAACTGAAGTAAACGAACATTATCGCGCTTGGCATCACGAACCAAGCGGCGCCTTTCTCTTCCACAGTCGTTTGGCGTCCTCGTCTGAAGCTAGGTCGTAGGAAGTGAATGGGATCTTCTTGGTTTGCAAAATGCGCAGGATGTATTCTGTGTAAAGGCGTAGTGTGATACACGTTCTCGACCATAGCCCGATGACGAACTCCGAACGACTGACCCTGACGCTTCCGAAGGACAGGCTGTGAGGCAATTGTGGTGAGGAACACCTGGATCGGCGGTGAAGGCATGCTCAGGAGATGGTAGATCGATTAGTGAGGAACCGTCAGCCACTCTGCGTTTGGCCAGCCTAGTAAGTGTAAACTACCATCACCAGCAGAGATAACTTCAACATCATGACCTTGTCGGTTCTCATCGTCTGTCTGGGTAACATCTGCCGTTCTCCTATGGGGGAGGCCGTGCTTCGACATGAAGCTACGAAGCGGGAGATCGACATCCAAGTAGACAGCGCAGGCACGAGTGCGTACCACATTGGTGAAGATCCAGATTACAGGTAACACGCTCCAACCGTCTTGCGACCACGGCCAAGCCTTCTCATCGACTGTTTGGTGCTACAGAGCCATTTCGACGTGTAGAGCGGTGGGGGATCTCAGGCTACATCTACTAACTACGTTGAAACTCAACCTCGGTCCAGCACAACATACCGATCAGGCATTCAGCACGCCAGGTGAAGGAAGCAGATTTTTGCAATTTCCAGTACGTCCTAGCTGCAGACGAATCAAACCTTCGCAGTCTGTTAGCCAAAAAACCTGGCCAAGCAACTGCGACTGTTCGTCTCTGGGGGTCATACCTAGATAATAGGCCCATCTCAGACCCTTACTATGACAATATCGTGAGGCTTGTCATTGCTACCCGAGATGTAATCTGACAGGTCCAATATCATACAGGCAGGATTCGAGGAATGCTTTGAAGAGTGTACAAAGTTTTCGAGGGCTTTCCTCGACGAGGTGGCCAGGAAAAACTAACAATGCTCAGTTGTTCTGAGTCATCCTCCGAGATAAGAATGACCAATGATCAATTCAACGTAGGCATGTTTACCGATGCACGGCTGCCTATGGCATCTTCTGCTTTCCAGAGGCTCGTGGTAGTCTAGTGTGGGATGAGTCTTTTGAGGCATCTTTAAATTGAGAAAGTATACCTTATTTTGTGTGTAGAAGTTGATCCCGCTGTTCATGCGTCAATCATCACCTAATGTACAATAGTAGAAATGAGACAGCGCCCACCTTTTCCCATAAAATCCGATGTCGCCCAAAAAGCTTCCTTTGTTGCCACTCCATGCGAACATGGGAAGAGGCACTGGGATGGGCACATTGACACCAATCTGACCAACATTCACCTCTGTCTCGAATTTGCGTGCTGTTGCGCCGGACTGCGTGAAGATAGCAGCACCATTGCCGTAGCGGTTCGCATTGATGATATCAAGTGCATCGTCCAATGTTTCTACAGAGATCACAGTGAGAACAGGACCAAAAATTTCCTCGCTTTAAGGAACAGTGAGACACAGTACACTTGACAAGAGAACAAAGAGGTACTAACTAGTAACACTGCATGGAGGTTGTGGCTTCAATGATGGTGGGCCCAACGAAATTGCCCTTGGGGTAGCCTGGCACGGTAATTTTCCGCCCGTCAAGATGAATACGACCACCCTCCTCTTCCGCAGAAGATATGAGCCTTTCCACACGATTCTTTGCAGCTGGTGAGATAAGGGGGCCACTGTGTGATGATGAGGGAGTAAACGGGTAGTTCATCTTGAACAGAGAATACATACAGGTCCGTGCCACTTTCGAATCCACCATTGACCCGAAGTTTTCCAGCACGCTCGGTTAACTCGGGGAGCCAAGATTGGGCAGTTCCAACTAGGACGACTGAAATGTTCTTTCAGTTTCACGTAGATTAGCTATCTGAGATATACTTACCAACAGAAATAGCCATACATCTTTGCCCAGCAGCTGATCGAGACGGTTCACTCTTCAGAAAGTGGACTCAAAGGATCTCTTACCGCCAAAAGCCGCTCCTATGATGGAGTTCAACGCGAGATTCCTGTTCGCTGGATGGGCCTTTAGCAAGAATTCATCGTGCAAAAAAGTTACTCACCATCAGACATTAATACCGCGTGATTTTTGGCACCCATATTTGCCTAGAGAAGATAATGTGTATGTTCCGTTTAGCAAAGCAGCGGACCTACCTGAACACGTTTACCGTTCCTCGTACCTCTGAACCTACAGATCAGCCATGAAGATGTCACAGTAAGCCCTTGCTTGCCTTTCGTATATGTGCCGACCAGCACGATCACCACCAACAAAACTTATAGCCTTTACGAAAGGGTGATCACAGATAGCATTGACGGTCGGTACAGTTCCATGCACCACGTTGACAACACCGGGAGGCAAGCCTATCAAAAAACATGTTAGTACGCACTCGGTAGCCAAAATGGCTTATCATTCTGTTACCTGAACGTTCACAAAGTTCTGCTATGATCATGGCTGCACCGGGGTCACGTTCCGAGGGTTTGAGGACAAGAGTGTTCCCTGTAACAGCTGCCATTGGGATCGTCCATAATGGAATCATACTGCAGGAGGTGAATGACAAAGTACTGAATTAGGTAGTGCCACGTACGCCGGAAAGTTGAATGGAGCGATACTACGACGCTTAAATACGGATGCACAGATGGTAGAATAGGTAACTCAGTGCTGACCTTGCGCAAACACCCAACGGTACTTTGCGAACCTCGGTGTCCATGTCTTTGCTGACTGTCGAGATTAAGTCACAGTGATAGTTGAGGGAAGCCTGTAACACCTTCTGATTTTTCTCCGAGTAAAGTCGAAGTGATTCCAATTGCAGTTTCGACCACCTGCAATCCTCGGAGAACATCGCCCTGTGCATCTTTACGAATGTCGGTTGATGGTTGTTACTGACGGACGCAGATTTAATATGGGGTTACCTGCTAAAGTCTTTCCCTGTTCCAAGACAATACTGGCAGCCAGCGCGCCTGCATTCTGACGAATTTGGTTTTGCAACCTTGGGGGATGATGTGAACGAGTAATGGGTAGCGGACAAAGACGACAGACTCTATGGCAAAGCGCTGACGGGACAAGACACTCTGTCTGCTCCAGGACTTGTAGGCTCGGGAAGCTGCGTCGATAGCCTGCTCAAACTCGGTCGTGGTTGTCTCGGGAACGCGGGTAAGCAATGTTTGTGTGGACTGAACAATGAAGTAAGTTAGTGAGTTAACGAAAAAGATAAGAAGACCAGGGACTGACCGGATCGAGAACGTCATGCCACACAGTCGCCTTGCTCTCGATAAACTCACCTCCAATGTAGTTTTTGGTACTCGCGCCGGAAGCATGAGTCCCTTTCCACTCTGCGGACAGCTTCTCGGCCCATGGACGAGCTGTTTGGCTCAAACCTGAAAGTGTCGCATATGGACGACGAGATGCAATAGGACTGAGGCGGACAAGCGACATGACAGGATGATTGACCTTGGGCAGGCTCGACAGCTCGTGTAGGGCGGGGATCACGTGCGAGTGTCACGTGAAGTATCGTAGCTTGAACACAACTTTGAAAGTGCCACTGGAGGCGACCGTGACGATGAATCCAGCAGTGGGTGCAAACGGCGTGCCAGCTGATCATCATTTTCCAGTTCATAGCCAACTTAATGCGCTTCACATGCACCAGCAGTCACAACCTCGCGAACAATGGTCGCAGATGCTCCCTCAAAATCAGCCACAACAGTTTCATAGCTCGCCCTGGCAGCAGTCGCAGCCGGTCCAACTTCCCTCTGCACCCGCCTCAGCGTCCCAAGTACAAGTCCAGGGTTACCAGAACCTGCCCCAGTATTATCAAAGTCACTGCTCTCACCCTTTCGACTTCTCCTCCGTTGTCCCCCACCAAATTATGCAGGAGTTTTTGCGCTTGAGCACGCCTGTTGGTTCATCTACAAATGACGACACCATCATTGCTCAAGCGCTTCACGAAAGCAAACAGTCGGGGAAGACTTATAGACAGGCTTTGGAAGGCCTCCATGGCGTAGGTCATGTCCCAGCCATCTTATGTCCCTTCTCCGCTCATTGTTGTCTCCAGGTTAATAACCACGCCGCAAATCTCTGGAAGGACTATTACCTCGACCACCACGATCGCTTGGACCTCCTCGTGTCTCGTTTGACCGAACAACCAAAAACCGTGAAAAAACCATTCGTGCTGACCAAGTCGGTCCCTCAGGTCAACGATCAAGGTGCATCCCACCAAGTCGCACGAAAGCGACAAACATCTCTTTCGCCTCCGCGACAATCCCCTAAAAAGAAGGCACATTTTCCCGACCCTTCACAAGCCTCGCGGCGAAAACGTGCTACCCATTCCGTCGCCACTGTGACATCAGTCCTGGTCCGTCCCCCTAAACGCCCGCGTGCTACCTTCAATAGTCTCTCCGCGCCCTTACTCTCCAATGATGTTCCGAACTTGATGCCACCACAAGTTCACATCCCCCTCCCGGAGCCCCCTTCGAGATCACCAACCCCTCCTGCATTTGTGCAACTCGGTAATAACGGAAATAAATATACCAAAGAAGACCGTGATTACTTCCTTAAGTTTCTCGTATGGCGATTGAAGCAAGATTCCTCTCTGACCAAGAAGGAACTATGTGAACTACTCCACGAAAAGGTGAACGATATCTCTGCTTGTATTGCAGTTCAGTATCCACTAATGAACCGAGTCAGGCACCTCATCATAGTGCTAATTCTTGGGCCTCCCATTGGCACCAACGACATGACATTGCCGACAAGATCCTCGCCACATATCACCTCAGTTCCGACGCTGATGCAGAGGACGACGAAGATCAGCAAAATGAGGAAGAGGAGGTGGAGGTGGAAGAGGAAATGAAAAATGACGAAGAGGACGACGCCCAGTTGGAAGCAATGTCAGCAAATGAATCTTCACACGACCAAAGAAGCGTAATCCGTTCTCAAGCACCGTTCTTAGATTTGGACACTAACGTCGATACCGAAGCGGACGAAGCTGATATGGGAGAACCCGGCAATGCGTTCACGCGGGGAGATTGGTGCATTCTCGCGAGGTTCATTGCGAGAAACCGCTGGGACGAAATGTTGCCCAAGGAGCGATGGCAGGCTTTTACCGAAACTGTGCGTGATAATTTTCATCTGTTTTTCGTATCTAACTTATAATGAGTCAGTACGATACCAAGCGACCTCCGAGGTCTTGGGCTGAATTTTATCGTAGAAATGAAACTGGTATGGTTCCACAAACAATCATCGACACGCTTTTCTGATTTGTTAACCTGAATTGCGCCGTAGAAATTTTGAAGTTGTCCCGAAGGTACTCATCCGTATCTAACGGTAACAATCAGAGTCGGCGCAGCCGTTCGTCACGGCGAAACTGACAAGAACTTGATTGACGTTGAGGAAGACTTGACACGACGGTAATATGTACCTTGAGCTGCACGACTGTCCGTTGCTTTACACTTTCCATCGTGTCATATGTATCGCTTCGCGTAATAATACCACACTCGATGGGCATCCAAGCAAAGTATATGAAGTTGGGCTTGTTTGCTAAATGCCTGCCGATGGCACGTGGCCAGCAGTATAAGTAGCCCTGCAAGCATTGGTGCTACTTGCCAACCGCCGACTTTTTGGTCTCTCTTGCGCCATTCATCCTACGACCACCACCACACTCTAATCGACAGCCGCAAGTCAGGTATGGATGAGGAGTACGATGTGATTCAAACCTAAGATCTGAGAATTGGCTACTCCATGTTACTGACTTGTTGCCTAGGTTATCGTTCTCGGCACAGGTCTGACAGAGTGCATCTTGTCAGGCCTGCTTTCAGTCGAGGGAAAGAGGGTCCTTCACATGGATAGAAACGATTATTATGGCGGTGACAGCGCCAGCTTGAACTTGACGCAGGCAAGTTAAGCGTCGACATTGTCAGTGTTACATGCAGTCGCTCATGTACATCGGGATCTAGCTCTATCGCAAGTTTAATCCAAATCAACCCCCACCCACAGCACTTGGCCGCGATCGTGATTACGCAGTTGATCTGATACCCAAGTTTATCATCGCATCTGGAGAACTCACCAAAATCCTTGTGCACACTGAAGTGACGCGCTATTTGGAGTTTAAACAGATCGCAGGAAGTTTTGTTTACCGAGATGGCAAAATTTCGAAAGTCCCAAGCACCGAGTTAGAGGCTGTCAGGAGTCCCTTGATGGGACTGTTTGAGAAGCGTCGTGCCAAGAAGTTCTTTGAATTTTTGCAAGGATGGAAGGACGACGACCCCGCAACTCACCAAGGTCAGTGCATCGCGTTGGTTGGTTACAACATTAAATTATCACGTTAGGAATTGACCTCGATAGGGACTCTATGAAGGCAGTATATGAGAAATTTGGCCTTGAACCTGGTACCCAAGATTTCATTGGTCACGCCATGGCCCTTTACCTTGATGACGAGTAAGCGTTTGCATTAAGCGATCAAATATCTCATGACAAGTTCCCAGTTATATCACGAAGCCTGCTCGTCCCACTTACGATCGAATCATTCTTTACACCTCTTCGATGGCTCGTTATGGCAAGTCACCCTACATCTACCCATTGTATGGCCTTGGGGAACTTCCCCAGTCCTTCGCACGCTTATCTGCCATCTACGGTGGAACATACATGCTCGACAAGCCGGTTGACAAGATCGTAACCGATCAAAGTGGCGAGTTTGTCGGCGTACGAAGCGGAAAGGAGACCGTCAAAGCGAAGCAAGTCATTGGAGACCCCAGTTACTTTAGTGCTGGTAAAGAGGCCGAAGGTGGTAAACTGCGCGTCGTAGAGGACGGAAAAGTCATCCGAGCGATCTGCATCTTAAAGCACCCAGTCCCTGGTACCGAAGATAGTGACAGCGTTCAAATCATTATTCCTCAGAATCAAGTGAACAGGCGAAATGGCATGTATCACTCAATTTGTTCCTGTACCTGTGGCTTAAGCTACCACAGATATCTATATTGCTATGGTCTCATCAACGCACAATGTCTGCGCTAAGGACGTATACATCGCTATCGTCAGCACCATTGTCGAAACGGACAAACCTGAGCAAGAAATTGACCCTGGACTTCGGCTCCTTGGGCCAATCTACGAGAAGTAACGTCTTCGGTTTTAGAGCAGGCGCAGCGCTGATCACGCTAATTACTATAGGTTTGTGAGCGTCAGCACACTCTACACGCCCGTGTCCTCGGGAGAGGCTGACAACATATTCATTACTCGTTCTTACGACGCAACCTCTCACTTTGAAACCGTCGTTGAGGAAGTTAAAGATGTCTGGAAACGCGTTGTGGGCAAAGAGCTTGTTCTCAAGAAACGAGAGATGGAAGTGGAGGAATAGTCGTAGTTTAGGAATGCTGCATACTACAGTACATCACACCCTTCTGAAACATTTCGCCCTGTACACTATTCCTGGGTTTCTGGGCCTACTGGAAACTTTCGGAGAACGCGTCCATATTAAATTCTGGAACCTGAATGTCGTGCTTTGCCGATTTGATCAAGCTCCCTAGTCCAGCTCTGCGTGTGACAAGATCACCTTCCTCTTGGATGCCTTGTCCTATGCCAGGAAAGTCACGTTCTAGAGACTGCCCTCCTGCTGGTGGCTTTGACTCAACATCCATGTCAATCAGCATAGACGATCTTCTGCGTAAGAAGGGGCTAGTAGCTATATTCCGGCGTGGCAAGTCTGGGCTTGGTGATGTTTGTGCATGGATTGTAGCTTTCCGTGTAATCGCTGTTGGTTGCTCGAAAGACCATGAACGGACGAGATAAAGTGCCAAAGCATGGCAACCTGCACAGTGCCAAGCTTTACGTCGTGTAGCATAGAGATAGAGGAGATAACACGCACCCATCCGACAGAACACTCTCGCAACTTGTAGGATAAAGTTGAACTCTCTCCTGCCAGAGATTTCACTGGTCCCTGCCGCAGCCTGTAGCGTCTTGGATCGCAATTGAGAGAATAATAGCGCAAGACTTGGATCATCAAAGTGTGGTTCGCCAATTTCCAAGTTCTGCATCCCCAGAGAATCGGCCAGATCGCGTAAAGGTGTCTGAACGTAGGAGAGATAAGAAGATTGGGCGAAAATTCAAAGGGCATGACTAACCAGGATGATCCTCACAGACAGATCCTTGCGTCGCAACATCCAGAATGCCCAGCTTGCCAGCCACCTGTTCCCCTCACGGAAAGCAGTTGGTAATACACTATTGTTCAGGATGCCACACAATACTTCTCCGTCATTGCCTTCAATTATACGCGCCAAAGCTATGGCAAGTTGAAAATCGGTGAGTTGTTTGAGACAAACATTCACCGCGTCCTTCAAGCTTCCTCCGAGAAGGAAGAAGGCGGCTGCATATTCTGGACCTCAAGTTATTAGCCGAATTTTTAAGGGCATATATCCACCAACCGAATCGCTGCTTGCTTAGCAGAGCATAAGCATTTTTGAGGGCCGCAGTTTTCCATCGCGGCTGCGTGAAATCATTCGCTAGGAATTTAAGCATTATTGCCTGTTCCTTATGCCACACTGCCTGACGCCAGAGTCCATGCACCAATTTGACCTTGCCTATTGCGAAGTAGTATAGAGAGCATGTAGTTGGGTCCCGATTGCCACCCGCCATATACTCGTTTCGAGCAATAACTTCCATCTGCGATTTCTGGTGATCACTCCTATAGAGATAGTGTGCCAACCATGATACGCCAATCTCACCATCGTGTCAATTGAAGTCAACCAAATAAACACGCCAAGTGCTCTCGCGTCCGACCACAGCATCTTCCCGTTGCAAGCCACTGTAGAAGTGTTCAACAATAGATCCTGACTTTCACTGTGGAACGCCCAGATCATGTCTCTGTATCGCAGGCGTTCCCTCCACCCCGTTTGACGAGGAATGCTACTGCCGTATGAGTGAGGACTTCCAGGATCTGATACAATTCGGCGGTTTAAAATGTAAAACGAGCGCATGGAGAGCAAGTAACGGAGCCCATTAGCGTCCAGCGCTCGATGCTGCTCGTCGATCTCCAGTAAGAAAAAGGTGAGCAGAAGTTCGTCCACCTGATTTGTTTCAATGTACTTACTTCTAACGTTGTCTGTATGAGAACTATAAGGTGTGCGTGCTCATTTGGCGAGAGATGAGGAAGTGGTTGCATTTCCAGTTGCTCTATCAGGGATTTCACCAGAGACCCAGAGAAAACCGCATCTACACTGCCACCGAGTCGATTAAGGAACATTAGAGGACACAGAAGTGTGCTCACGGATCCAACTGCTCCGAAGATTCAAATAACAGGCTATAGTTTCTTGTGGGCCTCTTAATCTTGGGATGAATACAAAAACACCCCCCACGCACGTGATGACAATTGACTCACAGTATTGGATTCGTTCCCTTGCAGGTAATCGCTGACAGCAAATGACTTCCAGAAGAAAGTTTTCCCTCTCGTGGCTCGTGCAAGGGAAATAATGATCCGTTTAACTAGCGATATCTTTCCTGCACGGTGAATAAATTATTGATTCACTGAACGCAAGTGAAAAGTCCGCACCCCATAAAAGGCATTGTAACAACATCTGAGGATGATAATCCGGAAGGGGGCCATTAATTCTGGCAACGTGTACGAACAAACTTTCATTTGTACAATCGGTCCCATAAGACTGGGTTTGGCCATAGAGAAACATATGGTGTCCAACCCCCACCAGAAGTGTACCATTTGCAAGCCAGATGGAATCGCTGATCGGGAAGGAGATATACCTGACGGTGCAATGTAAAGAAGAACCCACCCAGTTGACACGAGAAAAGGCAAGCCTTCCAATATCAATTTTGTAGCACATAGTCCAGGCGGGATCGTCACCAAAATACGTTTTACGCTGTTGACATAAGAGTTCCACGTAATGGGCAAACCCAACGGCGAGTATGGATTGGTTGTCGGGAGTGGACGTCCAATCAAGGTCATAAATAGGTTCGGATGCGCTTCGCCGTACAATGAAGGTAGGACTAAAAGAATCAGACTGAGAGCTCACCTAAAGATCCTTTGATGTTCAAGACCGGAAGCAAACTCTGATTCATTGGAATCCCATATGGTTAATTCCTGCCCCTCGGGATGGCCAGAAACTGACAGTATCAGATAAATAAAACAATATGCTGGGTGTCAAGTGAACGCCACCTAGCACAGACTTCTTCGCTGAGCTACAACTTGCCATTCTGAACCCACTCCTACCAGTCCTCACTCTCCCTGTGCACCTCCATCCAAGGTTTTTTCCGTGTTCAAAGGTCCAAAAACATAATTCCCCGTCGTCCGAAACGCTCAGCAGGTCGTCATATTCCTCTAGAGCTGAAGTCTTGCTCCATGCCATAGGATTAACTGCAATCAAGAGCTTGGGTGCGTGGAAGAGTGGGAGGTTGTCACAGGAAGAGACTACGAGCGTCGGATGGGAAGGCCCAGAAATATGAATGTGGAAAATAGTCTTGTCCTCTGTCAAAGCGACTATGGATTCGTGTTCTCGCCTGGACGGTGTTGAGAAGAGGTAAGAAATGCGAGGAAGTCGGAGAGTAGATGGAGGGATCGAATGCAATGTTAGCGTGGAATCATCACTTGAGTAAGTCGCAACAAGCTTTCCTGTCATCGGAAAGCTTGAGATTTCACTATATCGCAGTGATGAACCATACAAACCACCGTCCAAGACCACAACTTGGTCTGTTAAAGGCCATGTATCAAGGCGAGCAAGATTATGACCCCTGTCGATCTCCATCCATGTCTCACCGCCGTCAGCACGCACAACTGCAACCCCTCGCCCGGCCGGCGTCCTTACGAAGCGTAAAATTTTGCTGTCTTCCAAAGGGGTCCGCTCCGGTCCAGCTGCAATTAATTGAAGGGCGTCTACTTTCCCGTTGAACAACGTAGATGCGGAAATATTGTAGGTACGCAATGGTGGTGAGGTCATCAATGTCAGATTGGCACTCTCACCACCACAAGGCAGAATATGAAGATGTAAGGGCGGTGGAAATAAAGCCCCTGGGAGGGAGTGCGAGATGGTGAATTGTCTTAGTAAGGTCGGTGGCCTCCGGCCAATATTCTGGAATCTGGTTAAAGGGGCCCATTCGCATTTTGTGAACTGCTCACTGCCACGGCGCTCAACAACAAAGAACCATCCACAAGGACCCGTAAGAACAAGTCCAGATTCTCCTCTTCAATATCTCTAATCTTTGAAATATCGGTGTTGTTGATCGCTGATGCTTTCAGTACTGCTTTGACGACTGGACTGACGGTTTCTCTATCCAACCAGATCACCTCTACGTGGGGGTGTTGCTTGGATTGAGACACGGTCAGGCGATTGAGAGGAGAAAATATGTCCACAGCGAGATGTAATTGAAGTCGTTGGGGTGAGTCGACAACGGGTAAGAATATTCGTAATACCGAGTCCGAAGTAATTGTAAACAGTGTAGGATCGCCACTGTGGAGGACAATGGGCTCAAGACACAAAACTTTGCGTGGCGACGAACCTTCGAGATAACGGAGAATACCGCCAGACGAGAGAGACGACAGGTCGCGGATGTGGTATGCCTTGTGTTTGCTGGCCGGAAGTAGTTGAGTACAATCTAAGTTGGTGGTCACCCTGACGTCATGTTGAGAGCGACCTAGTACACCGAAAGGAGGACCTACGAAGGACGTGGTCGCAATGTAAGTTAGTGTAGGTGCAAGTTTTACTAGAGAAGGTGTGGCGACGCTAGTTCGCATAACTAGTCGAGCTGCTGATAAGAGGACTCGCCAAAGGCACGTACGAGGTAGCAGCCCATTTCTTGCTCCAGGTAAGGAGATCATTCTCAAGAATTAATGTGTACACTGAAAGGCCACTCTGACTTCCGACCGCAAGTAAACCTGATGTTAAATTAGAAGAGACTCAAAATGGATCAGCCGCAAAATTACCAGAGCGGCACTCCAATGCGGTGATACAGTCCTCATCTGCAAAGACTAGGGACGAGTGAATACGCCAGGTGTCCGCTTGAACGTCGGACATGGACCAGACGGCGATGTGCGTGGTCATGGACGCCACGATCTACGGAGTGAAGTGAGCAGGGCAATAATGTCGAGGAGCGGGTAGCGACGCGTTGACGTACTAATTTCATGGCGGGATCAACGGCGATGCAGGAAACGCGCTCACGCCGACTTTGCAGGCCAGGGAATACCTCCTGAAAGGTGAAGACACGAATCAAGTGAAGAGTGGCGGCATCGAGCAAGACGACTGCATCGGCAGACGAGTAGAGCTGGAGAGACGAGGATATGTCTATGTGTATAACGGAGCAAAGGCAGACACGCACGATAAGGGTAGCATGAGGCAGGACGAGGTGCTGAAGGGGGCCCGAAGGCGAGCCGGTAAAGGTTCTGTGGAGGTCAAGCATGACGCCGCTGTCCGTAGCGGAAGCTTCAACTTGCTTATATAGTACGTACATGTACTTGCCGCTGGGCCGCTCTCCCTCCTACTAACCTTCCGTTCAACGATGCGGTTCGGTGGCCACTGCATCCCATTCTCGCTGCTCGCTCTCGCCTTCACGACGACAGCCCTCCAGTCGTCGTGGCAGTCGTACTCGGTCGTCAAGGCAAATACTCTGCTCGACGTCCTCAACGGCGACGACGACTATAACCTCCTACTCACACTCCTCCAGCGCGCGCGTCTCGTCCCAACTTTCAACAAGCTCAACGGCAGCACTTTCTTTGCACCCACCAACGACGCAGTCAGGCGCCACGCTGGCAAGAGCACCCTATGGCAGTCTCTCCTCTCTGAAACACACACGCTCGTACCAGATAACGTGCAAGAACAACTGAGACAACAGCTCTTTTATCACCTTCTTAACTTCACTCTCACGCAACTTCCTGAAGACAAGTCCACGCTGACACTCGAGACTCTCCATTACCCACAGTCACCGTCCGATTCCTCTCCCCGTGAACCTCCATCCGACTCGTGGTTTCCAGTACCCTATGGTCTGCTCGGTAACCAACCGCAGCGCCTCAGGCTTACTTCACGTGACGCTTCATCCTGGGTCGGCGTCGATACGTTTGGCAGTGGGGGCGTAAAGCTCGTCAAGGATGGGGTAGAAGCAACTAATGGCATAGTATACGGCATCGCCGAGGTACTTGAGCCACCCCTCGACATTAGTGAGCGGTCATTCCACAATGTTCACTGTACTCCTTGACGCATCATCCCTCAGTATCTGTCGTGGACAGTTTCGAGTCGCTTTCCTATTTCCAGAGGGTGCTAAACTCAGAACTCAAACAATTTCTTAATTCCACACCGGAGCTCACCATGTTCATGCCCCTGGACTCAGCATGGCAATCTCTCGATCCCCTTGAGCGACTTTACTTGGAAAGTGACTTCGCGGCAGACGATCTTCGTCGTATTGTAGACATGCATGTGATCTCGGAAACCGGAGTAAGATGGTCGGATTCATTCCAACCATCGACTAAATGTGTGTGGAAATTAATTATCCTACTTTATGCTCGTCTGATTTTGCAGCTAGTTACGACTAGGTATGGCTCTACTCTCGATGTGACAGTTTCTTCCGAAGGCACGGTTGTATCTGGCGCGAAACTTGTTCATCCTGACGTTTATGCCAGCAACGGCGTTGTACACTTTGTCTCTTCTTTACTGGTTCCCCCTGGGGCTCTCCAGCTGACGCGAGAGAAATATCTTTTGGCACTCAACTGCACCTCTTTCGTGTCGCTTCTTCACTCGGTTGATCTGACGCATCTCATCAACAATAGTGATAATAAATACACGATTCTCGCGCCAAATGACGATGTGCTCTCCCTTTTTGCCTCTGCCTTACCGGCGACAGGATCACCCGACCTCAAGCGGGTTCTGGAATATCATTTTCTCCCTGGCCTCTGGAAACCCAACAAGCTTGACAACAGAATGCTACTTGAGACTGAACTCCACGAGCTGGGTCTGGATGATGGCCGGCAGGTAATACATGTCGATGTTAATGAAGGAGAGAAAGACGATAAAGAAGCACGACATATCACATTCGGTGGCGCAGGTATAATTGGCGAGCATGGTAGGAAAAGTCGCCACCATGACCCAGCCCATCCATTGACTTAGATAATAGTGGAGATCAACAACACGGTTATTTACTTCATTTCACGGCCACTCGATCCTCCGGTCGATCCTCTCCAGACGGCGCTTCCGTCGTTGGACCTGTCTTCCTTCCTTGCGGCCGTATTTTCGACCTCTCTTGCAGACGTCATTAAGAGGATGCCTCGTACTACCTTTCTAATTCCCCATAACAGCGCGTTCAAGCGGCTCGGTCTGTTGGTCAGCGACCACTTACTTTCCGCGACATCGAAAAAAGACCTGGAACGCATCATTTTGCATCATATCATTGATAATGTCGAATACTCAAAGGCTCTTGTCAATGGATCCCAACGCACTTTTGCCACTCTAGAGGGGTCCGACTTACAGTTCGAGCGAACCGAGGACAGCGCTGTTGTCATCAGTGCCAGTGGAGGCTGGGCTGGCATGAAGAGCACGTTATATCCGCAGGATACGCTTACGGACACCGGTGTCATACACGAAGTGTCGGACTTGATGATTCCTCGGTCGGTGGAAATAAATATCGGGAAACTGATGAAGGCAGGAAAGGCGACAACTATGGCGAATGTGATGACCAAGGCCGGATTCGATTGGATCCTAGATGGGACTCTACCACCAGAAGGTTCGGAGTGGGTGGATCGAGAGCTTGGTGGCAAGACGTGGACTCTACTCTGTCCTACGGACGACGCTTTCAAGAAGCATAACCTGACACAGTTACTCGATGACCCTGACAGACTACGTTCAATTGTCAGCCAGCACCTCATTCCAACCTCCGGTCTGGTCAGTATGGTGGATGCGCTCAATAACAGCCGACCACTGCCGCTTGACCAGCTTGGCAGTCACCAGACACTTTTGTCGCCGACTTCTGCGTACGGTGATATTGTCTTTAAGGAATTGGAAGACAAGTCGGCAGCAGGGTACATGGTTGGTATCAAGAATGCCCGAGGAACCAATGGAAGAGCTGACTGGGCTCGTGTGTTGTGCTGGGGTCGTACAACGACCGGGAGTGGGACTGGCGGTGTCATTCAGATTGACCAGCTGCTGGTCCCGTATCACCCATCGTGGTGGATCGAGTACGGCCCTCCATCCTTTGTGGGAGCCATTGGTGTATTGCTCATATGTTTATTCTTTTATGGAGTGTGGATAGTCTGGAACAGGGACCCGACAGAAGCCACCTATGAACCCATTGGAGGATTTAGTCGTGACGGTGATGATTCGTAGCGACAATGAATATGTAGAGACATTTCTTGTCGATAGTTGCCCATGCGAATACCAGGTGATCGGACTTGATTACCGAATCCCTGTGGGCAAATATCATATGACACACTTGAACCGGCTGCACACCACGGGTATCTCTCTTGTCCTGATACCCCCACCATGGTTCGTACAACAGCAAAAATCGACTGTTTTAACGCTGACGACTACCACGCTGCCAGAGTAACGACGCACCTGCGGTCAAGGAGACAACAAAAAACAATAATTCAGCCGCAGAGAATGTCAAGTCTTTTATTGCCGGAGGTTTTGGCGGCACGTCAGCCGTCCTTGTGGGTGAGAGATAGCGAGTTCGAATATACGCTTCCTGACGGCCATCTCTCTCGTAAGGTCATCCTTTTGACTTAACCAAGACACGACTACAGACCGCCGCTCCAGGGCAATATAAAGGTGCCATCGATGTTGTTAGACAAACTCTCGCCCGAGATGGGGTTACTGGGTGAGTGACGGCCCGCAATTTACATGTACCCGCTCACTCGCTGCTCCATAGAATGTATAGAGGCATGGTCCCCCCACTTCTTGGTGTTACTCCCATCTTTGCTGTCTCTTTCTGGGTATATCTTACCCTACCCTTTCACATTTGAATATAATGACCCTTATCCTCAAGGCTTATGATGCCTCAAAACAACTCATCTTTGCCATGACCCCAAACAGGTCAAACACCAAGCTTTCGACTGCAGAGCTTGCCACTGCTGGTTTCTTATCGGCCATTCCAACCACTCTGATCACCGCCCCAATAGAGCGAGCTAAGGTCCTGTTACAGGTATGAGCACGCACTCAGTGCGCCACATTCATTCTCAGGGAGAGGCAGGTACAAGGACAGGGAACGTCAGGTACCCAATATAAAGGCGTTCTCGATGTAATGAAACACCTCTACAAAGAAGGAGGCATGCGGAGCATCTTCCGTGGAACGGGTGCGACACTTGCCCGTGACGGACCCGGCAGCGCTGCGTATGATGGCCTTTCCCCCCCCCCGGCAGACGTCGAAGCTAACAATAATTATGAATAGTTACTTCGCTGCGTACGAAGTCACTAAGAAGTTGCTGACGCCAACTGACTCGTCAGCTTCTGAGCTCAACCTTGGGGCTATCATTCTGGCTGGTGGGACTGCAGGTATTGCAATGTGGTCCTTGGCGATACCCCCGGACGTTCGTTCAGTTTCTGATGTGTCATTCCGAAATGTTGACTAGCTAAGGCAGGTTCTCAAATCGAGACTACAGTCCGCACCTTCAGGCACCTACTCTGGTTTCTTTGATTGTCTTCGAAAGACCATTGCTCAAGATGGTCTTGCGGCTCTTTGGAAAGGATTCGGACCTGCCATGGCCAGGGTAGGCGCGACATTCATCGCTGTGTGCCTCAACTACTAACATTTTCTTTATCGCAGGCATTCCCTGCCAATGCTGCCACCTTTGTGGGTGACATCTTTCATCACTCGGGTGCAGATACTAACGAGCAATCTATACAGCTCGGTGTTGAGGCATCACGGAAAGCGATGGACAACTTGTTCTAATCTGATCTTGCCACTTATTAGATAGTGAATACCTGTTATTCGGCAGTTGATATAGATTCTTCGCGGTGCCTTGTTCCGTTCTCGCGCAGTGTAATGTCTCACACTCTGGGCATACTAGCAGTAGCCGAACGGAGACAGCGTGGACGATCCAAGTCACCTGATTCAGATTTCGATATTCAATTCAGTGCCATCCTTTCAACTTACGGCACTGCAGTTGTCCTCAGACTTGAACTTCAAAGACTTATTCCTGTCATATACTGTGCGCATCCCCTGTTCTCTGTGATGGCCAAACCAGCCTCCACAGTTAAGAATTCGAGGTCCACCGCCACTGGGCATCAACGCGCATTGTCTGCGTCTGAGTGCGAACTCTTCACGCTGACCTAGTCAACAACAATTTAATTAACTGTTCGACATTGTAGAATTGCGCGTAATGCACGAAACTTCGAAACCTGGTCAGCGTACCAAAACTGCGAAGAAGCCTCCTTTTCAGATATTCCTGATGACTTTATCAGCGACGTTCAAGATATCTTTGATACCCAGAAACGTATAACCAAGGCTTGGCTAGACAAGGTCCTTTAAAGCCATCCGAGTTGTAGGACAATTGCTTAACAATTTACAGAGGTCTGCCACCAGATATGGCAGCGAAGGGCTACGCAACTTTTTGAAGTTAGCCTCTGACACATCACCTGACTTATTCTCCAGTAATCCGAATGTTTCGGACGATGAACAGATGGAAGAAATTCCAGTGGTATTCCTCGCGTGGAACAGACTACGGAAGATGAAGATGAGCAATGAAAGATGGTCAGAGGCTGACTACGTCGCGAGCGTGTATGTCTTGTCAAGATGTCGTTCTACCTTCCGACGTGCTTTAACTCCAATTATCACAGATATAATGTTTTCCGGAGTTCTGCCATCAGGAAGAGTGTTTTCAGGTGGGTGATTTTACCCTCTTGGCATCTCAGGTTGCCTTGGCCTCATATCAACCAGGGTGCAGTGCACGCTTTCTCTTCCGCAACCGCCTAGTGTTTCTGCAGAAGATTCCCATCGCGTTTTGAACACCAAGACGGCCACGCCAGATAGTGCAGTATTCCTCCCCGCGTCGCTAACCCGCCCTTTATCGCAATCTGCAAGGTCCACATATAAAGTCCTTAAGAATCTTCCGGCAGTCGCGAAAGCGGGTACTCCAGCAAAAGGGTCTTCGTTCCGGTATCAAAGTACGCCATGTGCTCAGCTTCCTGATATGCCTGGATTCGAGTTCGCAAGCAGCTTCTGGGAGGACAAAAAACCTGTGCATGCCTTCCCAGATGATGCATATCGCCAAAATCGCATTGCGACTGCTTCCGCCGCCCGTCATCTTCATTCGTTGAACGTTAGGAGTCCAGTTATTGGGCTGATATGGGCAAATGGAAGAGTGCGAGCACACGTTGATTGGTGTGAAGTAGTGGATGGAAAGCCCGTAAGTTATTTCAGGCATCTGCATGGGTCGAGATTGAATATACTCCTCAGACTATTGTGTCGGCTCCGTATTCGCGTCCCGGGGCGCAGAGACATTCAATGTCTGACCGACCGTTCCACGAATGGGACCTGGATAGTCCCAGTGACATTCTCCAAGTCTATTTCCTGGTTCGCAATATTGATGAATGGACTTGTGGTCGGTTTCATCGTCGGGTTATCGATGGTTTGAACCATTTGGTTGAAAGCCTCACATCGAAAAGTGGAACGTATCAACCTTGGAAATGGGCTGGAAACACGTCACCAGGTTTAACTGTAAAGGTGCTCAAAGAGAATGCTGTCGTCTCTTCCACTACAGCATCGTCTGCGTCCTCTCCACCGAAAAAGGACAAACGCAGACGGAGGAGACGTTCGAGCCACTAAGCCTGTCGACAAATAGGATGTGTTGAAGGATGATTTAGGTTTACATGAAGCTGCACCTCTATATTGATGTTGTGCTTACAAATACCCGTGTCGTCGGTCATCTATTTCCAGGAAGAAGGAATTTTAGTAACTGCTTGTGCCCACCTCTCCAGCCTCCCAGACTCCCAATCCTCGATATATGAAAGGCAAAAATTGGAATGTGCTTCTTCTGACTTTAATCTCTTCTCGGCGTCGCACCAGAATAGGACCCATGGACCCATTCGCAAGTGGCCCGTACTACGCTCAAAGTACCACTTGTTCACCGGGTTGTTCGATCGACTGCGCCATACAAGATCTCGCCCTTCTCCCTTGCCTTCCTTACCACCGTTGGGATTGATGGAAAAAGAGTGGCCCAGACCATACGATTCATCGTGAAGGGCGACCCAAAGGAAGTCAACTGTACCATCCCCTTGACGGCTTGGTAGGACGGCAAACTTATCCAGGTACGATACCGAGGAGGAAGGTGGACCTGGAGCGGGCTCATTGGTGACGATGGCTGCACCCACGTAGTCCCCGGCAACTATCACAAAGTCAAGGGACGTTTCTAGACGTTTGTAAAAGGCGTCGACGTCGAGAGTCCGCTGGAAGGAAGTTTGGAGTAAGTGATTCAATTTGGCCTTGTCAACATTGGCCAAGTCGCGGATGACCCGAATCAGCTGACCACGACGAAGAAGAGTGGGGCTGTCAGCGGTGAGCTTACGATTGCTTTGCAAAAGTGCATGAGGAAGACTCGAGGACACGGCGGGCTTGTTGGTAATCAGATTGGCTATCAGGGAACTTGGCGAACGATGTGATACCATTATAGCGGACGAAGTTGGGGGCATGTACGACAGGCATGTGTGAGCGAGGGCTAGATTTGAAAGTGCGGACGGGCGGTCCTTGAGCCATGCGGGGTTGAACGTTTCCCGGATGTAGTCGAATTCGGAAGTGAGATTAACGAGGAGATGAGGATATCCGGAGCGTGCATAGGATGGTACACCACCTTCTTTATTGATGATCATCAGCCGCATAGGGGTGAGATTGACGTTGTCCGAATAATCTGCATGAGGGTCCGATGGTTTCTGGGTGTGCAACTTGGCGTCCAACTCGGCGGCTTCTACCATGCCGCGTGCGAGGGCTGCTACAATGTCATTGGCGTTGACCCGAGTGGAGCGGCAAAACGAATCGAGAGCGAAGGGAGAGATAACAGGGATTTCGGCGGCGCGGAGGGCTGAGCGAATGGGAGCGAGATCACTGGGGAAGACGTGCGCCTCAAGCACAGGGGTGGAATTGGTAGATGGATCGCTGTCACCCGGTTTGGGTCCCAGACGAACAAATGGGCCAAGAATGGGACGCGCTTTGGCACCCTGGGCTTCGAGTGCGGCGACGACACGGTTAGTTTCTTCAGTGATGGTGGTTCGTTCGCGGTCGTCACCTCGGGGTAGCTTGTCATGTTCGATGACGATGACACTGACCAAGCCAAGTTTCTCCAAGTAAACCATGCCTCGGGAGATGCTGTCAAGTTGCCTGTCGCTGAACGGACCTTGAAGCTTGACGAGGGCAGTGCGACAATAGACCGGATTTAGAATTGAGGATATGACCTGGCTGGTCTTTATATCGGGACCCGGAGATTCCTGGGTTGGCTGTTCATGATCGGATGGGTGGCTGTGAAGGCGGGGGGTAGGAACTGGGAGATGGAGGAATGGAGGAGAAAAGGGGGCTCTTTTGTGATGACACGGCTGAAGGGTACCGAAACTGTCTAGGTACGACCTTGTGTCGCGCAGGGAAGGGTTTGCCCTGAGGATGGAAAGAATGAAATCCTGTATGTCGGAGGTGAGCGACACTGCGAACGACAGGACGTGTGAGGGTACTCGCGCTTTCCGACGGGTCGGGATCATCACCGTCTGGTGGTAGGGACTGAGTAGGAGGTTGTCGGAGGCTCCTGATCGTCTGATGTAGTAGAATGAGCGACCGTCGGACGGAGACACGAGGACGACGTACGGCGTACGAGGCACGAGAACATGGCCCCTTGCGGAGGAGGACGAAGGGAGAACGGCAGTGGAAGAAAGACATGACGAGGGCGTTTTGGGGGGATAGCGGTTTTTAACATGACGGCTCAACAGCATGCATGGCCTGAGCTCGCCGAGCTGTATTTGCTGTGAGCTGAATCCGCGACTCGAACGTCAATCGCACATTCCCCTCATACTACTATTGTTAAGTCGTAACAACACTCTAACATCGCACATCCCCCTCCTTGTCGTCCTACGGTAAGTATTCCGACATCGCCCTTTAGAACGTCAGAATTCGAAAGTGTCGTCCCTGTGACTGAGGAATTCAGCTCAGTACGCGATCCGAGTCTTCAAATCGCGATGGCACTCACATCGACGAGCACCACACTGTCTTCGCTGCACATCGCCTCCGTAAAGACGGGCTCCCCCTCTAGCGGGGCGGACAACCTCCTTCGAAAGACTCGATAAGGCAGCCAAGTCCGCACCTCACCCATAAACACCCTGTTGTTCATCACACTGCTGTCGCCAACGTGCCATTCGACCTCGCACATCTCTGCCTTCCCCCGTTCGATATCGATATCCCTTCGAATCCCGAGCTGGTTGAAATCCCACACCTCCAACATCCGCGACTCCCGATGTCGATTCTCTCGCCCACCGACGATCGAGCTGAATCGGGTCCCAAACACATAACATACCCACATGTGCGAGTGCGGAGCTTGCGCTATCATCCGTGTACCGGTTGGTCCCCATTCCGACCACTCGAAATCACGTCGAGATTCACCTTCCCCAACCGTGCCAACGTGGTTCAGCAATGTGTCCGACAAAATGAACAGGTCGATTGGTGAGATCTCTTCTCCCTGCATGACCCAGATCGTCACAACATACAGCCTCGGCCCAGGTCCGATCGAAAAGGGCACCTGAGCGCTGGGATGTGGCGACCAGTCCGTGCACGGGTCCGACCGAATCAAGAAACTCAGCGGGTGAACCCAGGGGTAGCAGGCTGGGTACAGGAAAGAACAGAGATACTCCACTTCGTCGAATTCGGTCCTTTCGCCCTCGCTGGAGTCCAGGTCTAACACAAAAATTCGAGGCTGGCTGAGATTGAATTCAACATCACCGAAACCACCGATCAGAATGAAGCGTTCGGTGAGAAATGCAAATGCCATCAGGTTCGCGCTGTAAGTGTTCTATACGCGGACCACGTGAGCGAGCACACAACGGCAGCCGTCGTCGTCTCACCAACAACGTCTGTCCTGTCTTCCAGTTCCACACCACGAGCTCCGAAGGTGCAGCTCCGTGGCTGATGAAGTGCACTGCAACACGGTCACTGTGGATCTGGATCATAAACGTCAAATTTGCGGCATGCAGGTCGATGTCGTGTACGAGCACGGGCGACTCGGTGGCCAAGGGGTGGACCTTTCCCGTCGTCAGGGACCGTATGTGTATCGAAGTTTCTATTCGGGTATCGTGTGTACTGGTCGAAGAGGTGAAGATGCAGCTGCGTTGGATATGATGGACTCACCGAAGAATTGGCTGTGCAATAGGAACAAGGAGATCCTGAGCGGGATCCAACGTGAAGTCTCGTAAGACGAAATCCAAGTCGAGCGACCACACGTGCTCCTCGATGGTACGGTAGTAAGAAGGAAGGCGACGGAATACGAGGCCGCTGCCACCCATATGATTAGACTGGACCAACACGCCGCCATAAAGCTCATAGAGAGAGCCCTGAAACATGCGGACGTCCTTGATTGCGGTCCACTGCAAGCTGCGCCATGCAGCTTGGCTGTCACGAAGAATTGTTAAACGATCTGCATGGCCCATGGCGCCAGGTGGGCCATTTCGCATGCCAGAGACGGCCAGCTCGATTTCATACTGGCAGGAGGCATTATCTTGCACAGTGGTATGGAGAAGGCGACACACCTGAGAGCACGGCGAAATGATCAACTCGGACGATGTGGATCATGGTGGACACTCACAAGACTGCAGGCGAGCAGGTCGCGAAAACCGAGGTGCGACAAGACCTGTATGACGATCTCTGGCGGTAGCTGGTCCAGCATGATGAGCGGCTACTGCTAGATGATCAGCGACTACTAGCAGTAGCTAGTAATAGGACGAACTAGGGCGAGTCGTGTCAGCCAGTCTTATCTGATCACGTGACCCGAAGGACTACTAGAGTCAGCTCTGTCCCGCATCTCTCGTTCGCATCCACGTTCCATGTCGTCCACAAGTAGGCCACCGTCGTCTACCAAGGTATTTTTTTTTCATCGACGTAGGCGCCTCTCGCTCACATCAACCGCCCACCAGTTTTACCAGGAGGACATCGTCAGGCGCATCAGCTCGCCGAGCGTACATGGTGTTGTATTGGTAACGAATAGCCCTCACCACGTTACTCCATCTCACACCCTTTCTCAGCGCTGCTGGCACGATGCAGAAGACCTTCCTCCCATCCTAAATCCGCTCATGGATCCGCTCATGCGTCCCCTAACCCGCGGCGAAGTTGGCGTGTCTTTCTTGCCGGGCGGTCTCCGCGAGATTGTCCCAGAATCCGAATACGAGCTGGTCGATCGCACCTTTCAGGCAGGGGATTATTGCAAACGCAGTCTCGATGATGTTCGCTCTGGCGTCGTAGTAAGCACTCATGTACAGGCAAGACTCGTGCATGCCATCAGCAGCGAACCCGTAAAGCACTGGAGAGACGTCAAGGATCTTCGTCACGCATCCTCCGTCAATGCGGGAGACTATGTCGTTTATGACGACTGGATTGGGCAAGTAAGGAGCTCCTATGTTTCATACCTCACCACCTCGCTTACTTCTTCCTATCAAGGTCATCGAGGTACGCATCCCTGGCAATGCGCTCTGCCACTTCGTTCACTCCCGTAGCTTTTCGACGAACTTGTCATCTCAGCATCCGGTACACTCATTCGGATGCCAGAGATGAGCTCGCGCCTTACGATCGGCGACAAAGGGCTCGTGCGTCATACCATATTTCGTTCATTAGCGTCGAGTCGTACAGAAATTTACATAGGATATCTTGCCGCATCCCCTCACGTTCCACGGTATCCACAATATGTGTCAGGGCACGCCGATACCCACAGTGAATGACACTGTGGTTGATCTTCAGCATACTGTGCTTGCTATATGTTGGCTAGCATTGAATCAGACGGTATGAACGTTCAACTGTTTTCCCTTCCTCCTTTGACTTGAGCTCTTAGCTTGATCGTAATGTCATGTTGACAAAACGGCGTCCAGAACGCTTTTGGCATGGAGAAGATCTTACAAAGCTTACTGTTCTGAGGACGAAGTCCGGCGATATTCGTGTCGGCGACAAAGTTATTCTTCTCGACGATGAGACAATCCCCGTCGTATCGTTCGAAACTGGTATTGAGGGCAATAGCAAGATCGACAGTCGCACACTCTGTGTGCAGGAAACGCGGACGGCTGTGGTTGTTATGTGGCAAGACGGCTCGAGAGAGACTTTACCATCCACAGACTTGATCCCATATTTGAATGTCGACGAATATGATTGTTGGTGTGTACGAATTTCGCCACAAGAGGACATCCACTAAATGTATCCATAGGCCAGGTGACCATGTACTGTGGAAGAATGAAGACCAGGAACGTGTAGCCGTAGTCCAATCTGTCAATTCTACAGACAGAGTTGCTAACATTCACTGTGCGGATATGGGTGCACTGGAAACAGTATCTGTTTTAGAACTTGATCCAAATGGCACAGGTGACACAAGTCCCGATGCGTTACATGGCTACAGTTTCGGTGTACGACGGGGCGACTCGGTTTTTGTGCACCCTGCGGGTACCACAAACGGGTTTGCACCTCCACGGGTTCCCAAAATCGGTGAAATCGAAGAATGGGTCCGCGAACCACCAGTCCGAGCCGACGGCGAACTTTGTGGATGGAGACGTACCATGGCCGACTTGGGAGCGCTGATCGCAGCCAATCGTAATGCTCAGCGACTTTATCTTCACGACATTTCCGTTCCACGCACGGATGACAACTCCTTTTCGTGGTTCGGGGAAGTTACTGAGGTATGTTCCGCAGGTTCTGAAGCACCGACTTCATTTACTCATGAATATAGCTCTACCTGGATGGCTCGGTGGAAGTGACGCATCCAAACGCAAAAGTGTCCATTTTACCTTTGGAAAGATTAACAAGACTATATGACAGTCTGGAGCAGATTGAAGATGATGGTTGGGATGAGGAGGTGTCGGAACGCGACTCAAACGAGGAATACTCGGAGGGAATCTGGCTCCAAGATGCAGACGGTGTTTGGCGATACGAAAAAAATTCAGACGACGATGAATGGGAGGAGACAGACGAGGATCTAGAAGAAATGGACGTTGACATCCCTTGGGCAGAAAGTGAAACATCGCTAGGACCGGATGATGATTCATTTAATCCCCCTCCAAGCAACTCTACTCTAGATCTTGCCGACTCGATCTCTCCCCTTCCTACCTCACCCTCGACGTCTCCGGAGATGAGCCAAGAGTTGGTTGTAAATACCACAACAAAGGACGCTGCTGACGCGGACGACAACTCGATCTGGAAACGCTTCGACATTTTACCCTCTACCCCAGCCGACCACGCTTTTCACTCCACGACTCCCAGTCAACCTTCGAGGGCTTTTCTCACTCGTTTGACAAAAGAGTACCGAGCTCTTTCCAATAGTTTGCCAGGCGAGTGGTGTTCTCGAAGCATGACTATACTTGACTCTGATCACCATTTCCTAGATTCTATTATAGTACGAGCATACGAGGACCGTTCGGATCTTCTGCGATGTTTGATCATTGGTCCAGAAAATACGCCATATGAAGATGCTCCATTTGTCATAGACTGGATGCTGGACTCGAATTTTCCTCAAAGCCCGCCCATAGCACATTTTCTGAGCTGGACGAATGGGAATGGGAGAGGTGCGTGTGACTGGCTGTGATATGCCGATGTCTCCTTACTGTTGTTGCAAACTTCGTCTTCCAGTCAATCCGTAAGTGAATAAGGCTCACAGACGACTATAACAAACAACCGCGTTTTTATCTAGCAACCTCTACGAAGAGGGCAAGGTTTGTCTGTCAATCCTTGGAACATGGTCTGGCGACCGCAACGAGACCTGGAGCGCATCAAGGTCAAGTTTACTTCAGGCTTTTGTCTCCATCCAGGGCCTTGTACTAGTGAAAGAACCGTACGTCGTGGCATTCTGTTAGTACCCGTGTCTAAAAGTTGTTTAGTTGGTTTTGTGAACCTGCGTATGAAAAGCTAAGAGGCACGGAGGAAGGCATGGTCAATAGGTCATGAGCTTATATGTCAGAAGGCACCTCATACTGACTCTTCATAGTCGGCTGTACAGCGAAAAGGCGTACGTCCTTTCAAGGGGATTCGTTCGCCGAGCACTTGAAATTCCTCTTGGTGGCCTGCAGCTCGAGATCAATTGGCTGTATTACACCAAGGGAAGGCTTGCCAAAGTTCTCAATGATGCACGCCAATTGATCAAGAAGAGTAAGAGTGAGCCTATGGATGGCTCTGAACAAGACCTTGCAGTGCCTCGACTGACTACAGGAGGAATGATCACACTGGACCGGACCTTGGGAAAGCTCCAGGCTTTGTTGGAGCGGAACCAAAGTACAGGAACAGTATAGTTAGTATATCTAGTGTCTTCCAGAATTCTCTTGATATGAAATAGCAAAGTCTATCGGAAATGTTGTACGTTCATTGCTAAAGTAGCCGAGGGTAAACGTTTAAACATCGAAGGACAGCCCCGTCATGCATACCGAATCATTTCTTACACACCCCAACAGCGGTAATGGTTATGTTGCTTGTGCGTCACAAGTTCCTAGAAACCACAAAGAGCGCGTACAGTAGAGAACGACTAAAAACCTAATGAACTAGGTGTCCACACACAAAAAAGAAATCTTGAAAACACGGGCTCGTGGTCCTATCATACTCCCGACGAACACATTAAACGAAATTGACAAGTTCCATTCAGCACTGGCCTAAGAAGCGGTTTTTGGGGAATGTTTGCCCGTACTGTGCCCACGTTGTGAGGTTCGGGTTGCTGTATGCCTCGAGGTACCTGCAAATTTGTGAGAACGCTTGCCAGAACTGACAGCGCAAACTCACTGGTTGATGTAAGCAGTAGTAGGGAAATCCTTTGGATCGCAGCCAATGTTAATCGCATTCTTTGGCTGGTAAACACGAATCCAATCTATCCTCATAGTCGTTGGAAAGGTGAGCGCCGCGAAATCAGGGGCTTCAAAGTTGGGAGATATTCCCAGATTGGCAATCAGATACTGTGATGACTTGAGCTAGCACACTCTCGCAAATAGAGTCATAGCATACCATGGGCTCCTGCGGAATTGGTCTATCTGCAATCTGGGTCAGTGAATCAGCGGCCATTCCGCTTGCATCCAATGTCCAGGCAACTTGGTTATTCGTAATCCAGGTTATGTACTGGCGTTTTTTTGTCAGATCAAAAGGTCGAAAGATCCCCATTGTACTCACACCACCACTCGATGTGTAACCTAGGTCATTACTCGGCATTAATGAAGGATAATGCTAAAGGAACAGTAGGAGCACCTGGTTTATATTCGTATCCATATGTTGCAAAGCATCCCGAAGTCAGCTCGTAGCAGGACTGGTCTGTAAAGATTCATCAACGAGAGCGTTACGCCGAAGAGTAACGCTTACTTGTGGTAGTCACACCCGACGTTGCTTGCTGAAAAACTCCACCCGTATACGAGTTCAGCTGAGTGATAGTCGAGTTTGGGATGTTGAAATTGCCTGTAGTATTTTTCCATTCATAGGCAGCATTCATGGGCTAGTGAGAATTAGTCATCGAAGGCACTCCATCATAAGCTTTACTTACGGCCCACTGCGCAGATTGTGAAACTGACCCTTGGAGAGGAGAGCCAGTAACCTAAGCTCATGAGTAGGAGATAACGATCTGTGGATGACATATCGTACCTGGGATTCAAAGATATCGATTTCTGGTGCCGAACGACCAACATACGTTCCGTCTGAATGAACGGGTCCAGGATGTGATTCACCTTTACAAGTACATCGCGACAGACGTTGACCAGGGAGATACGATAGGACGTCTCCATGGTCCGGGTCACCATTGGTGAGAGCCGCCAGAGGTCCACCGTTGTACGTCTGGTTTGCTACGGTACCAACGTCACAGTTGTCGTACGAATAGGGCCACTAGAGAAGACTTAGAAAACGACATGTTCAGACCAAAGGAGAGGTCTGTACCAGGCCCTCTAGAGAAGCACCATAGCCCACGCGTCCTAGTATCGCGTTCAAGATGGTCAACAATCAATGTAGCACTGAGACCCACCAAGGTTGCCCATCGTCCACACTGAGGGTGAGAGTTAGTGGATGAACAACAATAGGGGAAAGCATAAGTGCAGACCTGCAGGCCAGAGTCCTGAAAGGTCCAGTAAGGTTATCAGTGCGGGATTTTGACGGCGATCTCTCGGCGTACGAACCGGCAACGTTATTCACGCCAGGTAAAGTGACGGATGCCAGTACCATACCACCGGTGAAGCAAAATTTGTTCCAAGTGGAGATCATTCCGCTAACATAGTTAAGGTTGTTCATGTTCCGTTGTGCCAGCGTAATTTCGAGTGCACCACCCTTGGTCGTTACCTGATCGGGCCAGTACCACTCCAAGTCGTTTGTCTGGTTCGTACGTCAAAAGTGATCCAAGAAGGGGAGGAGCGTGCAGACCCTACCTGCCAATAATGGAGATCGGACGCTTCCCAATATGGGTCATCGCCAGGCCAAAAAGTACGATTATCAGTGTTGAATTCGTCGCTGAAGACTAGTTGCCACTCCGAGCCATCGGCGAAAGATGTTGTCTCATATGCCCAAGATGGGGTCTGGACGTCGATGAGACCAAAATGATTCGCCATGGTAGGGATCTAGACGAATGAGACGTGTAAGATGAGTAAATATATTTCTGCTTGCCTGGCCGCTGGCATTGATGCCGCCTAGATTGAAGCCACCCGCGTAAGAGAGGGAATGTTTGGTGAAATAAGATATCAATGGGTACCCGGCGCTGGCGCAGAGGTCAAGAGAGGATCGAAATGTGGAGAGGGTGCTTACAAGAGGGCTACAAGGCCGAGAGCGAGAAAAATTAGACAGCCAAGGTTCGTTATGCCTCTATAAGTAAGGATGCTGCCACCGCGGTCACACTTTCTGTCGCGTCGTGGATCCGGATTGTGGAGAAAATCGTCGGGCTCGGGGTGGTTTGGGGAGAGATCGGCGCCCCATGATTGAGGGTCAGGAGAGAGGGAGAACTGGAAGGAGATTGGCGGGTAAAAAGGGAGCTCATGAAGAGCAAGCTTGCCTTGTCGGAGATGGACTGTCCTTGAGCAGTAGACCGGCCAGCGGCCGCGCTGGCGTAAGGGGATCCGTTCTAGGAGGTATGAGAGAGGGAGAAGGACGAAGAAAAGGATGTAAACGCACGAAAGAATTTACGCTGGAGACGGTTCGTATAGAAGGAGCACTTGCGAACGCGGCCTGCACGACGTTTTGAGCTCTCGCTGAGGGGGGTATCAAGCTTGCGGTAGAGGGCGCGTTCGACGCAGCCTGGGCGTAGAACTGACCCTGAGCGTTGTCAGGAGGACGATAAGCCATTAAATTAACGAGCGGCAGTGATGACGAGGGACAATGTACAGAGGAGGAGGAGGAGGACAAGAACTAGAGCCGTGGGACAATCTCAGCTGTCACCGTCGTTTACCCACTGACCGAGCATTTCCATCCGCTCGGCCACTAGCGAGCCCGCCTCCCGCAGCTCGTCCTCAGCCACGCTCATTAGCTTTGACTTGGCCGCCGCGTACACCGTCCCCGTCTCCGGCGGCGACACCAGCACCTCTGAGCGCCACACGTCCAGCGCCGCAAGGGCATCCCGCGCCTTCTTGACCCTCTCCTGGCGTGAGGGACGTCCCTTTTTCTTACCCTCTTGTGTCGTCGCCCCCTCCCCCACGACTTCCCGTGGAAGCACTCGGGGGCTCAGCGGGTACACCTCGGCGTGCGGCAGGATGTGGAACGCATGCGCCTGCATCAGCCTAGATTGTACATAGATGGCGTACGGCCGAACAGGGAGCAAAAGCGCTCCGTCCAGCGCGTCGGGGAGCATCACGATCTCTTCATATACATCTTGTGAGACACGTCAGACACATAGACAAGGCCTGCACAAGCATGCGTACCACAGGTCACTTCCACCTGTGCAACGGAATACAACGACGGCGCGGTGGCAGATGGCTGAGTGCAGAATATCGTGTACAAACCAAACAAGGCAGCAACACGGTTCAGGGGCGCCTCCCTGCCAGCGATGCGTTCTAAAACACGTCTAGCGGGTGATGCAAAAATTCGACGGACGTGCTCACCCGAGAAAAGCCGCATTATGACCCGGAGGAAGGATGCGCGGGAGCGTGCGTCAAAGACCCTGAAATGGATCCATGACCAGCCGTGCGTTTGCCAAATGTCCTTGAAGAGGGTAAAGGGGTGGTTGCTGCACAGTGTGTACTGCTGGGAGTAGTGCTGGACGAGACGCTCGACGTCCGCGCGAGCGGCATGGACGAACGCAGAGGACGTGAAGTAGGCAGGCTGCAGGACAATCTCGCCACGACTACTCGACGGTGAAGGAGCGACAGACATGTTGGTATTTCCTTTTGCATAGATTTACAAATAACACCAAGCAACCCGTCCATACCCGAGCAACCACTTAGCGCTGAGAATCGAACCCAGGCGGACAACCAATGACGTCGCCCTTTCTTCGCCGGGCCAGCAACCTCACTTGCTTCTTCTGCCTTTCAGCGGTGAGTCCTACTCCCGTAGACGCCCGCTCCTATCGATGCCCCCACTGTGGCTGCTGGAATAGATTTGATGCCAATGGCGACATCATTTCCGACGAGCCGGCCATGCACGACGAGAAATTGAACACAACCTCCTTTGCAAAGCGCGGTTTGCATCTTCTTCTGGCCTTTTCTATGCACCACCGCTCACTTCCCCTGCAGCATCCCCAAACAAGGACAGGCTCCCTTCCTCATACCCCAAACCCCCGTTCTGCCACACATGTCAAACAAATCAGATGCTCCTGGTCAACCTCCTCTCAAATTATCTGCCACCTCCGCAGGCAAGTCCTCTTCCTGAAATCCATATGCCGCCTCATCAACTCGGACCATCGTTTCGCAGCATCCCGATTACGCTCAGCGCCTGCAACAACTCCCTGCGTATCGTGAATCGTTGCACGTGCGATACCCCCCTGTCTGTTTGAATTGTCTACCCGCAGTCGAGGTTGAGATAGAGCAGAAGAATCAAATGGCCCGGACGAAAGCCCTCGGAGCTTGGCTCAAAGAAAGCAAAGGAAAAGAAAGACAACGAATGGCATCCGGTTCCGGGAGGGACCGTGAGAGGCTGGGTTTCCAACTTGCTATCTGGCGATTGAGGGGTGTTTTGTGGTGGACCACCTTTTCATCCGTGGTTGTTGCTCATGTGACAGGTAAGCACCACTGCGTTGTGCATTGATTTTTGTTGATATCGTGTCCTAGCAATTCGTGGTTACGATTTTCCGCGTCCCCTCACAAAAGTAATCCCCGTACTCCCTCTTTTCTGTCTTCTCACTCTCTTCAATACGACTTGGGACCCAGCCTACTATCGTTTCAAGACAGCAAGAGTCCAGGGACGCGATGTTCGTATCAAGGGAAAGAATCGTTACATTGTAGGTTCCGTGTTGCGATTCATGGTGGTTGGATCGCTCACATGACACAAGATCCTTCAGATGCTCTCCTGGTTCTCTAGACTCGTCACATCCGTTCTTCTCTTTCTCTCGCGTCAATCTTCATCTTGGGATTACCTTTGCATCTCTGACTATCCAATGTCTCATCATGTTGGCACGTATTGTTCAATATCCCTCCTCGTTGAACTACTGGTACGTTTCTTTCGTAATGTTTCTTTTTTTGGCCATGATGCAAACGAGAATAGGTGTTTTCGTCGTCGTTCACTATCTTGCATCTACAACGGCCGCCTACAATTCGCCTCATTGAGACAACCTCTGTGCGTGATACTCCCGAATTGCCGCCTCATAGTGCACGCGCATCACCCATGCCCGCTGCTCTAGTCCACAACGAACCAGACCTTCTTGCTTCCCTTACACTTTCGTCAAAACCGTTTGCCCCTTCTACCAACCCGATATTTGGTCACCCTTCCTTGGTGTCCTCTCCTATCCCGACTGCTTCTCCAATCAAGATTGATGCATGTCCGGACGAAGATGCAATGGACTGGACTCCGAGCATCCCATCTCCTGTCAAATCCAAGAGCGCGGTTGACGATGACGGCAGTTGGCTACGCCCGCAGCAGTTTTTCCCTCCAGAACGTCCAACGGGCCTCGAGAGCCTTTTTGCAAACACTAAGCTTGATGATGGAGACGTACATTCTACCAAGCGGAACGCTGCTTCACACACGGGCTTTTGGGATGCGAGAGCAATCGGGTTGTTGGCAGTCTTGATCGCTATAGTTCTCATCCCCCTAGGTACTATTGTTTATCACAGGAACATGAAGGGATGGATACAATGATTGATACACATCCCTATCGCAGTGCTTTTTGGCAGCGACGAGCGTTGCGAGTATGAGTATCCCAACTGTACCAGGCATGAGCGCCGATCAAAGCAACCTAACATATTTGCGGGCGTCGATGGTATACGGAAACAGAGAACAAAGATGTGGGTATGAACGCATGAAACTAAATGCATCAATCAGAAGACTAAATGAAGAGACGAGGTACGCGGGAAAGTAATGGATTGCATCGTCCAGCAAGCAGATGAAGTTGAAGTATATCGATAAAGTTCGGGATTACGTAGCCAACAAAGGGGCTGCACAGGGTCAATAACCATTGTAACCATGGTGAAGAGGGACGCCATGCTGATCATATTGAATGGGTTGGTAGATACTGGGTGCACCTCCAAAAGATTCTTGCATCATCGGTTGCAAGCTGGGGCCACGCGAAAGGTCCGCGTACCCGCCAACCGGAGCAAGATGTGCCGGGCCAGCAGTGAAGTCATGGTCGGGGATAGGGTTGAGTGCTGAAGCACCATAACCGCCAACGGGGCCCCGAATTGGATCTCCAGGATGAGCGTTGCCAGAACCAGAGTGGAAGGAAGATGCACGAGACAACGGGCGGTGCTGGCCAGGTAGACCAGCATCTTCAGTGCTCCCGCCAGGCTGCCAATCGATAGGCTGCATGCGGCCCTCGAAATCAGAGGAAGGTCTGAATTTCCACTTGCGGATGATGGTCCACACGATGACGGAGGCTCCAACAGACGCTGCGATGACGACGAGTGCCGTCATAGCCGCATGCGGCATGCCTGAAGAAGACGAGGTTAAACCGGTCTGCGTGGGTGTGGGTGTGCTGCCACTGGTTAAGTACAAGATGGATTGAGAGGGAGTCGTGGCGGGTGTGGTACTAGCGTGGAGTGATGTTTGAGGAGTGTTGGATGAAGAACTCGACGCAGAGGAGGAAGTGGTGGCGAGGGTCGCAGAGGTTGTACGTGCATCTGTAGACAGAAGCCCGCCCACCACAGAACTCAGTAAGTTACTTCCATCGGAAGTGAAAGAGCTCTGGGAGATCACCGTTAGTGACTCGGGTGTCATGGCCATTAATGTTGAGCTCACCGACGACGCAGACACGACTACAGAGCTCGTCTGGGCGGTGACCGGAGTCGTCTGGGCTGGAGTGGAGGCACCTTGAGACTGAACAGCGGGTGAACTGGAGGGCGCTTGTTGGCCCTGCGTGGAGGACTCGCCACCCAAGATGTCTATGGGCATTCGTTTCTTGACGATACGACCAAGCTCGGCATGGTCGCGGCGGTGAAGGCCAAAGGTGTTGGGGGTGGAAGAGGCAGCGACGGCGAGAACAAGGGAAAGATAGACAAGGAGAGTAAAATTGAACACTGCCATCTAAGCTGCGTAGACGACTTTTCGTCGACCGGGTGAGGGGGATAGTAGGATCCTGGCGGCGTGGAGAGAAAAAGAATGTCGAATTCAATGAGCGACTTGTTCGAATATTTTGTTGGACGTGGTCGTATTGTATCTATCCTGTCAACCGCCAGCAGCTACCCAGGAAACGGCGACACACGTCACTTCCTAATTCGTCCAGTCACGCAGAAATCCAAGTTATTACAATCCGAGTTACTGTCCTCATCGCCTAAGCTACCAGAGTCTTGCGATAAAAGAAAAAGAAACAAGAGAGACAAAAAGTCCAATCGTCCGCTTCCAGGACAACTGAAAACCACACTACGGGTGGCTGCTCAGTGTCCACTGGTTGAGTGGCACACTACTCGGCTGCACGTACGACGAGCTCGACACACCAGGCCACTGGGGATTGAGAAGGATCTCCAGCGTATATTGACCAGCAGGCAAACTGACAACCAGGACCATCACACCCGTGTTTAGCTGATCAGGCCATCCAGCCGGGGTGGGGGGATCTGTGGACAAACGTACAGCATCCATGACGGAGAACTGTGCACCTGCAGGCGGATTCAATAAAGTGGCTTCCAATGCATTCGATCCGATGGTCAACGTGGCCGTTAAATTGTTGTTGCCAAGTGTGATAGTAGCGTTGGTGTGCGCTCGCCACATCACGGATGCCGATGCATTGATCTCGTCTTGAATGAGTACTTGCTGGCGTTGGTTCAACACACGGACTCCGCGTGAAAAAGACGTCCTGTGCATATTTCAGCCCTGCGTCGACAGAATTGACAAAGGACATACACGTTGAAGTATGCGCTCGCCAAGTTGGCAGTGAAGTACGCCTTCGAATCGTTGGGTACATTGAAGACAGTGCTGGACCCCTGGACGGTGCCAGAAGAATCAAAGTTGACAGTTGGCGCAGCTAGCACGTTTTGGTTGACCCCGCCAACTAAGACGGTGTTCTGACCTTCCGTCCGCTTGCGATAGTATAACCACCTCTCGCTATCCTGCGCATCGGTACTGAAGTAGCCCGCGGAGACATAATCACCATCTCCGAGTTCTCCAAACCAACGCTGCCCCAAGGCATCCACTACGAAATCACCACAATCTAGGTCATTGTGGGTTTGATGACCTTGAAGTGTACCAGCCTTCATCGCGACGAAGAGTGCGTTCTCATCCGTCCACGAAGACCTCATTGAAGCCCACTGATCGGTGCTATTATTGAAGAAATGATCGAGAGCGAGACCATCCCAAAATGCTCCAGAAACTGTCGGGTTATACCAGAACATGCACCACGGGTCCCCAGCATCTGCTTGGTCACGTTGGAAGAGCTGGTATTGGGGCATGTCATACTGGTCACCGTAAAAGAGCATGGAATTCGCGGTCGCTGTGTACTTGTTTGGGCCAGTGTCGCCATAGTTGAACAGAGAACCTGGGCCAGTGGCGTACATGTGAAAAAGTCCAGAAAGTTTTATGCCGGAGTTTACGTCAAGAAGATTGTATGTTGAACCAGTAGCAGTCAGCAGTGAAGACGCCAATTCGGCATGAGCCGTCGAACCAAAGTACCAATAATCATTGGTTTCCGACCAGGTACCGTCGCTGCTGGGCGCAAAGGCACAGTTCTGTAGAGCGTTTTGGACTGTCATGCTGAGGAGCTGTTGGGCGATACCAGTGTTGTCGTCTCCAAGGATGGCTAGCGAGCCCATGGTAAGCCCGTTGTTGCAAACACAGTTCCAGTTACCCTCCGTGTTGTTTCGCCACCATCCGAAGTACAACGGATCATTGGCATCGTCGTACGCAATAATACCGTTGTTGAGGCCGTATTCAATCATAGTGAAGCGGATACTTTGGAGCTGATCCTGGGTCCACTGATCATATAACCAGTCGTACGCAATACCGTAGGCTGCTGTTAATTCTGCCGTATCAAGGAAATGGGTGGGGTTCCACTTAGTGTTATTATTAGGTCCCCAGCCGCCCGTCAAGTTGCCAGCAGCATTCTAGGGGTTTGTGTAAGACGGTGAAGATTAGATATGGAATGAGGCGCAAACCTGGAGCTCTGTCCAAACTCTATCAAGCCACTTTGTGTCATTCGTCATCCGATAAACATATGAAAAAGCCTTGACGCGTTGTTTGACTTGTCGAGCAGGATCAAGAATACCGTTGCCGCTGTCCAAGACGTATGGGACGGGAGGAAGGCTCATATACTGAGAAGCATTTAAGAAGATGGTTTCGTTCCAGGAGGAAAGGTATGGGTCGTGTTTAATCAAGTTAGGAAGAGCCTGCCACTTGAAGGAAGGCGCGATGAGACGAGGACGATCGGAACGAATTTGGGTCGGGCTAGGATTGGAAGGCTGGAAAGGGTCTTGTGGCCAGGCAAGGTCTCCATCCGCAGTGGAGATAAACGTGGGTGTAGTGAAGGCTGCGGCATTGGTCTATTTGTAGTGGTAGGACAGTTAGTTGATGATGCGAGGAAGGGACATGAAGGGGACGGACGGTGGCAGGATAGAGCGGGAGCATATAAAGACTATCAGTGCCAGTGGGATATATACCGATAGCATTCTTGGCTTGAATGGCTGATGTAGCAGCGCTAGCGGCACTACTAGCGGACGAGTTCTTGCTAGCACGGGAGCCAAGAACGCCACCGAGTACAGCGCCAACAATGACGAGAACAGCGACGGGGATGCCAAACTTGATCCAGTTGCTGACCTGCTTCTTCGGTGGTTGGTGGGGAGAGATGTAACCAGTGGACGAGTTGTAGTATGGGTCACCAGAACCGTAGGGGGTATTTCTGTTGACAGAAGAGTAATCAGCGGCCATTCTGGATGAAGGGCCAGGAGACAGGTAAACGAGAGACGGGGATGGAACGAAGGGAGTGAGACGAGCGACAAGGAAAGAGGAAGAGACAAGCAACCAGGTTCACACGTGCAAAAGAAATCGAAAATAATCCTCACTGCAGAATCGACGCCGAAATAAGAACATATGATTGTAAGCATTTGTTGGATACTCCGGCCAATACAATTTAGTACTTGCAGACAACACTTCCGAGTGCCATCTCCAGTCATGTCGGGAATCCTCGACGTCGAACCTGTATTCGATGAACGCAAGACTGGTCTCATAGGTTTGTTCAAGGACATTGACGTGCCAGAATTGCCATTTTACTGTGCTACTAGACATCGGAGGTACCAATCGAATTCAATGGGTAATATTGCGTCTCGTTGAGCCACAGTGTTGATTTCACTGTTAGTAAATCTCACCGATCCCGTCTTTCGAGGCATCTATCATGGAAAGAAAAAACATGAAGGTATGTTCAATGATTGAACTCGCTACATGTCAGGACGATAACGATACTTTGATATCCAAAGACGATCTTCACTTGGTCCTAGAGCGATCACACATAGCTGGCGTCAAGTCGATGGTTATTACAGGGGTCAGCTTGCGCGAGTCCGAGCTTGCGTTGAATCTTGCACGCGAACAAGGTAAGTATTTGCCTCTCTGTCCTCTCTAATTTCCGACCGCGTGCACAGGACTTTATGCGACTGTTGGATGTCACCCAACACGCTCAAGGGAGTTTGATCAACACCCGGGAGGCCCAGATGCTTATCTGCTCGCATTGGACAACCTCATTGGCGACAATCTACGACCAAACGGGAGACTAGTTGCGATCGGGGAATGTGGTCTGGGTGGTCATTCTGAATTATCCCAGCGACACATCAGGATGATTTACTTCTGCAGATTATGATCGGACTCACTTTGCCACCAAGGAAGAGCAGCAAAGGCATTTCCGTAAGTGTTGCGTTCCGATTTGAAGGACTTCCCACGCATGTTACGTAGGCTCACAGATCGCGCTTGCTAAGAAATACCACCTACCTTTATTTCTCCATTCTCGGGCTGCTCACGCTGATCTAGTCAAGATTCTGAAAGAGGAGGGTCTCGGTGAGGATGGGGGAAAGTCTGTAGGAGCGAAAGGTGGTGTTGTCCACAGTTTCACTGGGAGTAGCGAAGAGGCGAATGAAATCGTGAGTACCCTTTGCGTCAGTGACCTTGACGACCATGTGAAGGGTCAAAAGATCAGCATGGGTTTTCACATCGGAATCAACGGATGTTCCATGAAGACTGAACAAAATCTCGAAACACTGAAGACCGTTCGCCTAGATAGACTCTTGCTAGAAACTGGTAAGGTAGAGAATCCGCTGTTGCGCCATATTGATTAAAACTGGTTGTCCCAGATGCGCCATGGTGCTCCATGACAAGTACACATGCCTCGAAAGGGCATCTGGATACCCTGCCAACCTCGCTACGTTCTCGTTACTTTCCTTGCGCAGTTCGACCGGAATCATTCGCCGTTGGAAAAGCGGTCAAGGGCCGGAACGAACCATCGTCGATTGGAGGAGTCGCATGGGTAGTGCACAGACTAAATGACGTTATATCGTTCGAGAGCGTGACAGAAATAGTGTACAAGAATACCGTGGACCTGTTCGCTCTTGACGAGCTCGCTTAGTTACGTACTACACTTTTTCAAAGGCAACTGTATTCGTCTGCGGCAAATATATGCAAGTAGGTCGTCCATGTCGAACCCGACTCTCAGCGGCTTCACCCTCTCTGGCGTTCTTTCCGTTGTCGGACTTGGCTGGTACGTTGTTTTGTGGTGCATCGGTTTGTTAGGATGCAGAACAGGGTGAGCCAAGCCACACATGCTATTCGAGCAGGAAGCAGTTTGGTGCTGACCCTCTGCAGGCGTAAACGATATCGTCTCCGACCTCGTTCTCCTCTCGCAACATCCCCCAACGCACCGGGCGTCTCAATTTTACGACCCCTCAAAGGCTTGGATACTAATTTATATGAGAACTTGGAGTCCACATTTGTTCAGGAATACCCGAATTTTGAGATCTTATTCTCTGTCGCAGATGAAGACGACCAGGCTCTGACGGTGGTCAGAGAGCTAATGAATCAATACCCACTAGTGGACACAAAGGTTATCATAGGTGCGCATGTCATACCCGAGTTGCATCTTTTACGATTTCATTCACACCGTTCATAGGCGAGGAGATTGTTGGCGTTAATCCAAAAGTAAACAATCTTGTCAAGTCATACAGACAGGCCACCTATGATATCCTTTGGGTCATTGACTCTAATGTGTCGGTTGCGCCTGGAACGCTTGCACGCGCGGTAGACATTCTTTGTGACTCGTCCATCTCGCAAAACCGTCCTAAGAAGCGCGCCGCTCTGGTTCATCACGTTCCCTTTGCGACCGAATACGAAGGATACCTCGGCGCACGCGTCGAAGCGGCGTTTTTGAACACCAATCACGCAAAGATGTATCTTGCGATTAATACCGTGGCAATCGAGTCCTGTGTAGTCGGCAAATCAAACCTCTATCGTCGTTCCGACTTGGAGAAGGTCAACGGCTCATTGAAGCCTCGCAAGGAAACAGATTCCAGAGGGGGCGAGTACGGGCTTGCAGCCTTTGGATCTTTCCTGGCGGAAGACAATATGATCGCCAGCGCTCTCTGGCATGAGCTGGACGTTCGACACGACCTTTCTTGCGACGTCGCACACAATGCAATAGGCAAGATGACGGTGGCCGATTACGTCTGGCGCCGCGTTCGATGGATACGTGTTCGCAAGCACATGGTTCTTGCGGCTACTATTCTCGAGCCATTTACAGAAAATATGGTAGCGAGTTCCATTGCCGCTGGGTGTGTCAATTACCTTTTCGGCGTGCCGCTCTGGGTCTTTTTGCCCATCCACCATTCTGCGTGGCTTTGGGTTGACTTGGACGTATACGAGTCGCTTGCTGGCTATCCACTGCCAGCTCATGGGCGCTGGAAATTTATCGGGGCGTGGTGCATCCGAGAGCTGTTAACTCTTCCTATATGGGTCTTGGCCGTGTGTGGAAATGAGGTTACGTGGAGAGGCAAGCGATACGAGGTTTTACAGGCAGGGCAGGTGCGGAGGAGCTCCTCGGGGACGGACGGCAGTGGCGGTGGCAGCAAGGTGAGGTTCTGGAGACGGTGGTGGCGTCGGGGAGGAGATTCTTTATCACAATACGAGCGTCTGTCTATTGATGAGCCGATCTGATGCAACGTGACTGGATTGAGATTTACAGCAACGATAAGAATTACGATCATATTATGGGTGATACACATACGAAGTGAGGGTTAGAATGTACAGGGAAATGGGCAGGGCTGGTGTATGCATACAAGGGATGGATGTCATGAAGGGCGAGATGGCGTATGTGGTAGGTCCGTGTTGCCAATAGGAGAATCAAGAAGAGCGGCTCTTGCCTCGTCCTGACGTTGCTTTGCCAAGAGACGGAAATTGTGAATCATGACCACTTCGTCAAAGAAGGCATCGGACCATTCGTGGGCTGCGCACACGTCAAGGGCTGATGTTCGGATCCTCATATCCCGACCATCACACGTTATCTTGCAGAGTGAGGACTCCAGGTTAGACGAAGCCGAAGGCTGTGGGCTTTGGCGCGAGTCTCGAGCATCTTTCTGGCGCTGATTAGAAAACCAATTCTTGACTTGATGGTACTCCCTTGAGAGAGAGAGTAAGAGCAAGATTGAGATGAGATGGACAGGGAAGAGGTACCTCTGTATGATGATGCCAAGTTGGGAGACCCAAGCTTCGTCTGGATAGGGGGTGATCTCGTCGTAAACCATCTGCATGACCATTCTCTGACGGACGGTTGCGGGGGTCTTGCCTGTGGAGGGGATCGCAAGGGCACGAGTCTTGAGCTCGCGAACTCTTGCATCGCGTTCGGAATGGGGCTTTGGGGTGGCATGCGAGTTGGTGTGTTTCTGGACCTTTTTCCTGAGGTTGTCATCAGGAGCGCCACGGGCAGTTGACTGTAATCGGGTAGAGAGAGAGAGAGGGATTGGTCTGAACCTGAGAGAGGGCCTGTCTGAAGGTGGGGGTCTGCTCCTGAGGGAGGACCGCCTTGGGAGAGTGTCGTGAAGGGATTCCTGGGAGGAGCCGACGTGTACATCGACGTCCATGGGGTCTTGTACGTCTAGAGAGACATCCCTGGAGGAGGATGATATGGGACTATCGGCTGTGAGTGAGTCTTCCTGTCCATTGAAGGAAGAAAGGGCGCCTGGTGAGGACAGAGTGGAAGAGAAGGATGAGACGGAGAATGCTGGACGGGTGAGCATGCGGAGACGGGCTGCGAGGTAAGGAGATATATACCTCGGTTGGGGTGGACGAGTGGTCGTCGTATGTAAATGACTTATCGTCCCGACCCGCCGCCTAAGTTGTTGTCGCCTTCTTCATCATCTTCATCATGGCCGACAACGACCGCGCCAGGCAGCGCATCGTCGCCTCCGTCTTCGACAAGCGTAACGCCGCGCCCGACGCCGTACACGAGTCCTACGTCGCCCATATCAAAATCTGGGAGGACCCCAGCGACGGTCAGGGTAGAAAGCCGCGCTACATCATCATCTCCCGTTCGCCCTCTTCCCCCTCCTCCTCCAATCTCTACAGACAGCCCAGCCCGCTCACATTCCCACCTACAGGCACGGCCGACGACGCAGGCTTCATACACAAGTCAAAGCTCAACACAAACGGCTCATTCTCCGTCGGCAAGACCTGGAAACTCATCGAACTCAGGGCCATTCACATCCTCACTGTACGTCCTCTCCACTCATCTTCCGCCGCGATTCCCATTCATACACTCACTTCCAGTCCACATCCTTTAACGTCACCCTTGCCCGCACCTACAAGTGGCAGTCAGAAAACGCGCTCGACCAGTCCGCGTTCGTCTCAGCCATCGTCTCCCTCTTCCGTTCCCTCGTCGATGCACCCCTTCATCTCGTCGGTGTGGACGAGATGCCCTCTCTCCGCTCTCCCCCAGATCCAGACTCCGTCCCTCCATCCGACAACTCATCTACCCCACCGGTTGCCTATTCAAACCGTGTACCAGTTCCTCAGGCTCAGGACAATACGCACCTCCCTCAGACGTCCCATACTCACGTCCTCAGGACTCCCTCTCGTTCCGCATCCCCCTCGGGCTCTGTGAGGAATCATTCTACAAGGGAGTCTGTACTATCCAGTGCTTCAATCCTCCGCCCCCCATCCCCCTCCGTCCCTTCACTGCAATCCGGTGTGCCCAGTGCCTTGAGACCACGTATCGCCCGTCGACCATCCGTCGCAACCCCTCCCCCTTCCGCCGCAGGTGCTGCAACTACCCCTCCATCCAATCTTGTGCCTGCTCGTGCTCATGCAGCGTCCCCACGTCCGTCCCTTCCAAGTCATGCCCCTTCCAGGCCATCCCTCGACTTGCCTCGTGCATCGAGTCCCTCTCCAGCACACATAGCCGATCCCCGTCATCATGTGAACCCCGAGTCCCCTGCATCCGCGTATAAGCCTCTCTCCCGCACCGTGACCCCAAAGCCCCACGAGACCCCGCAGATGCGCCGTGAACATAATAATCGTGTCTCATTCTTTGATCCTGCAAACCAAGCTACCCTTGACAGGCTCGTAGCAGGTGACTGGGGGTCCGAAGAGGATCCCGATGGTGCAGAAGAGACAGCGGAAGCAACGATGATCAGCGTTGAAGAAATGCTCGAGGGTTATGAATGGGCAAGTGACGACATATTCGGCCGAAAGTCTGCGAAGGGGGCCGCAGACTTGGTCGAAGCTCGTTTGCTTGATGAACTCATGGCATTGGATAAGGTTGGCCGTTCCGACCTCTAGTTGTCTCAACTCCACGAGTGACTCCCTCACTAGGCCAACATACACTCTTTCCTGGAGTCTGATGATCGGGTAAACCTCGTCATCGAATACTTGGACGAGGCTCTTGAGGAGGTGGACGCTATGGATAGCCTAATATCTTCATATAAGATCCATTTAAACGTCAGTCATCCGTCGTGATACTTCACTTGCTCTGACCAGCTTGGCAGGCTGTGGGAGATGATATATCTTTCATCCAGTCGCAGCGACGTGGTTTGCAGGTCCAAATGCAAAACCAAGGTGTGCTCCTCAGCGAACTCGAAAACTTGCTTGTATGTAGCCCATCTGGCATCCCTGGGCGTGTTCTGATGTCGTGCATCCTCAGAAAACAGTTCAGGTCAGTCAGGAAGCACTGCTTACACTCACCCAAGAGTCCCTGGAGAAGCAAAGTGGAATACAACGGCTCGAAGAGGCTGCTACGGAACTCTACAAGGCGCTTCAGGCTAGTAAGGATACAGGTCGGGACTGGCTTTACTTCCCTGATTTACATGGTCTTATTTTGTGCCTTGTTTCAGAAATGGCTGCCACCATGGAAAGATTGGTTGAATACAGGACGTATAACGCTCAGTTTTGCAAACGCGTATTTGATTACCTCTCAATTATGATAGTTGCTCAGGTCAGTTGGATCGCGTAACGTTACAACGCAGGCACCTCATACCACGTCCGGCAGTCCAAACTTATTCTCGATGACAATGGTGGAATTACCCGACCGAAAGGACGTGGTCGGCCGATCATATTTAACCATCAAGGCATGGAGTCCTATCTTGGTAGATATGCTGGCCTGCTTTTGTATCTGAAGGAGATGGACGAAGCAGTGTATTCAAAGTTGTGTGCTGTACGTCACATCGCGGTGCCAGTATTGGAAGTAGATTGATTGTTTCTTCAGGCGTATTTCTCGGCAACCAGTGACCTTCACAACAGTCAGATGAAGGGTCTGTTTTCCATTTATGCAGGCTTATTGAAGAAAGCCCCCGAAGAAGACGCAGAACAGAGTGAGAGTTAGAATTATCCGTCCCTGCCGCGTTGACAAGCAGGTCAGGTTTTGCACAGAACCCTGCGAATGCAAAAGGGGGTGCTATTCGTCGTGCGGGCACCATTGTGCGTGGGCCGATGGAGACGCGGGCCCGGGAACGTGAACGGGGTGGGCAAGGCGGCGAAGAGTACGGCGCAGCGGACGTTCGTGGCTTTGCTGAATGCGAGACTGGTCTTGTTCTCACACGGATATAGGCGCTTGCTTATATTTTGGAGCAAATTGCTCCTCAGATCTACAGGGAAGGCGACTTTATTGCGGACTTTCTTCAGATCAACGACGCTGGTCTCACGTTTGCTGATTATGCTGGTCTGGACAGCTACTTTCGCCGCCAGGCGTCCAGGAGTGCTGGTCTCAGTCAGTCGACTACAAAACTCGTGCGTGGTGCCATGGACTTGATATTCGGTTTCCTGCCTACCGAGTTGAAACAATGGATTGATCTGGCTGTTTCTCGAGATGGATTGTGAGTAAGCGCCTGGTTGATGTATGGGCGGGCTGAGGTGAAGGACAGACAGCTGGTCGGCATTCTCGCTTGTTTGGAGCGTTTCCTGGCGGATGCTGACGAGCGTGGTAATACGTTTTTCCTTCAAACACTGGAAAAACAGCATGCGCGGCTGAAGGGGGCGTTTGACCGTCATATTGTAAGCGAGGCTGTTGAGCGAGATGGTCATGATTGTCGCTTATCATTCGGTTCAGAGCCAGCAAATCAAGATGGTTGATGAGACGAAGCTGACGAGCAAGAAACGCAAGGGGGTAGCCCAGTTTATCAAATATTTCCCAGTCTATGTTGGACGTGTCGAGCAACAGCTGGTCGGCGCAGACGGACTGGAGATCCGGGCGCACGTTGACTCGGCCTACGAGAAAATTGTGCACAGCATGTTTGAATGCTTGAAACACATGGCAACGATGGATGGTGATGGGGAGGACAAGGGCCAGCTCAACTATCATGTGTTGATCATTGGTGAGTGCCACGTACGGGGAAGATGATCAACAGGCGTGATTGATCTGTGCAGAGAACATGCATTACTTTGTAGCTGAGATCTCGCGATTGGAGACAGGCTCGGTGGTCGGATTCTTGAAGCAAGCCGAGGGGATCTACAACGAAAATTTGGGGGCATACATCAAGATCGTGCTCAGACGACCATTTGCAAAACTGATCGTGCGTGGCTGTCGTGTGTGACAGACGAGAAGGCTGACGAAGGGAGCGGACAGGAATTCTTTGAGGGAGTAGAGAGGCTGTTGAAGACGACTGCACCGAGTGAAGTGCAGAAGAACTCTAATTACAGCAAGACGGCGTTGAAGAAAGTGCTGAAGGAGTTTGACGGCAAGGACGTGCGGAAGTACATTGACGTGCTTTTTCGACGTGTGGAGAAACACTTTACGGAGGCGGAGGAGAATAGGACGAGAGAAGAGAGCAGCGGGATCGCACCGGGTACGGTTATGGTTGGAGTATGGAAAGGGTGCGAAGAAGAGGTGCAGCGAATGAGAGAAAGCTTTGGGGGGAGGATATCAGAGTGTTATGGGGATAGCGGTATAAGCATGGAGTACAATTCGAACGACGTCGATAGCGCCTTTAGGAGGCATCGACTGGGTTCATAGTCAGTAAACTAGTCTATCTGGTTCAGAATCTATGATACACATGACTGAGATAAACGACTGGAGATGGGAGTGGTTGAAGAGAGCGGGTGTCAAGTGCAGGAAATACCTCAGTTTTGCAAGTGAGGCTGGGCGACCTGTCGGTCGCTTGTGTCGTTGGTGGCGAACACGGCCAAGAAGGAGGGCGCGTAGGTAGTCCAGAGTGCCCTGAGATGGTCGGCCGAGGCGGGATTTTGTGGGTCTCCGGAGGGGTTATTCAAGGCATGGGAGACGAGGTCGACGAGGGCGGAGAAGCGAGCGCGACAGAAGGCGATGGTGTTGGACTGAGCGGAAGCCAAGGCGGTGTCCAAGTCTGCTTCATTGTTGGAGAGCCATGGCTCCAGGCAAGCCTTGTAGACGTAGGCGGCGCCCTGAGGAAAGTGTGTAGAAGGAAATGAAGGGACGGGACGGGACAAACCTGGGTCTGTGGGAGGGAGACGTAGAGGAGGAAGAAGGTTCTGAGTTCCCAATAAAAGGGTAGCCTGTGTCAGGTGTGAAGAAGAAGTGGATGAAAGAGAAAAGAAAGAGACTTGCCAGGTGACGAAAGGGCCGATGGACTGTTCGAGCGCGAAGAACGCGCCGACGACGACCCAATGAGTGGCCCAATGTTGAAGTGGTTGGTCCGTTCTAAGTGCTTTGTAGGTCGCGTAGGCGGGCAGGGCGAGGGAGAACCAGGCGCTGTTTAGTAGTTAGTCGAATGAGAGACTAGACTAGTACTGTAGGATGAAACGCACCCGATCCAGCGAGAGAGGAGGGAGATGAAGACGGCCATCGATCCGACGCGCGTGAGACAGAGACTCGCTGGCAAAACGACGACTCCATGGGTCTTTTTTTTTTATTGACCTCTGTTTTGTCGGTCTCGACTCTCTTCTTCTTCCTCCTCCTCCTCCTCCTCTCTCTCTTTCTTCTTCTTCATCCACCCCGATGGACTCAAAGCTTCAGGACGAGAAACAGAAACCAGACATCAAACCAAAGACCCTCAATCGCGTACCCCGTACGTCCTCTCTGTCTGTCTCTCTCATTCGAAGCTCACCCTTTCGCACATCAGGCGCTTGCGTACTTGCCTCTTCTCCCTCCCCCCTACTCACACTCACCCTCGATACAGAATGCCTGTCGCAAGCAGAAGATGCGATGCGAGGGTGCAGACAACCCCCCATGTCGTCGCTGTCGTCACGCTGGCCTTGAATGTCTCTTTGAAAAACCTTCCAGAGAGGCAACCCTCACCGGCGAGGCTGGTCTCGAGTATGTCTCTCCTCGTCCCCCTCCCACCACCACCACCATCCCTCATCCCTTTCTAGGCGAATTCGCAGTCTCGAGACACACGTATCCGACATCAGAGTCACCCAAACCGCCATTCAAAGCACCCTCCTCGATATCCTCGCCCACTTGCGCGGGACCGCCCCCTTCTCACATCGTTCTCCCTCCACTTTCTCTCAGGGTCAGTACACTCAGTCTCCCACCATCCCCGCCGTAGCATCTCCACCCGTCTCTGCAACCCCAAACGGCTCACACATGTCGGATCCCATCACTCGTCGTGGCCCTCCAACCCCGACAGCATACCACCCCTCCATCCCACCCATCCTCAACACCCAGCCTCGAGATGTCCGGTCCTCCACCTCCCAACCGGGTGACTTTACTCCTTACTCTAGCCCTGCTACCGGTCAGTCGCTCTCCTTCACTCCTTCGGGAGCAGTCCTCCCTCCCTTCTCAAGTATTGGCGCAATTGGCGCCCAGAGCTCTTCTGCCACACGTTACCTCGACGACCCACAACGCGCTCACGGTGTCAAGAACTACCAGCCATCTGCTCCTGTCGGCGCAAAGCGCACCTTTCCCTCCTCATCAGAGGTCACCAGCGCAGATTCCTCCGAACTCGACGACGAGGACAACGGCGAACTACCAGCTTCAGGTCTCGTCGCTCCTTGGGAGGTCCTCCGGGGCTTGGCTGACGTCGCAATCGAAAGGGCTGCCAAGGTTAGTCCTTACACCTTCCCCCCAAAAAACATTTCCCCTTTCAACATCCCGATGACGTCTCGTTAAGGAGAGCGGCGAAGCGAGTAGCGAACCCCAGAGCAGAACCAGAACACCTTCCCCCGACCGTCAGAATCGGCCTACGAAAAGGAGAAAGATTCGTCACAAGATCCCGCGTGGTATGGTCTTCCCCGATGGTAGGTGTCTACTTTCATCCTCATCGTGTTCAACATCAAAACAATTCGCCCAGTTGTCACCCAGAACCTCGTCCCTGAGCACGAGGCTCGCGAGTTATTCCGAATGTGCCGTCGTACCTTTCCTCACCCTTACGTCCCGGCTAACTCGTTTGGGCAGATTTTACGCCGGTTGTTCTACTTTCTTGCCTGTCTTTGATTCCCGTGTCGATACCTTTGATGCCCTTCACCAGCGTTCCCCTTTCGCCATAGATGCCATTTGCATGGTCGGAGCTCGTGTGCGTGACGGAGGTGGTCAGTCCCCTTCCTTGCCCTGAGTTCTCCTTTTCACCATTTGTCCTAGGAACGCCAAGCGAAGCTTATAATCGTTGCTTGGATGCAGTCCAGAACATATCGCGTGCTACTCTCTTTTCCCCTGTAACCCGAGTGGAAGCCGTCCAAGCCATGAGTCAGTGCCTAACAGCATCACACATCACTTCTCTGGTTAACGATGTTCTCCCAGTCCTTGTGTCGGGTTGGTCAGACAATGGCTGGCTGAGTGGTGGCCATGCCGTTCGGATGGCAATGGAACTCTGTCTGTTCGCTGTCTCGTGACCCTTGGATTCTGGTCTCACACCTCTGACAGCATTGCATAAAGCGTGGCCGAAGTTACTTCGGCGGATGCAAAACAGAACTAAAGGCTCGGATGGGTCCGAAGACCGCGATCTCGTCATTGCCTCTCGTACGTGGTTTTGTCTGTATCTTTTTGAGCACCAGTGAGTGTTTGTCATGCACATCGACTGTGTGATTGCAAACGACATCTCAGGTTGTCCTATGGAACTGGTCGCCCTGCCATCCTGAAGGATGACGAGAGCATCTGGCAATGTCGTCTGCTCTTACAGCATCCTCTCGCTATTGAGGATGATATGCGTCTTGTCTCCACGGTGGAGCTGATGGCGATTCGAGAAAGTGTTCACAATAAACTGTCACCTTTTGATCGTCCTGTGGACGATGTCACATTTAGCGTCCTTCAGCGGGCCGATTCGGAATTTCAAAGCTGGTACAAGACGTGGGACCAAGCGTTCTCTCAAAAGTATGAAGACGCAGGTGAGCCCCAAGCCTCGGTTTTCATGCGGTTACCATAGTGCAATCACTAGCCTTTTATCGTCAAAGCTTGCAAATACAACATGTACATGCGGAATTGTTTCATAATGCAACGGCGTTACAGGGCATTAATGGTCCAGATGATGTGCAGAAAATGCCCAAAGTACAGAGGGATCTCGCCATTCGATCCATTCACATCGCACGCCAGGGCCTTGATATCACTGTCAACTCTCCTTCGTACAGTGAAGGCATGAAGTATGGTGAGTCGGCCCATCCTTGCGCGTTCGCGACGTGTAACTCCCCGTAGCCGTTCACTACACGCATGCGACCGCCACGTTCGCTGCCTCATTCCTTTTAAGATTATCTCGCCTATTGTGAGTGTCACCCGTCTAGGCTAGGCTTGGGAATGATGTATCTTTTCAAGCCCAAACGATTGCGACGTACAAGACATTCGGTCCCAAGTTGAACGTCTGGCTGCCTTGATGTCTCACAGTGAGAGCTGAGTTACACCTATGTACTTTTCTGACGCTATCTATGTCAGTCCCCGGGAAGCGCTACGCTTTAACACTTCAGCTCATGTTAAAGAGAGGACAGAAGAGAAGGGCCGCATCTACGGCACACTCTCCGAAGGTCTCACGTGAACCACAGCGCGTGGTGCCTATGACGGTCGACCAGCAACATTCAGGTGTCATGAACCAAGAATCATTTTCACCTACATATGATCCGTCGTTCGCAGGTTCTGAAGCGATGCCCCAAATGCAAATGGGGATGATACCCCATCATGTCACTGATGTGGACAGCATCTGGAGGGGATTCGAAATGACTTCCAATGAACAGCTACCTGTCTGGATATCCGACCAAAGTCTAGGGGGCAGCACATTCTCACAGCAAGGCATGAATGCCTTCCTTCTTCCCACAGATTATCTCCCCCCTGCCCAACAAATATGGTAAAGTCACCTTGGCATTTATTGTTACTGTCGTATGCCTCTCGTCCTGTACAATCATCCGAAAGCTGCTATATATTTCGCTCTGCTTTGCTGTATAACCGTCTCACCTCGATCAGTGACTTTGGGTAAGGCTGTGCGCAAGATCCAGTCGAGTTTATGTTGGCTGTATTCGATGCGTAGCTCACCCATAATTTCTAGTCAGGTCCACACTCGTTCCGGTCTGATTTAAACCTAGTCCAGGTCCGGTTGTGCTAGTTCAAATACGACGCTGACGGTACGCCTCGGCTGGATTAGGCTTCTTTCCTGATAACTCTCTGAGTTTCCCCCCCTGAGCATGTCAGCCTCGAAACAGCGCAGGCATTCTGCAGACACTCTGCCCGTCTATTCTAGCTTTGCAGGTCGGCATCCGGGAGCAGATCTGAATCAGACATCCGTTGGCTTGGAAGCAGAAGCCGAGGAGCCCCCTAGGAGGAAGAGCTTTCTCTCCTTCCTGCGCGGTCGTCCGAAACACCCTCCAACGCTCGATGATGATTTATTTAGGGAAGCAAAATTTTCACAGTCACGACCGAATTGGCCTAGCGCCTTCGACGTGCCTGAGGACAATGCACCCCGTGATCACGCGGCACTTTGTGCTACAGTTCTGGAGGGCGTTCCACACCTCGCAGACACGGAAGGTCGCAAGTTCTATCAGGGGGGGAAACAGCGCCTCAACGTCATGAAGCGAAATAAGATAAAGGCAAGAATTATTAAGCACGTTCAAGGTATGACGCCGAAGCTTCGGCTTGCACTGAAGCTAACGACACGAAATTCAGACATTGATAAACGTCGCAAGTTCATGCTCACGTTGGCAAAGTGCCTCCTGACGTTTGGCTCACCCTCTCACCGCATCGACACCCAACTGAGCACAGCATCTGATGTACTTGATGCTAAAGCAGCCTTCGTGCACATTCCGGACGTCATTATCGTCACGTTCGGAGACGAGGACGTAGCCTCCCTCGAGACACACTTTGTCAAGGCCAAGAGTCAGATCGCTTTAACTCCGTTGCACCAGGTTCACCTCGTCTATCGCAAGGTACTACGTGATCAAATTACGGTTGAAGATGGAACACAAGAGCTTAAAGAGATACTTAACGCTCGCGCCATCTATTCCCTCTGGCCACGGTGTCTCTTTGCATTTCTCACGGCTGCCATGATATCTGCCATGGTCTTTGGAGGTTCTATTATCGATATGTGGATTTCTGGGCTTTGCGCCTGCGTTCTCCAATATCTGGGCCTCAATTCTGCTTCAAAGAGCTCTACGTATGCTAATGTTTACGAGTGGGTCACCCATCGAATGTTTAAAGGTATTCCTGCTCACCAGCCCACAGGATATCTGTTGCAATTATTGTCTCCTTTGTTTCACGAGCGCTAAGTACGATTCCCGGAGATCTGTTCTGCTATAATGCTATCTCCGCCGCTGGTGTCGTTCTCATCCTACCGGGTTTCACCATACGTGAGTGTTTCAGACTCAAATTGCTTCAATTCCACCGATCGGTTCGCAGTCATTAGCGCCCTAGAGCTGACTTCTCGCAACATCCTCTGTGGTTCTGTCAGGATGGTTTACGCAATCATATATACGCTCTTTTTGGTAAGGTTGGAGCGAGTTATTTCTATGCCGTTCTGACTGCGGCGTCCTATCAGGGCTTCGGACTGGCCATTGGATCTGACATTTATTTAGTCATCGATCCCCGTGCGCGGCGAGCCCTCGAGAAGAGCCAGACGCCGAGTTATAAGGCGCTACATGGTTCTTTTCAGGCCGAAAATGGTACTTTCCCGCTTGCCCAAGCAGTGTTTGGTTTCGCCAAGGCTGCGTCCCTTGACAAGAATTACTTGCTAAGAGGTACGGTATTCCATACTGCCTGTGTTTTGGACGACGAGGCTCAAAGTATTCGAGGCTGTTACAGAGCGCCAGAGTGGCCGTGGTGGCGACAACCTCTTCCGTGGTGGTTGTTGCCAGCCCTTGTCCCCACTTACTCCATTTCCTCGTCGCTATCAAACATGCAAAAATTCTGGAGCTGGCAACTTTTGGTGATGGTTATCCTCGCATGCTTGGCATTTACTGCCAATAAGCTGGGCAATATTTTCTTGCCTGATAACGGTGACCTCGTATCCGCCTTTGGGGCCTTAATCGTCGGTCTACTTGGAAACTTCTATTCGCGGATCGCTCACGAGACGGCCTTCACCTCGATGGTTACTGGCGTTCTTTTCCTTGTACCCGTATGTAGACGAGTAGTGCTGTGTTCGTCTTCTCACAGCCTTTCTTGACAGTCTGGCATCGCTCAAGGAGGAGGACTCATTGACACAGACCCGAACTCGACGGAGCAGTATTCGTCGGGCTTTTCTCTGGCCGTTCGTATGATTCGAGTTGCTATTGGAATAACGCTTGGTCTGTTCACCAGCCAAATGTTCGTCTATGCCTTATGGCGACAACGAAGAAACGCAGCCTATTTTGCGTTCTGAACGCGAGTTTTCCAAAGCCTTCTATTGATAATTACAACAAAGTTGCTCTACAAATAAAGATTACAGTGCTGTGGGAAGATATCATAGAATCTCATCGAGATGGTAACATGAAAACATGCGTCATCCAACATAACTTAGGATCCAAACAATTGATTTAACTCCTCCATCCGCCGCTGCAGCATGTCTGCTTTACTGAAGTTTTGACCCAAAGTCATGTTCGCCAACTCGGTCTTTTTCCGTTGAACTTCTAGTAGGCGATCCTCTATAGAGTTCTCAATGATGAGTTTGACTGTTGTAACAGGGCGTGTTTGTCCCAAGCGATGCTGTAGGTGGACCATGAATTAGCATGTAACGTATGTGCTTCAGGCAGTACGTACAATACGATCGACGGCCTGGTTCTCTACAGCCGGATTCCTGTGGCATACATTCAAGCACCCCAGAAGGAAGACTTAATAACACCACACACCAGTAGGGATCCATCAGATAAACTCGCTGTGCGGCGGTGAGGTTTAATCCGACTCCACCAGCTTTTAAGCTAACAAGCAAAATTTCGCAAGCCGGATCATATTTGAGAGCATCCATTGCTCTCGTCCGATCATCGCGTCTCATGGTACCGTCCAAGCGCTCGTATCGAATCCCAACGGCATCCAAAGCGTCTTCGACCCTGAAAGGGACTATGAGAATAAGGTTCATCAAAATAAGCCAAACGGAGCCCTACTTATCGAGCATGGTCGTCCATTGCGAACTAGAGACTACTTTCAGCTTCTTCTTGAGCGTAAAATTACTACTTACAACACCACGGTCTTGACAATTCCATCGTCGACCTGTTTCCCCTCGCCGTCTACCATCTGCACCTCGAGAGAGTCGGGATCGTAATTAGTAGAATATGGATTCGCCTTCGAGAATTGGACAAGGTCGTTGAGCAAAGCTTTAATTTTCGTTGACGGAACAAGTTTCTCCGGTCCCATTCCCTTTGGCCTCTTTTCCCGCTTTCCAGTTCTCTTCTTCGGCGACAGGTCTTGTGGTTGACAGCCAGGTCGTACTTGTATGGCGTCCTGAGCAGAGAGCCCAGTTTGACAAGCAGAACACGATCGTAGAACGTCTGGAGTCACCTCTGGCCATCCAGGACATACGCACAACCTATAGCACGTAAGGCAGAAAAGATGCTGACAACGAGTAAGGACGAGAGACGACGTTGAAGGACTGTTAGTCCTTGTCGAGGCACGAGACGTCGTCACCTTTGTCTTCCGACCGCGCTTGGCCGCTGACGGACCGTCGTCCATACATACCCCACCTTCGTTGATGTGTTGAGTCTCCTGGGAGTGGCAAAGTTCCTCGCCACATTCCACGCATTGCGTTGTCGCTGCTTCTCTCAGCAGCGCAACGATTGCGACAGCACGAGACGGGTTGAGGCCCTCCCGTTCAATCGCAGCCGCGAGGTCCTCATAACTGCTGGGTTCCGTCGGTTGAACGCTTCCAAGTTCCTTGCCCTCGACAAGCTCAAAATGATCACAAATTTGCCGCAAGCGCAAAATCTTCTGCAAGATCCCCACGTAATTCTTCATAACCTCATTTTTGTTCGACAACTCGTTGAACTCAGCCTTGGATTCCGTAAAGAACTGGTCGTAAATCGTTTGCTCGCGTGGATCAAATTTGAGATATCGAAGTTCGTCGCGACGAGGTGGAAGGTTGAGAATTCTCTTTCCGTCTGACGTCTCGGTTTCTTTAGTGCGGCGTAAGGTAATGCACTTCATGATGGTTTGCAGTCGGGCAACACCCAGCGATTGCCCATACTTGACGGGAGTTCCGATGTATTCTGTCCAAACGTTCTTGTCGTCAAAGGGTTCTAGACGCAAGAACTTGATCAACGCGAAAACGTCGTCAAGCTTGTTTTGGACAGGAGTCCCCGTCAGGCAAAGACGACGGTCGGCGACCAAGTCGCATGAAGCACGGCTGCCCACAGTCGCAGTCTCCTTAATAGAGCTATATTTCAGGTCAGCGCGTGAAGTAGTCCAAGAACCAATCAGGAGAACGCACTGCGCTTCGTCCAGTACGACCCTGAACCAATGAATCGTTTGTAGAGCGCTGGTTGCTTCCACCGCGACATTGGAAGATGACTTTTTTCGCTTCATTCCTGCGCGCTTTGGTTTTGGCAACCGAACCACTTGATTCCCGTGCTCATCAATCTCAACTCCTTGAAATCCCCCATCACTATCGCCCTCATCTTCGTCATCAGCTTCTAGAGAAGTTATACTCCGAGTTTGCTTGGAGTACTCAGAAGCCAGCGTTGCGTAGGTCGTGATAACAGCATCAAAGTCGGCGAGGAAAGCTGAGTCTGGTCGACGTGCATTGCCATGATATACATATACTCGAAGTGGACGGCCACCTTGTCGGCGGGATGGTTTCATTTCAGAACTGGGCTCTTGCTGGAAAAGCGTCATCTGAGAGGGCGGTGTAGCAGTACCAGATGGATGGTTCGCTGCAGAGCAGGTGATTCCACCGCCTCCAACTACCGAGACCTCGCCTCGCCAATGCTCGCGAAATTGATCCTCCCAATTCGACACTGTTGACAGAGGACATATGATGAGGGTCGCTCGGCTTTTGACCTTGATACGGCATGCACGCGCGTATTCGGCTTCTACCTTGTCCTGAGCCTTCGCTGCCTTGCCTTTACCCTTTCCAGAGTCGGATGTGTTGGGCATTCCCCAGACACTGCCGGAGAAATGCGCAGCAGACAGAGTATCCTCGAGGAGGTTTCTGTCTGGAGGGGCGGGAGGAGGAGGCAGCGGCGAGACTGCGAAGGCAGAAGCGGCGTCCAAGGTAGCAGCAATGAGGGAAACGCATGTGATGGTCTTGCCAAGACCCATCTAGTGGAACAAGTGCTATTCATTACGTCATATCACAGGGAAGATAAAACACACATCATCAGCAAGAATTGCGCCTTTAGCTTCCCGTGGTTCGTAAAACAGCTCTTTTTGAGTCACGATGTGGAACCATGACCGCTGTCCAGAATGTGTGTTCACCCTAACCTGCCATAGAGAGGAGTAGCGACCATCACTACAGCGTTTCTCGCGTTCACGCTCAAGAAGGAAAGTGAGCGCTTTCTTCTGATGGGGATAGAGTGCTGTTCCGACTTCATATGCTTTCATAGAACGAGACAAGTCAGTGGATGAAGTGGTGACACGTAAGAATAATGAACGAGAGTTACCGGCTTCAGTCTCAGGGAGCTCATCTCCGCTTCTCAAACTCTTGAAGACCTCCTCTACCTGACTGCGCTGAATTTCGAGTGTTTTTCCGGACACAACAGGTGCGGTCCAACGGGAGCCAGTGCCTCCCGGGCCCGAATAACCAGGTCGGATGGGAGGTAGCGACTGACGGTGTCCGCCAGGAGGCGGATTGTGCGGATTACAATAGTGATAATTGGCAAGTCGCTGAGTATCATATGGAGGGGACGGGTGATCGAGTAAGAGTCCACACTGATGGAGATAATTCCCGACGACGGTGATGTTACCCTTCGGAGTGTATACAAGCATCTGCAATGGAAGGATGGGGAGCTGCGGTAGAATAAGGGAGACGGGTTCTAGCGGTGCTGGGTCAAAGGGTGAGGAGTGCTCACATTCGGTATGCCACGACGCACTTTGGCGTCTAATCGGATGAGACCTTTTCCAAGCATCGGACCAAGATGGGCTGCTACCTTCTGCTCGACCACACCAAAGGCCTCGCCTTGGCTTGGCTCACCAGCGAGGGATTTAACATGTGGGGTTTTGATATGAATAGTTTCTGTTGTGCCCGGCTGTTTGTGAGGGTTGTGTTCGTACTGAAGACGCACGCTTGCCCAATCGGTTTCTGGCCTTGTTGGGTCATGCGACTGGAGATAGGAAACGGGATAGAGAACCAATGCAGTGACCATGAGTTGTCCAATACAGACGGGCGTTCTTGGAGAGAGATCGTCCGGTAGGGAGGTAGTAAGGAGGAGAGGAGAGGAGGGGGGAGAGGGAGAATGAGTAAGATCAATGACATTGCTTGCCAGATGAGTGGAAGCAGGTCGTGGAGTGTGTTGAGGGACGAGGGAGGTGCCATTCTGGGGTAGAGGGAGGTGCTGATGTGGACGAGGTAGTGAAGGGATTGGAAAGACGGGGCGATAGGACGTGGAGTGCAGCATCGGCGCTGGCTTCGGTGTAGGTGGAGATTGCGAAGAGAAAAGGTACGTCTGCGCGGGTCTGGGGTATACTTGCGCACGAGCGCGTGCTGGCGGTGGAGAGACGTCGTCGTCACCCGTCAGATCGATGTGTGTGGGCTCGGAGAGGGCTAGGTTCGACATGGACATGGACGGCACTGACTGAGCATCGCGCATGACGAGAGGCGGGACGGCGTTGAACGTTGAATTGCGGCGGCGGCGGCGGCGACGACGACGACGACGAACAGGAAGTTGTACTAGTCACTCTACTACACAAAGAACCGCCTGCAACTCGTTTGCTCGTATCGTCGGCATCCATGTTTGCATGAGTAAGCACACTTTCCCACAAAACATTATATAATGTCTTCCTATTTTGGAAGATAACCCCTTTTCACCCGCCTGTTGTCGCTCCAGAAGTCAGGACGACAACGAAACAGAATGCAGACTACACGCACGAGGAGCCCATCCCATCGCATAATACGCAGCCTTTGCCGCCTCCTCTTTTGCCAACTGCTTGCTTGGACCGCTCCCCTTGCCTCTCTCAATCCCGTTCACTTCAAAGCCACAGGGTCACTCTCGCCGATAGAAAAAGAGAACCGCATGTCGCTCACCAACGCATGTCACACTCCACTTTCCCGCATGAGGCGGTCCAAAGAATGTTGCCGGGTACGCAACAATCAACCCTCGCTGTATCGCCGTCTGGTTGAATAATGGCAAAAAAGCAAGGTGTGGTTGGGCTGGTGCCAGTGGGTTCCCGAAATTCGGCAACCCCTTTGGCGGGGGTGGTTGTATCGGGGGTGGCATGCTCGGAGGGGGCGGAGGCGGAGGCAAGGGTGGAGTGAGAGGGATGGAACCAGGAATCTGGGAGTACGGATTGTAGTGCGTGGGTTTGTAGCCGGTCGACAAAGTCGGCAGGGCATGTTGCAACGGCTGCGTCGAGAATCCCTGTAGTGGTTCCTCCACCTTGGGTCGCTTCCCAGACTGCTCTTCAAAGTCCGCGGGTCCGAGGTCAAACGTCGACCCATCCTTGAACACGCTGACTGACAATCGCAGGAGAGCTCCGATCCACTGTTGAACAACCGTCAATCCACACTCGCTGAAGACCGCACCAAGATAAGCGAGAAAAAGCAAACGGCCTTGCTGTGTTCCCGTTTCAGGACTGCAGGTCTCGCCAGATCGGACAGACGCACCACCTACCTCGGCCTCCCCTACTGAAGATTGAAACGACGGGTCATAGCGTAATTCATCTCGTAGTCGATAAAAATTGGCCCATGTGTCGACGATCTCCACCGTCAGAAGCTTCTGTCTCTCCGTCTTCCTAAAACATCGTCTCATGACACTGCGGCTTCGTGGTAGTTACGCTCACCTCAATTCCACTTCTCGTTAACATCGGTTTCCTGCTAAACAATAGCTGTGTCGTCATCATTTCCAGTATGTGGGACCCAAGAACCGATAGGCGCTCATTGTCGCGATATTTGGCGTGGCATGCATGTCGGAGAGATCTATGAGTGAACACCTCCAACAGGATCTCCCCGGAAAGCTTGGGCAGCTCTGGTAAGTCTTCTGGAGGTGCATCGTACGTCACAGATCGCTGCCGTTTGCGAGTACTCGTATTTGCCCCAGATTCAGAAGTAGCTTCAATTTCCATGGGCGATGGATCCACGATGTTGAACGTTCGGAGACGTGGGGTGAGAACCATCAACCTAGCAAGCAATGCAGAATTTTAGACGGCAGAGGTATTTATTATCGCCAGAGAAACCTTTCTCGACGACTGTGTAACTCGAAACCGAGAGGTGTCTCGTGAGGTGGTGGTGAAAGGAAAGTGAATGTCAGTCTGCTCAGGGAGAGGAGTCATCCCTTTTACGTACAATGTTAAAGCGTCGGAGTATACCAAGGTCCAACTCCCACGTGCACAGCCATTATAAGCCGAGTACAATAGGGTATGTAGCTAGCACTAGTAAATAAACCCGAATTACAGTAATATCTATCACGCATGCCGAGACAAGGAACTTGCACAAGGTGATGGTTATGTTTGCATCCTGTCGTGGTCGGTTTGGTTTGCTTGCCTACTCTCTCGTTTTCGCTGCTTCAAAAGCCGTCGGAGCTTCTTGGCTACATGTGCTTGAGACGAATCTCGCGATAGGCGCAAAATATGCTCTGTGATGCTATGTCCCAAGTTAGAAGGTATGTCGATCATAGTCGATCACAAGCGAACCTATGGGTGTCCTGGTGGAGAGCTGAACAGACCTCCAGAGGGTGGTCGGGTCCAAAGCACACTGGACAACTAGACAATCCCGCTTGCTTCTGCTTCTTCGACGGTTGCTCGGGTGCTCCATTGGGCGAGGACATGCGTTTGGATGGCAGTACCACGTGAGCCTCACTTAGTCTGCTTGAGTCGTTAATTTTCATGGACGCCGGGGCGTGTCCCGGTTTGGAGACCAGTTGGAGAGGTTGACCAACTAAAAGATGACCTTGACCACGACTGTACATCGCTTGCTCTATGGCCTCGATAGCGGCTTTCTGTGGATTTTCGTCAACGCAACGTTTACAGAACAGAGCGATACCACCCACTCTGTATTCCCAGGGCTCATTAATGGTATGATTCAACAAGGTCTCTCGGTACTCCATGAGATTCGAGGAATTGCTTGTCATAATACAAGCCCCAGGTCCGTGAATCTGTCCACAAAGGCCGCACTCGTAGTTGTCCTGAGGCAGAAAAGTTGGTACAGATTGTATGGCTGAAACCGGAACGGGCTGGTTACGCAGTCGCTTCCTGGGTGGTGCTGGCGCTAGTGCGAATTCTGCGGTGACACCCATCGATTCCGTTGAGCCATCGGTGTCATCACCTGTACTATGATGGATGGAACCATCATATGCATCAGAATCAGACGATGCCCCAGATTTCAATGATCGACCCTTTTTTCCTTTGCCTTTTGTCTTGGCGGGCATTTCCTCCAGGCCCTCCAGGAAGTCGAGTTGTTGCTGCGTGGTGATATGTATATCAGCGACAGAACACTGCCAAGCTGCCAACCTCATGGACAAACCTGTGGGAAAGCGGCAGCAGCCCTTCGACGGACTCCGCGACCCGTCACTTCTTTCTCTTCGGTTGTCATCTTCTTAGCAGCTATACGTTCCAGTGCTTGAGCCCATGAGTCACCGTGGTCGATGTCGGGAACACTGTCCCCAATGTCTTCCAGAGCATCCTTCTTTGCTGCCCACACCTTCGCAAAGTTGAATTTGAGACCAGACTCGCTAGGAACGTTCTCTTCTCCTTCGACTTCTGTCCTTTCAATGAGCTTATCGAGGTCGAGGTCGGTGTCTAAGGACGGTGATTAGATGGGTCCTGTGAAGGGGGCCTAGAATACTGCGCACAAACAATATCTTTCGAGCCCTCGCTCCCTTCCTCAAAGAGCGCCCTCGCTCCAAAAGTGAGAATCGATCTTAGATCATCGTTACTACTTTCGTCGTTATCCATCTTCTGCACGATTAGATGGTCAAGGACCAGCTTTTTTTTGCCCGCTTGCATGATTCGCTCTACGAAACGCTAAATAGACATGACTTTCGGGGTGGGACTACATATTCACCTTCGGCAGACTCCTTCATCATGAGCTTGAATACGAGGCACGTCTTCTGTTGACCGTAACGATGCGAACGAGCGATTGCCTGGGTGTATATTTAGTGAGCGATGGTGTGAGATCAAACAACTTCATACTTGAAGGTCCTGTAATTTATCAGTAAGATACTTGATAATAAGAAAGCAGGGCCATTACCTGGTGCGGATTAAAGTCCGGGTCATATATAATCACTGTATCTGCTGTGTAGAGGTTGATACCAATACCACCAGCACGAGTGCTGAGCACATATATGAAATATTCAGAGTCTGGCTTGTTGAACTCATCCATGCCTTTCTGTCTGTTCGCTTGTTTAGTTTCACCATCCTAGGGTAGGAATCAATCATGCCAACTTGAAATCCTCATGCAAGTAAAGAAGCGCACGAGTCTCAGGTATTTGTAACTCTCGCCTTTCAAGAAGTCCTCCACAATATCAAGAGCGATGACGAACTACGAGAGATTAATGAACGTCGGACTGCGAGAAGAAACTTACTTGACTGAACAAGAGTACACGGTGTCCTCTAGCCTTCAGTTTCGGTAACAATGATCTCAGCAATAGGAGCTTTGCACTGGCATCGATCAGTTTCTCGTGGGCCTCGTGTGGTTCAAGGCCACGAGGCTCAATGTCGTCTGAGATCAAGTACGGGTGTTGGATGCACCTAACGAGTACTCGCAAAGTTAGTCGATGACAGCCTGTATAAATACATACTTTCTCAATTGCATCAGCATATTATTCATATTCGTCTTGGAGATTCCTGCGCGGGTCGCATTGACGGTTGACGGCTGCGTGAGGTGCTTGAGGACATCTAAGTTCTGGCCTGAAACAGAGTTTATCATTCAATTCATCAAGCCCATTAAAACGCACTGAGAATCGATCGATAAATTTCCTTCTGCAGAGGAGTCATTGAGAGTGGGACAATGACCTCATTCTGACCAGACATGTATTCAGTGAAATACACCGGAAAGGAAAATATACCTTGGATGGGAGCTGAAGTACTTCACTCTTGATGCGACGAAGGAAATACGGTTTTAATCTCGCATGCAACTGGCGAACTAGGTCTTCACTAAGCTCCTCGTACAACTTCTCCAGTGCTTCAAGATCACGCCACTTATCGGCGTCAAGGAAATTCATCAAGTTAAATAGTTCACGGATATTGTTATTCAGTGGGGTCTGCGAGGAAATGTAAAACAGAAAAAAAGATGAGATGAAAGGAACTTTGACTGACCCCTGTCATGATAATTCGGTGAATTGGTTTGAGCTCGTTTAATTTTTTGAAAAGCAGACTGCTGTCGTTTTTGACTTCAGACAGAATGAGCCCGTCGTTCAGAGTCGTCAAAGATACACTTACGGCGGTGACCCTCGTCAACTACTAGGATCTCCCAACGACCTGCACTCTTGAAGACAGCAGCAAAATCTCTTGGGTTCGTAACAGTCTCGTATGTAGTAACGAGAACATGGTATTTTGGTTCGTGGGTTGGTTCATGAAAAAGCTCATATCGCATGATCACATCCCTGGACTTGGCTTCCCCGAAAAAGGGTACCACTCTAAGTCCAGGAGCCCAGCGCGAGAATTCCCGAACCCAGTTGGTGATCGTGGAGTTCGGAACAACTACAAGTACAGGCGCTGCGGTGAATTTTTGTATCGATGTCCCAAGAAACGTGACCATCTGAACTGTTTTTCCCTGAAAGATGTAAGAAGAGGCAGAATAAACCTAAAAGTGGACAAACCAAACCCATTTCATCCGCCAGTATGGATGGTTGTCGATTCCACCAGTTATCGCAAAGCCAGTTATACCCGTCAATCTGTGGGCGTATGAGCAAGGCGCTGGATCAAACTTGAATCACAAACTTGGAATTTCATGAGCTTTAATTGATTGTTCTGCCCAAGATCAGGTTGTTCATCGAGATCTCGATCGAGAGCAAATGCGCCATAACCATTTTCAACACGACTCTCCATCTCATTGATCTCTTTTCGGGTTTTCCTAACGGAAACTTCCCTGGAATCAATGAACTGCCGGAATGCGCGCTCATAGGCACGATACCCGGGCCCTCCACGGCGAGGAGGAGAGTCCCAGGTCGCTATCAAAGAATTGAAGCAGTGACACCGAATATAAGCATGGGGAACCGACCTTCCTCATACCCCAAGTCCTCCCATTTAACGAACACCCATATAACCTGGTCGATATGGTCAACTGACAATTGTTCCCCAGACCTTGACAACCATTCATGTGGTTCCTCCATTAATGATTCATCAGGCTGTTCACCCTCCGCGTAAGCCAGCTGAAGTTGTTGTTCAGGACCTGAAGGAGATTCATCGGCCTGAATCTTGCGGGTGGCACCTTTCGCATATTTCCCTTTCATGCGTGAGGGATTCCAGAACCGCGCATCGAGAACGCGGTCAACAGTCTTCCAGGGTAATGGAATTCGGCGCTCAGCGTCAGGTAGAGGACCGAGCGTGATGTTCTTCAGCTCGGCTAAAGGACTAACCTCGGGGGTAACATTTGCGCTGGGTTCGAAGGAAACCGGTTCCTTGTCAATACTGTCAGGCCGGTGAGTATCCATGGCTGTCTCGTCAGATACTGGTTCGTCAAGAACCGGTACTTTAGATCCCCAAGCAAGGAAGTGCTTCAGTTTCGACAGATTGGTTGAAACCAGCCACATATGAGGTACCCATTGCGTCCGTCTATAGCTCCGGTCTAACCATTTCACTAAGTATTCTCGAGGAAGCAAGGATTTGGCATAAAGGGGCTTTGCAAGGGCGGGTTCGATAGCATCTGGGGGGTAGGGTCTCCAAGCTATAATTTTATCCAGCGGATAAACATATGAAGCGCAATCAGCACAACGCCAATCAGTCTCCTCTTGATAGTAACTTGCAAGATCTGCATCCTCCCAAGTTGCATTCACCGGGTTAGGCAAATGTCGATAATGAGCAAGTCGCCTGCAAGAGAAGCATCTAAAAAGGAGTTCGGGGGGAGGTTGCGGTGGGGTCTCGTTCTCGATGGGTAAGCTGACGTCGGCCATCTCAACGTCATGAACGTCTCTTTGTCCAGGTTCAGCGGAGGTTCTGCAAGACTCTTGCTTGCTTGCCAGAGACGGGTCGGGTTCCAAAGCCACTTCTAAACATCCCATACAAACACCACCCTTCATGCATAGTCCACAGACGAACTCAGTCGTTTGGCTGAAATCAAGGCCTTCACGTTGCAAAGCGCTTCCCGGAGGGGATTCGCTACCTTCCTTGTGACGAGAGCGGGCAGCCCGCATTATTTCATCTCTTTGAGTGCTTGCGAGACATTTCCAATGCGCGACCACAGGACATTTGAGGCTACAAAAACACATCAACAAAATGAAACAAATGACTCCTAGAATATCCAAACCATCGAACCCAGCCCCCCAAGCCTCGTATGTGGCTCTCGTTATCTTCGTCGGATTCATCTTCATCTTCATCGTTTTTGGTCTTGCGTTTACCTTTTTTTGCCTTCGCCAACTCCTCGTGGGCGGGGCGCTTGTGACATTTTTCGCAGATATCCCTGTGGGCACGTAGAGATATAGTCCCTTTGTCCTCGTAAAGATCGAAGTCGAGATCGTCAATGTCACGGAAGTGGCCATAGGCAGGACGGGCTATGCCGGATCGCTTCTTTGGCGGCTTGCTTCCCGCTTTCCTCTGGGACTTAGATCGAGGGCTGTCGTGGTAGCTGTCTCCATCTGATTCTTCCTCGTCGATAACGAAATGATCAGCGAGGTTAGAGCGCGCACTCTTCCTTGAGCGTGTTGACCGTCTAGGCACAAGTACTTCTATGTCAGAATCTACTTGACCGTAGCCACCTAGATCATCCTCTGAGTCAGAGACAAGTTGCTGTCGTTGGATGCGATTGCTGCGAAGCTTTTTTGGACTAAATGGCAGCTTGCTTTGTGTGAACTTGGTGTTATTGAGACGGACAGATTTACGGGTCGCAGCCCGGGTAGTGTAACCATCATCCCCACTTTCGTCGTCCTCTGTATGAGAGAAATCAGACGTAGGAGGGGAATCAGATATGTCGCTCTCGACTGCGTCGATCATTATTCTATTGTTCATTCGTGAATGGACGTGGACATCATCGGAAGCAGGATCAAAGTGGTCAAGTAAACCCTGTGTCTTCCGGCGCTCTGAAAAGCTTTAGGATAACAGGACACGAAGAAAATGATTTTTTCAAAACGTACGGTATTCGTCGACGAGATCGCCATAGCCGGCAAGGAATGTCTGCGAAGAGACCTAGAAAAAAATTGAGCCTTGGAAAAAATAAAATAAAAGAGAGCAGTGAATGACAAGTTGCGACTAACCCTACGCGCGAGACCATCCTTGAAACGGACGAAGTAATGTGACGGTCTACCCTGGCTGTCTAGCGGGTATTCACCAACGACTGCATCGAGATCATTGCGCACAAATTCCGGATCACCTCCCAGGTAATCCGGAGGTTGCCTGTAGAGCTCCTTAATAGAAGGCGAAAGTCTGGGTGGGGCCACGTAGCATCGAACTGTTCGACGCGTCGGCATGGTGGGCTCAGGAGAAGGGGAGCGCTCTCCAGAAACGCTAGTAAGGGAGGAAAGGTGGGAGGGACTGAAAAGGGATGTTGGATCAAACATTGTGATGGACCCCGCCGCGCGTACAGCCTAGCTGCAACCACCAGCTAATGGACGTCTCCGGGCACGCGCGTGTGGGTACGCGTTTGAATTCAGACCACGATTAAGAATGGACATCAAATTAGTCAGCTTTGTCACGTGCCGAAGTTAACTACACGTGGCGCCTAACTCGATATCGTACGCGCGCAAAGTTTCAGAGACATACTTTACCCCAGTAACCGTTGCCTCAAGCGAGCGCACAACGGATTTCAGTGTCTGGAAAGAGGATTTGAATCCAACTGATGAACGAGGCATATTTCAAGTTTGGCTAGGACACGAGGAAAGGGATACGAAAGGACTGCTGTATTGTATGCAAATAACCTCCACGCGTATATAGGGCGGTAACAAAGGTACAAGTCATGAAGTGGGGAGCTTCAGGTTGCCATTTACAGGCATCTGCAATCTGAGTTTTGCGATGGCAGAGGGTAGTGACACGGAAAAATCACTCGGCAAATGCCAGCGGTAAGAGGAACAAGAACTTCCTGCCTGTAATGTAAACATGCTGAAGGCAATCTCCTCAAGCAGCTCGGTGCCAGGACACGAAGTAGTGAGGTGTAGATGTTTGAAGGGCGTGGCCGACATGTGAGGATGCAGTGCCAGAACGATACCAATTGTGAACTCGAACGCCGACAAGGACGAGGAGGGCCATGTCGCGCGACACGCAACCGAATCCTCGTCGCATTCGCACTCCCTCGATATCTAGCCCGCTCCCCAACCCGCTTAATTACCCAACCTCCCTCCCAGTGACTCGCCCTCTCCAAATCGCCAGACCATCCACCCCAACCAACCCCGCCTTCTCCTCTGCTTCTGCCTCCATCTCTCCCAGGGTGGCCCCGTTTTCGTCCCCAAGTCGCCCTCATCGTCCACAGAGATCGGATCTGAGACCGCGTCAGCCTTCCGACCACTCTGCTTCCGAACGCACCTCAACATCCTCTCGTATAGTCAACGACTTGAATCAAAACACGAGGGAACGCCGGGACAGCTCTAGCACAACTCTTTCGGATTCTTCTATTCAACACCGTGCAATAGGCAGCATTTCTCTTCCAATCAAACCTCGCCTAGACAACCCTCGCGCGACCGCGAACGAATTACCGGTATCCCCCCTTTCACCTGCCGCAGTCTCACCCGCTCTCTCTACCGCTATGGCCGCTTTCAGAGACGCGGGTGAAGTGAATCTGCGTAGGCGTGAGCTTGCCAATGGAAGTGATGAGGGCAGCTACGAGCTGGAATGGCGATTGGAAGCCGAGCGAGAAAAGGTGCGGCAGGACCGGATAAAAGAACGCATGCCATACAAGAAGCCCATCGCAAAGGGTACAACAGGCGAGATAGACGGTCGGTTCAAAACATTAATATGTTGCATTTTACCCACATGGTCACGACTCACTGCATTCCTTCTAGCTGTCCTCGATCAAATTAGAGATGAGTGGGAGTTTGTCATCGATCCAGATGCAAGTAGTCAAACATGGTCCAGGTCGAGTCGTGGAGGTGCTAATTACCTCTCCCAGTTTAACAACGTAGACCTGGCACTCTCCCTGTTGGATGAGACTTCTATTGGCAAAAACATACTTTCCTTTAAAAAAACCAAGGAAATACTGTCACAGACGCTCAAAGGCTCAGTTGATCGTCAGTGACACCCTCTTTCTAAGTGGTCTCGCCAACTCAGACCATTGGACAGAATATTACAAGACCTTCGCCGATGCGTTGCCGCACCATGCTTCCTTGCTAAACCGTTTAGGACAGGCTCAAACACAAGTCCAGGAAACTCGTGTTGCTCTTCAAGAAACTAAAGAGTCCCTCGGTAGCAAACGTGCAGACCTTGTTCAGCTGTGGGCTAGAGGACAAGCACTAGAGGAAATGATGCGTTTGCTGGACCAGATGTGCGTCGAGCTTTCCCGTCCGTACTCGGTGCTGAGTATATAACAGTGAACATCTGAAATCTGTCCCGGATGCCCTTGAGGCCTTGATCTCAGAGAAGCGCCTTGTACAAGCCGCAATTTTGTTGATACGAAGCCTTAAGTTGGTTAACAAATCGGACATGCAAGAAATTGGTGCTGTCACAGATGTACGAGGATACCTTCTCGGACAAGAGGCTGTACGTCTGGGACCTTGCTACGAGTCTGCTAAAACGTTCATCCTCTACAGGCACTCCAAGATATTTTGATTGACGAACTCCACAACCATCTCTATCTTAAATCATTCTGGTGTGAAACGCGTTGGGCCCCATATACGCCTGGTCAAGTGATGTGTGCGTGCACTTGGCTGCTATACATCACTCCCCTAAGTCAACGCGTTTAGTGTCGAGAGTGGAGTTCGAACAGCGTCTAACGCAAATGAATAACCAAAGCGGTCCTATTCGAACACCATCGACGTCTATTCCATCGAGCAATCAAGGTACCCGCCTGTTGCGTTACCTCAATGGTCTGGCAACCCGACCGAACGACGCACCTTACGACCTCGATGATGTCAACTTTCGTACCAGTGCAAGTATACAAGAATCATCGGTGTCGGCATCAGTATCATCATCTTCGAATCTTGGTATGCTTGCTGGGTCGAGTGCTTCACATCTGGGCCACTCCAATGTCAATCCAGAAGCAGATTCGTTCACTTATATCGAGACACTCTTAGAATCATTAGCTATTCTAGGCAAACTGGGGAGCGCTCTCGATTCTGTCATGCAACGGCTACAAAGCGAGATATTTTCGCTAGTCGAGTCGACTGTTGACGAAGTTGAAGAGCGTGCAGAAGAGACTAAGAGAAGTTTAACTCTTCTTACAACCGTCGCTCTTGGATCAAAGTCTGATGGAGGGTACATCTTTGTTTCCGATGAATCCGCTTCAATGAGTTCTGCCCACGCAGCCATTTCCTACAAAGTCCCATCAACGACGGTGTCTGCTCTTCGTCTCGCTGCGTTGGAGTCGACCTCCAAGCATCACGATCAGGAGATTCTGAAAGACCTCTTTTGGACGATCTACTCCAAACTGGACGCCATAACGCAAGGTCTCCGTGTGGTCTTTGAAGTAGCTAATCGTATCGGATCAGTAAGTGCAAGCTAAGCGTATTAAACTTGGTTGTCAATAATTCACTTTCAGAGACGAAATTTTAAGGACTCTTCCGGCGCCAGGGCGGGAACTCTTTTTCCCATAGCTGATGTGTGGTTGCCAATACAAGCTGAGGTACTTTCACCCGAATATCAAGGATGCTGGTGTTCACAAAATGAATGATAGGTTCGAACTCTGCTCAACGATTATCTGACCGACGAGGAACAGAGCGCCGTTGCTACCCGGAACCCGATCACATCTATCAATGAGGTGCTTCGCGAGGGGCGCTTTACTCGAGACAAGCTCAAGGTATTCGTCTAGTGCTGTGATCAGTTCTCGTTCAGATCTCAAGTTGGTCACAGGGAATTTTTCGGTTTGCAGACACGGATATCAAGTCGACGGGAAAATTCCTTCGGAGATACGAGGATGAGCTCATGCAGGTCCTACGAGACACCATGCCGGGATTGGTGCAGAGCTCCTCAGAGAATGCCGTACAGAATACTCTGTCCTCCCTTGGTTCTGATGAGCGGGCCATTGGTGCAGGACAGCACCATCGTTTGCTGATTAAACCAGACGCGTTCCATGTTAGTGTTTTGTTTCAGCCGACCCTCGCATTTTTAGGCAGAGTTGCCACTGTATTACCTGATGGTCTGGAGAGTGCACGATCTGCAGGCGAAGTGCTGGATGACTTTGTTCTCAGAGTATACTTGCCGCAACTGGAGGAGAAGATATCTTTGTTGTTCCATCATGCAGTGTCCGGTGCGCGTACTTTGTATGAGAATGACCGAGTCGTGAATTGACGTCGCACAGCTCCTGATGCCTTTCAGCCTGACATCTTGTCGACTCGTTTCAGCCCTCGGCCCGTCCTGAAGGTGGGTTATGCGCATTGGGGCCCCTATTTTTTACGGAGTTTCTCGTAGGCAGCCACACAGTTGACCGCTTTGATCAATTCACTGTGCGCAATGCTTCGCACGACACCATTCCATCGGGAAAACTATTCCAAGCTTATTGTCAGCGTCATCATTCAATTCTATCAGCGGTGTTGCCATCGTTTCCAGGACCTCGTTGCCAAGGATGGAACTGAAGGCCTCGAATCACCATCACTCGCTGCCCGATGGGCCCAAAAATCTGAGCTAAGCCCGTGTTTATCTGAGCTTTTTATGGCGGAGGTTAGTTCGGTGGATTGTTTCGTATCATGCATGGAGTTCACCGTTACTGCCAGGATTATGTAATCAAGCAGCAGTTATGCAGGCAGGAAAGTCACCTAGAGATGGGTTACGTAGCACAATGCGCTGTGGATAAAGGTGACCTCAACCCGTCAATTCGCAACGTTCTTGCGCTGTGCAGCCTCTATCGAAGTGTCGTATGTGGGCCAGGTTATTTAATCTGTCTGGTACTTCTTGAACTATACTTCAGGCCTGGTTCACACAGGAATTAGATTCTTTAAAATCTTCGCCCGAAGGCGCACTTTCCCCCGGGTCGGCCATCTCGCATTTGGACCCTGTTTCCGCATTCCCGTTACAATCACCGCATTTCCCTTTTCTTCAACACAACCTTGAAGACGATCCCCTCCGTTTACCTCTATCTCATGAGATGACATTGTAGGTCTCGTCGCTTGAGGCCACATGTTTACTAACCGTAAGACTCAGGCGCTTTGGTGCATTGCTAAGGACGTATATTCAGCTAGCTGAAATCATTTTGCATTCCATACGGATAGAAGTCCGTTGTAGGACCATCTACTATCTCGACGCAGCCTTTCGCCGTGTATGTGATCGTATGCAGTAAATTAACGCTACTAACAGCCTTGGTTCAGGGAAACTACCAAGTTGACCACGAAGTCGGAGAGCCAGATCCGTATATCGTTGATCTGAACTCGGAGTTGAGCCACCTAGACGAATTCACATCAACGACACTACTTCAAAACGAACAAAGGTTCGTTGTATATCGGCTTCAATTATGATGAGCAACCGATCGTAATTGTGCAGTTTTGTATTTTTCGGTTTGGAAGATTTGGTAGAGCAACTACTGGTCAGCAATGCTCGACATATACGGGCGGCAAATGATTTTGGTGTGAAAAAAGTCCTTCGAAACATTCGAGCACTTCAACAGTGTATTCGTACCATCGGTGGTGAAGAACAGTTTGCGCGATTTAATAGGGCCAGGCAATACTATGCACTCTTCCTTTTGGGACCCCAAGTACTCGTCATGTTAATTGGCCGAGCATGATGCTGACTACTCGACTACAGGGCTTGCTCGATGACGCACGCGTAAACAAAACGTTTTCTTTCGACGAGTACAAGGTTATTCTGAATCTGCAATGTGGTGTGGATCAGAGCCAAGGCAAATCCAGGACTGTGGACCGTAATTATGGAATGTACAGCATCGAGCTGCATGGGCTAGAGCTAGAGAGCGCCGAATCGAATTCTTAATGCGCAAGTGCTCTGAAAGTTGTAGGAATGTGTAGGCGAGGGAACAAAGGCAAAGAAAGAGAGAAGTCAAATCACTTGCGATGCGTTCTGGATTGGGGTGAGGTGAACGTCCCTTATCCATGGCATGTCTTGCGGTTCGACGACGCGGAGTCGCGGTGGATGTGGTCTGGGAGCAGTTATCGCATTGTCCGCCAGGCGAACGTCATAGGTTGGTTTGACCTTGTCTTGCGACAAAGGACGAGGTACCAGAAGCGGTATTTTACCCAGGAGTGCCTGATATCGTCGCCGAAGCCATCGAATCGATGGACGAGGATGAAACGGGCGTAGGCTAGATGTTGGGTCCGAGGGGGGTTCTGCTAATGCAAGGAGCTCCTGGAAGATGACGGCATTCTGGAGACCATGATCGACCACCAGAGAGCCTGAGGAATGGAGGGTGATGGCACAATTTTCGGGATGTTGCGGTGGTAAATGAAAGGGAGGATACACTTTCTTGCACTCGTTCTTGAAGAAACGCCACCGAATGTTGTATTCGCGACGCCTGCTCAGTGGACCGAACACCACAGCATCCTGAGAATTGGGTTTAGCACGCTCTGGAAAACCTGGGGGTGAAATCAGGTGATGTTTTTGGAGTGGCTTTGTCGTGCGTGAAATGGTTGAGGTCAGAAGGGCGGCGAGTTCTGGAGAGTAAACAGGTGAACAGGTCCTTTCTGTCCGTGAGTTTGTCGAGGAGAGAGAACCCGATAGCAATGGCTTGCGAAAGGTGTGAGAGTCGCAGAGGCGTGCACGGTGGATGAAACCTACCTCCATCAGCTCGCGACGCAACTTTCCTACCCTTCCATAGGCAATATGAAGCATACGGTCGAAAGCGACAGACTGTCCTCGATTAGCTGCCTGAAGACATCTCAAGTCCTGTAGAATAGGTCGACTGGGGGGAAAGAGGTAGGGAATAAAATTACCTTTGAGACCCTTTTGAGCTTTGTCTGGCGAAGCTGTGGGGAGTGTGTTTTGAGCAGTGAGCGGAAGTCATCTGCGGCCTTTATCGCGAAGAAATGGCTGTTACGGGTTCAGATGCGAAGTGTACTGGATGTATGGTCCATACCGGAGATACTCGTGCGGGAGTGACTTGGCCTGACGGAGGTATGTCCGATAGAGGGCGGGGAGAGTGAACATAGCACAGCCACACATTTGCTGCTTTCGTTGTATGGCTGCTCCCAGTGCCCGACCGTCGGCGATGCGGCTCACTGCTTCGAACGGGGTCGTCCTCGAGACACTCTTGCCCACTCGACCACCCAAAGCCAGGCTCGCTTCTTCTTCTTCTTCTTCTTCCTTCTCCTCCTCCTACCCCCTCGCCCTCGCCCGCCCGCCCGCGCTAATCTCCTCTCCCTCGGGCGCACCCGTCGCTCTCGCCCTTTCCTCATCCCCCCCATTCCCCCTCGCCCTATCCTCTACGCGTTCTTCTCTTGACACCCTCCGCTCAATTCATACCGCCACCCTCCCACAATCCCCCACATCCCCTGTTCCTCGCAAGTGGTGGTTCCAATCAAATAACGATACAAGGCAGAGTGCGACGAGCGTCTCTAACGAACCCCTTCCTCCCGACGGCAGTCTCGCAAAGAAATGTATGTCGACATCGCCCCACGTATCATCCAGTGATCCTCAGACTCCCTTTCTAAGTCCGCGTGCCAAAGGCCCCTCTTGTCTTCTGCCATGGTCTCCTTGGCTTTGACTCTGTCACTATTGGCCCCGCAATAGCACCCTTGCAGGTTTCTCATTGGCGCGGAATAAAGGAAGTTCTCGAGGCCAACGACTGCGAGGTCCTCATCACACGTGTCCCCGCGACTTCTTCACCAGTCGATCGCGCAAAGGTCCTCGAAAAGAAGATATCAGAGACTTACCCTGGTCGAGACGTACACCTAATAGGTCACAGCATGGTACGTATTTAGTCACCAAACTTGCATCATCCGTTTCACTCCCGGATTCAGGGCGGTATCGACTGTCGTTATCTCATCACCCACCTTACCCAACGTACCTTCCGCGTCCTTAGCCTGACAACAATCGCCACCCCCCATCGTGGTTCTTCTTTTGCTTCACACTTCCTCTCCCTCGCCTCCACTCACCTTCCAGCCGTCCTCGCCCTCCTTGAGCTTCTCCCCAATGGCGGTGGCGATGGCAAGGCATTTGAGTGTCTCACTAGAGAAGCGATGAAGGAGTTCAATGACAGCACCCCAGATGCAGAAGGTGTCAGATACTTCAGCTGGGGAGCCGAATATGAGCCTGCTTTGATTGACACTTGGAAGTAAGTTTGCCAGCCCCCTGTCTTACACAACACTGACATATTCTCCTTCAGGTACCCTCACTCCATCATAGCAGCACAAGAGGGATCAAATGATGGTCTGGTTTCGGTACAGTCGGCACAATGGGGCACGTACCTTGGTACCCTACGTGACGTCAACCATCTCGATCTAGTGGGCTGGACAGGCGGGCTTGCAGGCAATCTCACCAGCCTCGCGGGTAGGACCTTTTCCTTCTCTTCAAGCTTTCGCATCTCACCCAACCGTCAGGTTTCAAAGACATGCATGCTTTCATTCGCGGAAAAGATGTGGGATTTAGCGCGGAAAGGTTTTACGGGGGTGTTGCAGATTTACTGGCCGGCGTGGAGGAGGAAGAAGGATATATTGTCGATGGTAATTGGGTCGGTTGGGAAGGCAGGGAAGAGAAAAAGAAGAGAGAAATCGAGGCACTCACAAAAACTGAGAAGGCGGGCAGCGCCGATGCTGTGAGTGCTTCAGACAAGGAAAGATGGAGGATGGAGGAAATACTCCAGTCGACACCATCACCTCTCTCCTCCCGATCCGGTCCGTCGAGTCCCCATCCTGAGGAGAGTGTGCTGGAATATTTGGAAGCGCGGACACGGCGGTGTACCCTCACTGCGACTGCTGACTCGTGTGCAAGCCCACGAGGTAGTGCCGAAGAAGCCCCAAACGTCGCATCAGACAACGTCATCCCAGTGGATTATGTGCAGGCCAGGCGGACGGATGACTCGCGGGTGCATGAAGACACAGATCTGTTGGCCCCTCCTCCCACCTGGTCGCAGGCAAGATCATGAGAGACCTTGTCAGAGCTGATTCGAGCTTAGGATAATTGCCATCTTAGTATAATACCTCGATACGTTTTCCCAAAAACTAATACTTTACCTCTTTGACGTGAACTCTTCCAAAAACCATCGATTACAGCACCAAGCACAGTGCCCAAGAAACTGATCGCTAGTACTGATCTTTCAAGTTATTTATCTTGTCGTGAACGCTGGTGGGCGCGATGCCTACTGTACACCGCTACATACCTCATAGCAGGCCAGAATTCTGAATGGAAACCAAACTTGAGAAGGTGTCCTCGAGCAAACATTACGAAGGGACATTGACAAAGTACAAGTTCAAGGTGAGCCCACCGGGCTGGGTCGTCTCGAATCTACACGTTCCTAACTTGAACCATGACTGGATTGCGCTTTCCGAGTCCACCACTCTCGGTGACCTTGATGCCCAGTTCAACCTCTTCCTTCCTGCGAATGCAATACAGGGCAAGGTACCCGTTCTCGTTTACCTGGCTGGCTTGACATGCACCGAGGACACAGGGTGGGCGTCATTCTTGACACTGACTTGGAGTCGACATGGCTTATTTTGGAATCTATCACAGCGCAGAGAAGGGTGGATTTATGCGCGACGCTGCAACAGAGGGCATTGCCATCCTCTTTCCCGATACATCTCCTCGGAAAGCTGGTATAGAGGATGAAACCACTGCCTGGGACTTTGGGGTCGGTAAGTCCAGTTATCTTCACGTGGGTCTCGACAGCACGATAGTAAGACCATGTTACGATAGGCGCAGGATTCTACCTCAATGCTACCAGGCCCAGATGGGCAAAGCATTACAACATGCTAGACCACGTCACGAAGGAGTTACCAGCAGTCATAGAATCTGCAGGACTTCCTCTCGTATGCTTATTCTACTTCCAGTAGACCTACATGAAAAGGCTGAGCCACTAGGGTTCCCTTTTAGGACTTTTCCCGCCAGTCCATCTTTGGTCATTCCATGGGTGGTCATGGCGCTCTCACCATCTACTTCAGCTCCCTGATCTCAGGCGCAAAGCAGTACCGCTCATGTTCTGCTTTCTCCCCCATTTGTGAGCCATCTACTGTTCCATGGGGCCAAAAGGCGTTCAGGGGGTACCTTGTGGATGGTGTCGAAGAAGGGAAGTCGACATACGATGCATGTGTCCTTGTTGGAAGGGTGAAGGGAGCAGTTAACGTTCTCATAGACTATGTGTGCATCTTTATTATACTCACACCAAGAGGGGGCACAGATATGCTGACGGTGTTTCCAGGGAACCGCGGATGCCTTCCTCTATCAGCTCCATCCAGAGGTGTTCCTCAAAGCTGCACGTGATGCTGGTCACGACGAGGTTCGGGTTCGGGTTCGGCGTCATGAGGGGTATGATCATGGTTACTATTTTGTGCGTATTTCGCGCTATTTTGCAGATTAATGAGTTGACAACATACCGTAGATTTCGTCTTTTGCGTCAGATCATATCCACTGCAAGTGTTTCGTTAGTGCAAGTGGGGTCGAAATTGACTGACAATCACGTTCACAGTCCACGCCAATTTCTTGAAAGCTTGAGTGTCGATGGAGAGATAGTGGAGCTTACAAACCATCGTGCGAAATACAATTTGATGCATTTGATGACATAAATTAATGAGAAACCATCTGATTGTTACATGCAGTCAGGTGAGGCCGAGAGGTGTGATCCGTGCGACAGGGCACCGAAACACAGAGGCTCAAGAAAGACCAGAAAATAGTGCCGGTGGAGAGTGTTGACGACGTCATGAAGTGACCAATCGAATTCGTTCGCGGTACGCTCGCTCAAGGTTCGCGACGTCGGATGCGATCCAGAAGCTCTTGAGAGCCGCGTATACTGTAGCTCGTTTCTTGGGGTCAGGTATGAGGAGGTGAGTCACAAGATTTTTTGCTGTAGTAATGGCGTGGTGTAAAAGTCAGCACCAGGGAGAAAGCATTACTGGTGTTGCAGTGGGGCTACGTATCATCGTCACACACATGGGATGCACGTACCATTTCTTAGTGACGCCCAAATAGACTCACAAAAATGGATCGTTCCATCGAGGATGCGCTTTTTTGTTAATTCGTCTTGAATGTAGGAACGCTGCGAGAACCCCCAAAGATCTTCGCTTTCCTTGATCCCACCCTCTTGCACACTCGGGACGGTATCGTCGGTACGTATATCTCTCGGGTCGCCGTAATCAAACGGATGACTGCCCCTACACGGCCATGGCTCAAGCATCAGCTCCGAGAAAACGGACGGGCAATTGAAAGTCAGAAATGGGGTTAAACTGGCGTACGTGAGCATTGCAAAGACGACAATTCCTGCACTCCAGCAGTCCGCCGGCATTCCTACGTAGCCTAGATCCTTGTTTTCCAGTGCACGAACACCTTCTGGAGGGAGATAGGAGATAGTGCCACAAACGTGTAGAGTCTCTTCATAGGCTCTTGGACGAGCGAGGCCAAAGTCAGCAATCTGAATGTGCGGGTAAGGTCCCGGGGAATGCAGTAAAATGTTCTCCGGCTAATTCAGGGTAGGCGGCAGGATGGATACAGATCGAGAGTTGTGGTGAAGGAGACAGAAAACCAGCGAGAAAGAGGTTGTCAGCCACCCTGTTACATGAAATGTGCAAGTAATAGAATGGTATTGACCTTCAAATCTGCAAATAATATGTCAGTTATTGCGGGTTGGCATACTGTGACGAGTAGTGTGGAAATATTAAGGAATCGGGAGCAGGAAAATGGGCCGCTGAATGCTAAAGCGAACTTACCGCGATGCGAAATCATCTTGTCATGCAAGTACTGGAGCCCCTTCAACACTTGGAATGTTATATATTTTGCTTCACCTTCGCACAACCTGTGGCGTGGATGATTCGTGATGTAGGTGAAGAGATCACCACCCGTGGACAACTGAAGCATGATATAAAGAAATTGTGAGTCATAATCAAACGCATAAACTCTGTTTATGTTTGGCTGGTATGTAATTAATTTGAACATCATTTACTGTCATTCTAGGGAGAGGCCGGAAACACATACGTGATGAAGAGACGTCAAAAGAGTAGCTTCCTTCATCTCTTTTTTCGGATCGTTACCTCCCTTTCTGCGGATAACCTTGCATGCTACCTGGCGGTGTGCAGATGTGTCGAGGGCAAGATGGACAGATGCATAGCTGCCTGTTCCAAGACAATGCGAAGTAATGCGGTACCGGCCTAGATCCTGAAGAAACTATGAGGAAGGGACGACCTTCTAGTGTTCACATACTTTGAATCTCGGCTGAGAGAGCACGTTATGCAACCTCGTAGCAGGCAAATGCCTTGAGCTAAGGACGCATTGAAACGCTGGACGGGAGAAATGGTGGGTCAGGGAGGAGAGATAGTGGTACACATTCACTTTGTGATGCTGGGATCTGCAGGGTGTCTCCATGCATGAGGATAGAGGATGTCTTGCGTATTTTGTGCCCATTAATCACTATGCCATTTGTAGACAAGTCCTAGAGTGTATGGATAAAACATGCAGAGTGCAAGCCAGCGACGTGTACCTGGCACGATATGATAATTCCCCCGGTGCCGGAACGAACACTAGACAGAGGAGGTGAGCAGGGAAATACTATGATATCTGATCTAAACTCACGCATATATCTTGCAGTGGACACTAGAAACGACAATGTTGGGGATGACATAGGAGCTAGTCGTGGTGGTCAGCGGGGAGGGCAGATAAGATTGTGGATGCAAACCAAAGTTTCGGATTTCTTCCAATGCTGATTGGATTTCCAACGCTCAGAGTGAGCGCTGGGCGTCAACGATGAGCGGTGATGGGGGGGGGGAAGAGCAAGAGTCAGAAACCTTCGGTGCAACCATCTAGGGTGGTAGTCAGGAGGCTAGCGCATACATCCCGCGATGGACCAGGATCGGTGACAGATGGTGACGGGGAAGGAGCAGAGGGTACTGGTTGAGTGTGAACGTCGGGTGTTTGACGCGTCCTCATCGTGGACGAGGACGAGAGTGCGAACCACGTCGCGTTAGTACATAAGTAGTTGGTCACGTGCAGCGCGAGTAGCTTGCACGGCCATGGTTGCGAAGGAAATAGTACTTGTCCCCGACCCACGCGGGACGGTAGAGACGGCGGGGCAGCGTGGAACGCGCGCACTGTTTATGAATGGTCGAAATGTAAATTAAACAGACAGTCTAATGAATGCTCTGGCAGTAGCGAGGAAATCACGTCCCCGCCGACCATCGGACGTTTTGCGACCAGTGCACTTCACACAAATATTGCCGTGTCTGACTTCTTCCGTCTTTACTACATACCCTCCGTCGAACGCACACTTCCTCACCGGCATCCTTCTTTCCTTCATTAATCCCTTTCTCCTTCCGAACGCTGGCTCGCCCTTTCTTCACACCCACGCGCCTCTATTTCTCCGGACGATCACAGTACAAACTTCGTTTTTTTTTTCAACTTCGCCAGCCATACCGTCCATCCTCAGGAACAAAGCAGGGAGAATGTCCTTCTTCTCTAGGAAGAAGCAACCTAGTGCATCTCAGCTTGCTGCGTCAAATGTCACCGTCGCCCAGACCCCGTCCCAAGCTCTCGCTCAGCTAGGCGCCAAGGACCCACCACAGCAGTCAAATGATGCGTGAGTTCCCATCTTCTCTTTTTTATCCGCTCGTCCGACCATTTCGCTTAAATCTCCGGATTCCTCAAGTACGACTACCCAAAACGGCCCTTCTCAACAGTCACGCCAACAGCAAAATCGCCAGATCTCCCCGCTGCAACTGCAGCCAACGCAACGTCCTGCATACCCTTGGTCTGCTCGCCGCCTCATCCTCCCTCCTCCACTCGTCCTACCAAAGCCTGGCATAGTACCCCCAACTTCTCCTTCCCCCCCTCCGTTTCCCCGTTATGGTCATGCGCTTCCTGCAACGGCCACCGCTAACGGAGAGCTCTATCTCTTCGGTGGTCTTGTCCGTGAAGCGGCTCGTAATGATTTGTACCTCTTCTCGTCGAGAGACTTGAGCGCAACTCTTGTTCAAACCGCGGGTGAAATACCTTCTCCTAGGATCGGTCATGCTAGTGCCGTTGTCAGTAGTGTATTAATTGTGTGGGGTGGTGACACCAAGACAGATCCCATGTCTGACCCAGCTGAGAAGCAAGACGATGGCCTTTATCTTCTCAATCTTGGTGAGTACTTCTGATTCATGTCGTCCACTCGAGGATCCATTGCACTTTGCTGATCACTCCGCGTCTTGAACTCGACAGTATCGAAGGAATGGACCAAGGTATCCATGTACGGGCCCTCGCCATCAGGACGATACGGTCACGCTGTAACAATGGCTGGGACCAAGTTTTTTGTTTTTGGTGGCCAGGTGGACGGGGAATTCATGAATGATCTGTGGTCATTTGATCTCAATACATGTAAGAAGTCGTTCGTTCTTGTTCTCCTATTCATCCAACTGACGGCAATATCAAATCGCGCTTTTCAACTCATCTGTACACTTCACCAAACGTGGCATTTTACGCCAACAGTGAGGACCCAGACTCAGTGGGAACTCTGTCAGCCCGCAACCCCCGATCGGCCCGCTCAACGGACAGGTCATATTTGCGTAACGTATGGGGATCGCATTATTGTGTATATTTCTCTCTCTTCTCTTATGGCTATCACTAACCTCATGTCATGTCAGCTTTGGAGGGACCGACGGTCAATACCATTACAATGATACGTGGGCATACGACGTCAACACACGCAAGTGGACAGAACTTCAATGTATTGGTTTTATTCCTTCCCCTCGAGAGGGTCATGCAGCAGCCGTAGTGGACGATGTTATCTACATCTTTGGAGGGAGAGGTGTTGATGGCAAGGATCTAGGAGACTTGGCTGCATTCAAATTATCCAGTGAGTGTTTTTTTTCCTGGCAGGTGTCATTTTAGCTGTGCGGGAAGCATCAGCAGCTTTAGTCTTGTGACTTGTATGGAAAGGAACTAATTGTACTTACTACAGACCAGCGATGGTATATGTTTCAGAACATGGGCCCTGCCCCAAGTGCAAGGTCTGGTCATGCAATGGCTTCCATGGGAAGTAGGGTTTTTGTACTTGGTGGAGAGTCATTCACTCCCACAAGAGGAGATGATCATGGGATAATTCATGTTCTGGACACCAGTTTGTCGATCATCGTCTCATCTTGTTTTGCATGTCCCACTGATTTCTTCTCTTTCTAGAGCATATCAAGTATCCCGAGTCCAACAAGGTGGTGCCACCGAATCCGAACGGAAGTACGACTAACTTGGCTCGTAAATCATCTACGACACCTTCCCCTTCAAGTAGCCAGCCCGCACCGCCGCCCACATTAAATGGGTCCCGTGCGATGTCCCCTATTGGTCCTCAGTCCGACACCGAGGAACTTCGACGTGCAATGTCTTCTCCTGGAACCCGACCAGGCACAAGGACACCAAATGGTATGATTACACCTACCCCAGCGCAGAATCCTGTGAACATGTCGAACCCCGGCACGAATACAAAGGCAAAAACCCCAGTACGCCTTCGACGTGACGAAGAGGAGACCCTCGGAACCGACGACGGGCACGTCACAGACGCAGAAGTTGCATCCGAGAGTGCTGCCAGTGGGTCAACGGGAACGAGAGCGACAGAACGAGCACCAACTCCCACAGATCCGCTGGCACAGGCGCAACGCGCAAAGAGCCCCACTTCGTTTGGGATCTCTGGAAGGGCGACGTCACCTGTTGGAGGTTCCACCGATGGCCATGGACATCAGGGACAACCCGCTACCATGGCTAGTGTGGCGATGAATATTAATGGTAATCTTTCTGCGCGCAGTCCTTCGCCTGTTATCGACAGGAGTAAACCCCTGGTGGATGCGTTTTATCAGAATTCCACTTCCTCACCCCCACCAAGCAACAGCTATACTCACTCACATGACCAATCACACCTGAAACTGGGTAGCACGGGGAATGTGACTGCCGACCTCATTCGAGACTACAAAGCAAAAGAAGTGGAAGTGGAAATGCTGCGCAAACGCGAGGCTTGGATGAAAATGGCACTTTTGAAGGCATCTCGCTCAGGATTTATACAAGTAGACGAGGAGCTCTTCGAGAGCGAGAACCTGAAACTTGGGGGGGTTGACGACGAGCAGTCGAAGATGACGGACATGGTCTTGAACTTCAAGCATTTCAAGACGCAAATTCAGGTAAATATTTTACTCTCAGATATTCATCTTTATCTCGGCTCTTGTGATACATTGTCACGGATTATCACGACATATGTTGATCGAGATTTTCTAGACGACATTAGCCAATCAAGCGAGAGAAGCCTCGGATAGGATTGCGGACGCTGAACGGATGAAATCGAGCGCCATTCAAGAAGCCGCATATTATCGCGCTAAACTCATCGCCTACGAAGCCAGCACGCATTCAGATGTCGCTCGCGCTGAACGCGAACGTGTTGCGGAGCTCGAGCATCACCTTGCCACCCTCATGTCTGAACAAATAACCGTGCGCCGCAAAGCTGATGAGCTAAATGACTCTTTATCGTTGCAAACGACACTTCTCGAACAAGCTGAGACCCGAACAGCAGATGCTAATAAGCGTGCAGACGCCCTTGAGGAATCTCGCGATCGTAACCTCCGCGCACTCTCTGAGTTGCAGACCAATTACATTACTATGGAATCCGCCGTCCGGGACCACGCCGATCGCCTACTCACGCAAACGTCTTTACTGGAGCAGAAGGATGCTGAGTACAAACAAGCCAATAGCCAAATCCAAGATCTCATTCTACTCCGCGATCAACAAATTCGCGCCTTGGATCAAGCGCGCACCGCCCTCCAAGCTCAAACTTCTCGCTCTGAAGGAGTCGACGCGGCTCACCAACGTGCACGGGGTCAAGTTAGCCAGTTAGAGGTTGAGCTTGCTGAGCTTAGGGGCGAGCTTGAGTCACGCACATCAGAGGTGGAGTCTCTTCGGATCCGGCTAGCAGAGGTCGAGAATTCATGGGCCAAGTCACGCGAGGAAGCCGACGCATTCCGGGCATTGACGACTGGGAGCCTTGGAGAACTCTTGGACTCACATCGTGATCTTCGAGCGGATGAAGACAGGTACGCGCGCGCGCACGCCGACAAGGTCGAAGCCATGGAGGTGGAAGCCGCATCGCTCAGGAAAATGCACAAGGAAACTGCTCAACGTTTAGAGGAGGTGCAAAATGAACTGGGTGAAGAGCGCCGAAGGGTTCAAGACTCTGAATCCGAGCAAACTTTCCTGCGCTCTCAGCTTGTCGGGCTTCGTGGTCAGCTCTCGAGCTCTACCTCAGAGCACGGACGTCTGCATAGGGACCTTGCGGGGAAAGAAAAAGAGCTGCGGGACGCCATCAAGGATGCATCCGACACAAATGTTCGCCTGGCGATGCTTCGCAATTACCTCGCTGAAAATGGCCTCACCCCGGCGTCAGAGGAATCAACGACTCGTCTTGAGACAACCAGAATAGCTGAACTCGAGAAGCAATTGGCTGAGCGTGTTCGACTTCACGAAATATCAGAACGTGAATTGGCTCAAACTCTCCGAAGATATCAGGAAGTTGAGGTGCAGATAACTACCCTCACATCACAGTTGGACCGCTCCCGCTCTAGGCAGAGCCCGATCGTTGAGAGCGATTCCGCCGCAGAAGCCAGGGCTCTCGAGGCTGAAAACAAGCTCGAGGAAACTGAGCGCGGTTACAAAGCGAGGATGCAGCAAATGGAAGAAGATTATCAGCTTGCCGTTCACTATGTGAAGTGAGCTGATATAATTATGCTGTGAATGAACCCTTATACTATTACCTTTATGCAGAGGCACTGAAAAAATGATGCGGAGAATGAAGGACGAGTTGACGAAACAGAAGACAGCAAACTCTGCCCTTCAGGCGGAGCTTGACACCACACGTGGACGCTCAAGCACTGAACTTGGATCACGAATCCGCGCCAACGGCAGTAGTACACCATCTGACGACAGTCACGACCTGCTGCGCTCTCAGCTCGTTGAGGCGCAAAAGCAATCTCAGCGACTAACCGGCGAGAATACGGACCTTCGCAAACGTATCGAAGCTCTCGAGAAGGACTTGGCATCGATGAGGGAGAATTTGATAGCCTCTCAACGAGAATCGGATGATCGGTACTCACGAGTGGAAGAACTCGAGCATGATGTTGAGAGGCTTAATGCCACGTTAGCCATCTACCGGAAAGGTTCGGACGAGACGGCTGTCGAACAACTCACCCAAGAGAACACCAATCTCAAACGTGAGAACGAGCAACTTTCTCACAAGATTCACCTTCTTCTAGAGGTTGACCAGCCTTCGTTCAATCGTCCATCGAGCATGTCCAGCTCAGAGAACTTTGAACATCTCTCCCACGAATTAGACGATTGGCAGCGACAACTTGCTAGTTCAATGAGTACCCGTCGGCCAATAAGCGACTTCGAACCCTCGCCTCTTGGACATGTTCGAGTAGGATCACGGTCGTGACGTGGGTTGCCGTATTGTCGTGAATGTTCTTGCATATATACATTTCATACCATCATTTCTTTGAGCGCTTTCACACATACTTACATTCGTTTGGATGCGCAAGTCCTCTACAGTAACTCTGTTTCTTTATATTCCATTCTGTTCTGTCTTCTCTATCTGATCATTGAGAAAATGGTGTGATGCTATATTATTTCATGCTACCTCTGCAGCCATTTGGGTCCATTCCGTCGCCTTTTGCTTCACAACAATAGCACCCTCTTCGTCACCTAGTTTGTGCTCCAGATCTAGCCATTTCTTGAAAAATGCCCTGTTGGTGATTCAAAGTGAGTATATACCCACAATGGAGGTAGGATTAAGTACTTCGCCTTATGACGCGTCATTTTAATTTCCAGGACGTGATTGAACAGGTTCCTACAATGCCATCTAGTTTGTTCTGTGAGTGAGATAGATACCAAAACCCACCGCAAATGTTGAATGTCTCCTTTGCCTGACTCCATGTCCATGTAGACAGACCAAATGTCCCATCGTTTGGGATGTGATTCCATGATGCCCTCAAAGATTGTCCTCCCTCGCTCGGCGTCGCCGAGCTTGTATTCTAGCTGCGCGAACTTCGATATCGTTTTGAGATCTGGTAGCCAAGGTGTTCATAAGCACATATAAAGAAATGTCCACTAACGCTTTCGTCTCTCGAGACTCTGCAGAGATCGTGACAAAAGTTTGCGTGCGTCCTCTAGCTGCCCACGGCGAAGGTAATATTCGCAGAACAACGTCCAGACCTTTGAACTTTGTCCAAATTTTTTGGATGTGCGTTTGTATTGTTCTTCCGCTTTCTGTTCAATTTCAAGGCAAAGGTTATACGACAGCGCATGTCAGCGTACCTCGTATTTCTGGCTTTCATCAAAGATGGCTGCGAGCCGCAAATAAATCGTCTTGGAGTCGTTATATCTTACTGCATCCTTGAAGACAACTTCTATCGTTGCATCTGTACCATATGCATTCTCCAAATTAAGGAGGGCTATCCAGACGTTGTGCTTCTCTTGTTCTTCTCGGAAATGGATGGTTTGAATGGCACGTTTGCCAATAATTCGTGCCTTGTCGATCTCTGAGAGTTGCAGTTGGAAAGACATATACTGGATCCAAAGATAAGAGGAATCAGGAGATCCTAAAAGCATTCGTTCGAAATCGGCGTTCGAATCAGGCAGCTTCGTCTGCATTTCAGCGGTGACATCGATTTCTACTTCTTTGCGCACTTTCCGTTTTTTTTCCCGTGGTGGGTCCTCTTCACGATCGCTTTGATCTGAAGGTTCCAGTTGGGGTGCAGGCTCCTCATGGGGTTTTGTGTTGTTCACAAACCACTGAAAGTCGTCGACCTTAAGGGATGGAACGTCTATGTCCTGACGTCCCGGTAGTCCCGGGGAATCCACAGGGTAAGGCAGTGCGGAGTCAACTGACATGTTGTTATCTTCGATATCTTCCTGTGTATCGTCAATTGGAGGTGGCCCTTCTTCATCTGAACTGAAATTGTGCGAATCTGCATCAATGTTGTTTTCATCGACGTGCAATTTAGCATCACTCGTAATGCCAAGGTCGTTGCTCCGGAGGCCTTCAAAATCCGACTCTGCCTCATCCTCCTCACCAACAAAGTAAGAGGGCTTCAGGCTCAGCGAGAGTTGTTTCTTGTCGAGATCGCGAGAAATAATGAAGGCTCTCACGCGATCACCTTCACGGAACGTGTGGAGGGCAATCGTGACATCTGCATCTTTGTTATCGGAGAGCTAATGGGAGGGTTGGTGGGAATGATGAATGGGAAACCGATAACTCGCCTGAGATTTGTGACACAAACCGCAGATCTTTGAGCCCCCGATCTCAATGAAGATCCCGTATTGCTCAACGCGCTTGACCCGACCGATGACCTTTTGACCCTCTCGAAGGTCGCTGAGCGTCAGAGAGTTGAGTGTGGCACGAGTCAAGTCACCGGAACGGAATGTCAGCTCGACCTTCTGGTTCACAGTATCAACACTGTCTTAGCGTCAGTGAGCTCGACCTGACATTCTCACAGTCACGTACCTCAAGATCCGACCCCTGACCAATTGGTTTACTGCAAATTGACCCTTCCAATCTTTTATGTACTGTAAATTGTCTTCAATGCTTGAACTGCCAGTAAAAATTCGAGTCGAACCTCATCAAAGAGTTCCTTAATTTGAACGCGGGCATCAATACCTCTCCCAAGCATCACAAAGAGTCCGTGCTCTGCAATGCTCTTGATGAAGCCCCTCACGCTGTCTCCGGTCTTGAGATCACCAACGTTGTTGATTTCACGGTCCACTGGTTTTTTAGCATCATTCGGCGTAAGTCTCGAGGGACGCATAGAAAGGAGCAAATGATTGTTTGATTTGTCAATGCCGACAACGACCGCCCGTATAACAGAATCTACGGCAAGGAAGGGATTGCCAACTTCATAGTCGTCCAAGGTGTCGGTTGGATGTAGAGATCCAAAGATCCTAGCGGTGAGTTTGACATGGGCACCGTAACGCATATACTTGGTTACTCGTCCGCCAACAATCTGTCCAATAGCAACACTGTCCATAGAGAGTGTGCCTTTCTTTTGTTGATCGATCTTTGAATGCCCAGTGACGACGACAAAACCTTTTTCGGGATTGCGAGATATCACAGCCAACGATGCGATGGGATCACCTAATTTCAACGACTTCTTGAGCTCCGGCACGGTCGTATTCCAGTATCGTGCCAAACCCGAAAACGAGATGAGTGCGCGGATATCGGATGACTTCAACGAGAGTACAACATTTAACTTGTGTAGCTGAGTGACAACGCCCTCGACAATGTCCCCTATAAGGATGCCAGATATGTCGTCCACACCCGGAGCGAACGAGGACATGGCTTGCCGGATGCTGGCCACAATTCGTTGTGTTTCCGAGTATACAGAGATGATGCGCACTTGAATCACTTTTCCAGGTATGAATACATCCGGAAGTCTTGCGCCCGTTTCGCTGGGAAGGTTTAAATCGGAGTGTCACTATACTCACTGTCAAAACTCATACCTAGCCTCGCGTGCGGGTACCACAGCTCTGGTATTATTGAAGAATTCGACAACGAGATACTTTTCAGTAACCCGAAAAATGACCGCGTGAGTAAGAATCCCAACTTCTGCATCAGAAAAGGAAGTCAAGAGGGGGAGCGTGGTGTCCAAGAGTGTTTTTTTAGCCGTCAGTATGACACGATTCCGTTCCGGATCGACTACGAGTACCTTGAAGCCGATAAGTACATGTAAGGTGATGAGGTTCAGAACACGCACACGACATTTTATGTTACCTCCAGCCTTAAACTTCTTCGAAGGATGCTTCAGAGGTATATCAGCATAGTGCACAGGCCAGATTACTCCATCCACGTTCCCAGATACGGACACGAAGAGTGCGGAATCCGTTAATTGTTTTACTGTGCCCTTCAATATCTCGCCAACCTGCAATTGACCAGCTTGTAGAAATTTTTGTTTCAAGACGGATGGTCGCAAAGAGAGCAATAAAATACCATCAAAAGGATGGTGGCCAATAACGCGTGCTTTATGAAAAGTATTTACTCTCCATGGTCCAGAAGCCGTCAACAGAGTGGGAATGTGCTCATCAGAGACGTGTGAAATCTAGACACCGTCAGTCAAATAAAAGTGTTGGTCATCAAAATGCCCACATGAACAAAGCCTTCTAGGTCGTGCTGTATATCTACCACTAACCCCCTTTCCGCTTCAGCGTGTCGCACTTTGACCGACTCCAGAGCAGTGCCCACAGGGAAAGCAGAGGATAAAGGCTGACCATCGGGTGTACTCTTGGGCTGGAGCCTGATATGATGATCTACAAGAGTGACGGCAAATCGCGGCGGATTCGCTCCTGGAAGATCGTACAACACCCTCGCCTTTACTTTTTGTCCTGCTGTGAGCGATCTACATGTACTGGGGAAATGAAACTGGTCGACTGTTGCATCAAAGAAGTCTAAAATTTGCAAATTAAGGCCATCCGGAACAGCAGCAGTGACAAGGGATTGAACCAGTGACCCTGGCAATACCGATGAAATGTTAGTCACTTCAGATAGCTAGAACCAATTTAGCTCGGGCGATAGCATGGATTAGAGTAAGCTTCACCGAGGATGATGCATGTACATCGGGGTCATTGGTGAGAGTGCAAATGCGACCATTTTCAGATACTTTAATAATGGAAACACCAATCAGGGCCCCAACTTGTAGTTTTGATCCCGAAGGCCCATGCGCCTCTTTGAATGGCAAGAACCCAGATATTTCAGATACACCGAGCTCGAGGAGGTACCCGTGGTCCTCTATACTTTGCACAGCTGCACTCAAGGACTGATAGGCAATAAGTGCCTCGCCTATTGCACCACTGAGAGGACTCACATAGCCAACCTTCAAATCAACTTTCCGTACGCCTGAGTTAACCTTCTCTGGGAGAAGGCTCAGTTCAACCCTCCGACTTGTTTTGACAGCGTCGTCACGAACACGCCCAAGCCCGGCTATATCATCTGCACCCGGGGTATATGTGTTTGTCACAACAGCGCGGACGTATTCCCCAACGTGGAATAGATCTGTTAAGTCGGGGACTTGGGTAGAACCCTCTGAAGTATCGTCATCGGGCTGTCCGTCTTTAGCGTCGTCTGTGGACTCCAGTCGCTTGGAGAATTGAGACGTGATTTGAGTAATCGGAACATGACCAAAGAGTTGGTTGGGGAGTGAGACCACGATTGCAAGAGGTTGTATCGACATCACTTGACCAAGCACCCTCATCCCTGGCACGAGGCGCTACAGAAAGTCGGTATAGAAAGCGCAAAATCAACTAGAACCATGCCTTGTAATTGAGGTGTTCAATACGAAGAGCGTTGTTTTTCTCTATTTCAACCCCTTTCACTTTGCCCTTGAAGTCGAGCTTGGACCGTTTATGCTTAACTTGTGCTTGCTTTGTAGACTACAACATATGAGCCCATTCCTCCATTACGATTGGATCACTTACGGCAAATAGTTCCTGGTCAGCTTCCTTGATCGCCTCTTCTCGGACAGTCTTGACCTCGAGGGGTGTCAAAGCAGTTCCACCTCCACGTGGAAAGTCAATCTCCTCGAGTGTCGTCGCAGATGTAGAAGGAATTGGAATCCTTTTATCGGACTTTTTGTCCGGCCTTTTCGATGACAACTTGGACTTCTTCAATTTTTGGACGACGGCACCATCATCAAGATGACGCTTGTGACCCGCCATACCAACTCGGATCCAAGGGAAATATGGGTAAAAGGACCCACAAGTCGAGCAGGAAGGCGGCTCCAGTGAGGCTGGCGATCCAGGAGGTTGATTAAACGAGTTAGATGGTGTTGTAGTAGTAAATTTTGGTAGAGGTAGAGGAGTTGCATCCAAAACAGGCAAATGATTGAGTTGAGTAAGCTCCAGCCACCAGTCTTTGACTTGTTCGACCATCAGTCAACAGCAGCAGACCCAAAGCAAGGTATACGACAATGGGTATGATCCTGTTTTTTCACCCGCCGTAGTAATAGCTGACTCGCATTCTTTTGTAGATTACCAGGTTTGTTCCCACATGCATGCATCTCCTTCCTCCTCATCGTTCACTATTCGTGTAGAATCGTGTGGGCTCCAAATTTGGAGGTGGAGGTGTGGCAGGCGTATCGGAGACTAACGTCGACAGAAGGGAGCGCCTTAGAAAACTTGCATTGGAAACCATCGACCTCGCAAAAGTATGCGTGTTCCCTTTGTTGTGAGCGCCACTCATGTCCCACAGGATCCCTACATTCTACGCAACCATCTCGGATCTCTCGAATGTCGGCTGTGTTTGACGTTGCATACGAATGAAGGGTCATATCTTGCGCATACACAAGGGAAAAAGCACCAGACAAACTTGGCCAGACGAGCGGCAAGGGATGCGAAGGAAACCCAATTGATGGTAGCTCCAACCCAGTCCAACGTGCAGCGAAAAGTCTTTTTGAAAATTGGCCGGCCGGGTTACCGGGTCACGAAAGTTCGCGATAGGGATACTGGAAAGGAAGGCATGATGGTGCAAGTGCATCTCCCCCAGATCAAACCAGGCGTAATTCCCCGGCGACGCTTCATGAGTGCTTGGGAACAGAAGAGGGAGCCGCCAAACAAGGCTTACCAGTACTTGATTGTACGTTGTTCCAATAACAGAATGCTCGAGACTTGACATGCCGTGAAAAGGTTGCTGCTGAGCCATACGAAACAATTGCCTTTCGCATCCCAGCAAGAGAGATAGAAGATGAGTCCGACGATGCTGGATACTGGAATTGGTCACATTGGGATCCCGATACAAAGCAGTATACTTTCCAGTTCATGTTCCGTATGTCTTACTAATTGTCCCTCAATGTAATTCACTCTCCTTTTTGACCCGGTATTACCCTGCCGAGGTTGTAACCCGCGCCCATGGAATTCGTGGACCATGGGAGGCAGAATAGGGAGGGCATATTAGCTTTATCAACGCAAAGAATATTCCCAACGTGAATCAGTTATGCCGTCTAGTTTACCCCATTCTATGAGCTTTATTTATATCGAGATTGCGGTGGGCCACGACGGGTTAACTTGACGACGACGGTAATCGGACTTCTGGAACAAGTCGATTGAACAGATACAAGCCGCAAACGGGGAAGGGAACTCACGGAATCCTAGGAGATCTTGGTAGGTTGTTTGCTCTGACTGATATATTCATATTCCCGGGATGATCACGTCATACCCGTGTTCGCGCGGTAGAGGCCACTCTTTAGAGCAAGCGCTACTTTTCTTTACGTATGCCAGAATTTTGACCTGCCCACGACGCTTTGCGCCTGGTGACGACCACCGCATCATCGAAGTTGTATTATATGCCAGGTGACATAGGATGTCTCGTCAAATGTTCCTTTACATAGGTACGCATAACGTCCAATAGCCAACGACGAGGCTAATTTCGGTAGCTCCTGTCTATCGCCATGAATTATGCCCTTGGTGTCGCAATTCAGCCATCCAAAATAAGTGTAAAGCCATCATAATACTGAGCGATTGCGAATACGAGATTGCTTTGTAAAGACAGGAAACATGGAGATGATTATGATGAGCGTCGTTTGAACATGATCTCCGCCGCCCGGTTGGGCGAGCAATTCATCTGGAACCACTGGTCTGGAGGTCGCACTCCGTCCTTTAGCTTCATGTCATAATTTAACACTAAATGAGCCATCATCGCAGTCATCACGGTAGAAACAAAGAAACGTCCAGGGCTGTGCAAGGTCAGATTAGGTGCAGATCACCACAGGTGGTGGCTCATGAACTCACCAGGCCCGATTTCCGTGACCAAAGACCAAGTACAATCGATTAGTAGACGCAAGCCTAGATATCTGTGAAGGCTCCTCTTCAGTAACCTGCCTTGTTAGGAAGCGGAACGCGTCAAATTCAGAGGCGTTTTCATAGTAGCGGTCATCGAGATGCATAGGCACTGATGCAACAGCGAGGTGAGTGCCAGCAGGTATTGTTGTTCCATCAGAAAACGTGATATCTTCCATAGCTTTCCGAACAATAGGGACTACAGCGGACGGAAATCAGCACTGAGGCCATTATAATATAAGACTCAACTCACAGAGGCTCGTACTGCTGACTCTCTGGGACTCTCTCAAGAAACTTTGCATTTTTACCAACATCCCCATTGAATCCTTCGTCCATCCATATCGTTCAGTCACCTCTCGCACTTCCTCGCGCAAGGGTTCCATATATTGTGGATATGAAGTGAGATTCAATAGAGCGTGAGTAAGAGTCTACGTCAGGGTGTCAATGATGTTCTCTTTTAAAAGACGCCACGTGCCTGAGCTGAAATATGCAAAGACGCGAAGTTCAAGACTAGGATACGCAAGCAGATACTACGCAGATTCCTATCCTCTGGCTTGGATACCTGAAGAAGCCAGGTGATCATGTCATCCTAGGGTTAAGCCCGTGAGTGTGTATAGATCTATAAGAGCAAAAGGCGGACCGGAAGGTAAGGAAATTCGTTGCCTGGGCTACAGTTGTACCGCATAATCCGTTTCTCAACGACGGGTTGTAGTAAAGCCATGCAACGCCTCAGACTGCTAGGTGTGTTAGTCAATATACGACCGATGATTCTAGGGGTCAAAAAGTCGACATCGTCACATTATCAGCAGCAATGAAAATGCTCACGGGTGCATTAGGTTCGGAAAAAAGTTTACTAGACTGGCCCGAAAAATTATTTGAAGCGCGAAGTTCGATAGAACATCGGCAAACTCGGGAGATTGACCTACGGATGAAGCTAAGTAACCGCTTTGCGGCGGCATAAGGTGCGATTTACAAACTGGAAGGCCTACAAAAACACGGTTGCTTGTACGGCATGTCGCCTTCATCACCGCGGAATATGCGGGGACGCTCACCCAACCTAAGAGGGATGTAATTGGACCTTATTCGCAGAGCCGATAAGGGGCGATGCTCACCAAGTTTGCTGGGAGGAAGAGTCTCCCCAAATGTCTGACATATCTCGTGATATATGTCAGGAAAAAGATTACTGAGCTTGCGTTTGAGGTGGGCTTGAAGGACGGTGACGTGGTAGGGATGCGTCTGTGCTTCAAGGCCAAAGGTGTATTTGACCTGAAGAATCTGAGTTGTCGTTACGTACATGAAGATTGATGGTGGCAAGGGGGAAAAATACACACGTCTCTCATTGCGTGATCGAAGGACAATTTGTCGTCGGGAATTTTGCGGAGCTCCTCTACGAGCTCAGGACCCGTCAGGACGACCATCCATCGATCCACCATTGGGACTCTGAAGAATTTGTCCTTGTGCTGGCTGCGAGGTGAGCTGAGGGGGGAAATTTTTTGGTCAACAACGAACCATGTCATAACCTTGCTGAACCATGGATCTGGCATGGAGAATAAACTTTGCCGCGCCATAGTAAGAGAGGAGGGGACCTGATGGTCCAACCGCGGGGATACCATGGAGCTGCATGAATGGTTGGTTGATCATGGAGGTCAGGTTGGCGATGAGGATGATGGACGTGCCTTGGATGGCCATGGTATGCAGTCGATGAGGATGGCAGCTACGAGCGCAAGGGCCAAACCGTATAGAAGAAGGGTAGGATTGTCCATGGGTTTCCAAGCGTCGGGAGAAAGGAGGCGGGGGGCATTTCGGGCAAAGCTACCGTGGAGGAAGGTATTTATGTTGGTAAGATGGAATTAGAGTTGGGACGCTCGTACCCCCGACGAGATTAGATAGATGAATCGGAGCTGTAGTTCGGAGTGTTGGACATCATCGCAGGATCTTCCGTCGAGGGACGAGCTCGCATCTATGTTTAGCTGGGGCTGGTTAATTAAGTCTCTCGGATGGCAAGGTCGAGCATCATCATCGTCCGATTTTTAGAGCAGCGGTCATTGTAGCCAAGGGACCCATCTCCGCGTTTGGGGCGTCGAACCTCCGCACGCGCTAAAACGAACGAACTCGACGGCCCACGCAACCTGTTGGTATGACGCTGTACGTACGGATGGTACGTACTACTTCAAGACTCTCACAAGTTCAGACTCACTCCCGCGTAATCACTGAAGTTATACTCCCACTCACTGGTTCCGGATCAAGTTCAATAAGTGGGCAATTTCAGACTTGCTCGGAAACTCTGCGGCGAATGATCCATTAGCGTGCGATGATCATTGGCGTGAGTACTATGCGATTCATAGCGCGCAGCGCGGCAGGATATCAAGTCAAACCACAAATTGCGGATAGGGGAACCTCTGAACTCGAAGCCGATACAAAATGGATAGATGGAAAAGAAGACCGACCGAACAAGTAAGCCATGCCATTTCCGCTACAAAAAATAAATCGTTGATGGGCCAGGGGGGGACGGAAGGAGGTTAGAACTCAGATGTCTATATCACCTTTCCGTTTACTCAGCTTTCGCCGACGTGTCCTTTCTTTAGTTCGCCGAGCCTCATTCGCCGTCTTCGTCGAGGAATTTCCCACTACCGGTGCGGTGTCGTCTTGGGACATGGGTATATGGTCGGGTATAGGCGTCTTTGTCGGGAAGGCTGATGACCTCTTCCGTAGGAGCCTCGCGCTTGATTCTTGGCTATGCTGAACAGGCATCCCTTCGGAATGTGTCCCCTCTGAAGTGGCATCATCCGCATATCCATCTCGCCAAGTTGGAGCCTCGGCTGCTGGTGGAAACTTGTACTGTGGCTGTGATGGTTGGGGTTGAAGTGGGGCTGGCATCACAAGACGTTTCGGAAAATGGCGTATCCGTGGAGGGTCTAGAAACTTGGTGGATGGGGTGGACATGGTGCTGATCGCGGTATGAGAGCCGTCCAGCGAATGTGCGCTTCTATGTCGGGGGCCAAGTCGGTCATGGTGTAGCAAAACGTGCGCGGCGCTCTCTATCGATAGTTTTGGTGGCGAAACGTTAAAGGAAGGTGATGGGGTGCATTGCGGCGATCGTGAAGGGGCCAAGCTGTGCAACCTAGATTCATATCTGGGCGGGGGAAGGACGGTCCTCTCTGATTGATGGAGGACGTAAGGTGCGGAATGATGACCTTGATGAAGTGGAGGGCGGTTAGGAATATTAGGTGTGTGTTCTCCAGTGTGGCGTTTCCGAGGAGTACGCAAGAATGATGGCGGGCTGTTTTGAGAGTCGACGAGAGGTGACGAGACCTGAAGGGGGCTGGTCGGCGGGTTTGGTAGGGATTGGCGCCGGGTAGGGATAGAGCGAGTGTTGACTGGAACGGTATCCTGCTGTAGACGGAACTGACCGGGAAATGGGGGTAGGACAGAAGCGTATGCGTGAGAGGTGTATATAGTGTTTTGCTGGAGAACCTGGCCGGGTTCAAGATGTAACGACAATCCAGGTTCATCATGAGTAGGCGGTACACGGAGGGCAGGCTACAAGGGCATAAAGATGGGTTGAGCGACATGAAATACTTGTTGGGCGTACCTGATATGGACTGGAACGCCAAGGATGGGGGTCAGACTGGATGAGAGACATGAGCGAAAATGAGATGGGCGTGAACAAGTGGGTGCGCACCTCACGCTTGAGACGGTGACGAGTGGTCCCAGGATTGGCAGGTTGTGCAATGTTGCCAGTGCTGATTGCTTCGTATGGTCCATCGTGATGGTAGCTTCCACCGAACGGGTCTGTCTCATCCAACTCATCGATGCGATCGAGATTGTGACGAATGGCCAGACGGCGGACGAAGGCTTTCATTCTTGCTCTGCGTGGAATGTTCGTCTGAACGGGTTTCAAGGCGTGCCTCCGCGTCTGGGGGTTGTGCGGTTGTGGGAGACTGTAGGAGGGGCCGTCATCAGCGAGGGAACAATGGGGGTGGGAGCGAGGATCTGGGGAGAAAGCGGGGTCGTCGAGCAACGCGCGCGAGACTGGCAGCAACCTGAAGAGGTCCATAGGAAGACAATTAACAAACTTTTGTCCTCGGCCAAGTATTATTACTCCCGTTTACTACCACCATGTCTCATCCTCCAAGTTCGCTCGCCCGAGTGCGCGCAGAGATCAAGACTTGGGAACGCGACTTTGCCTCTACACACGGCAGAGATCCCTCCGTACAAGACATACGTGACCTACCCGCCATCGGTGCGTCGTAGGCTAGTCCACCCGCGTCGTCGTCCTGCTCACCTCCCTCCTAGCTGAGAAATACAAGCTCTACAAGAAACTCTCAAAGGGACAGCCTAGCCATTTGCCTCAGCCAACGGATTCCCGTCTTCCCCCTTCGAACGCCCCTCCAGTCGCCCCCCTCGCCCCCCTCCTTGGCTTCAACCCCTTCTCTCCCGTCAAAAAATCCGTTAAACACGATCGCCCCTTTCCCCCGTCTCCTTCACGTCTTCCATCATCTTTTTCCCATCCAAACCCGTTCGCAACACCCGCCAAGAGGAAACAAACTCGTCCTTCTTCTGACCCAACTTCGCTGTCGCGTCCACCCGCCGACACGTCCTCTTCCCCTGTCCAATCCTCGTCCACAGCGGCAGTCTCTCGGGCTCGAAAGCGTCTACGCGGCGAACCCGTCTCTCCCTCCCCTAGTAAACACAAGCGCCGACGCGTCCGCCCGCAGGCCCTTCTATCCCTCCCCAAGTTAGAACAAGACTCCTCAAACAGCGAGCACGAAGCCGACCAGGAATTGCTCCACCGCAATCTCACCCCATCTTTCGTGGCCGATTCCCCAGTAAAGCCTCCTGCAGGTGGCAAGTCCTTCAAACTCTTATTCGATGATGCCCTTCCCGTCCTCTCTTTGGTAAAGAAACCTGCTGGTCCCTCTCGTACAGACGCGCAGTTTTCACAGCTGTCTTCCGCCAATCATTCCGCTCTTGTCTCTCTCAAATCTTGTCATGATCTCACTTCAAGAGGTGTTCCCTCCGGCTCAGAACATCGAGTCAGTCATGTCCAAGGAAAGCCCTCTCAGATATTTCCCTCAAGAGATCACCTCCATGCACAATCGCAAAAAGCTGCTCTCAAATCCGACGTTCCACGAGAAACGCAGCCGAGTATATCGACGAAACGTGCCTTGGACGGTCGTGACCCTATCCCACTACACTCGCAGTGCCTCTTGGTACCGCCATCCCCTCCTCCTCAAGATCCAATCAACCGAGACACTGGAAAGGCCAAAGCAAAGGTTGCTGGTAGCCGGAAAAAGCTGCGAGTCGAGAACGAAGAAAGCAATAAAGGGGTGGACAGTTCGGACGACATCCCCTTCAAAGTAGCAACAGTGAGCCTGGATCGGAGAAAGCACCGACTTACCGATGACCTGGAATGGGACCTATTACTGCATCTCAGAGCCCGCAACCACGATCCAGTTGCCGTGGAACACGTTGATGTGGGCCACGCGTCCGGCACGTTCAGCGTCGACTTACCTGATAAGTTGCACCGCGTGCTGGCAATTTCACCATCGCGAAGCCAGAATAACACAGAAGAACGTGTCGTCCGTGGGTTACTTTATGGTGATCGCGTGGGACACTATGACCCCTCCAGAGGAGGGGCTATATGGGATGCTGGCGAAACGGATGAAGGTACCCTTGGGGATGCAGAGACCGAGGATGATTGGGAAGGTGAACCAGTGCCCTGGGAAGTTGGGGAACTGTAACTTGGCATATTGTATGTGGTTATGCTAGGCTGTTGTGCTTTCACTTTGCTGTGCTTTCATATCAGTGGTTTCACGCCGCTTTGCAACCCATGAAATGCTGGATCTAACAAGCGATGCACGCTCCCCACGTGCCCATTTACGAACAACCTTGGTCACAAGCTACAGTTGGTCAGGTTTGAAGCTGTACCGCACCGCTCGAGGATGCGGACGTTTGTGCGGCTGGGCATGCACATCTGTACCATGACGGCTCGGTAGTCGTTGCGCATGGGCCTAGGTGTCTCCCTCGTATTGAACGTACACTATCAAGCCACACCCCATACGCGTGTGGTCGGACCTCCGTGTCTGAGGTAGGGAGCGTGGCTCGCCTGTCCCGTGGCTCATCTTCCCAACGATCATTGGTCAATCTGACCAGCCCGCATCCGCAAGTTGTTGACGAGAGCAGCCTGGAAGCACGCATGGTGTGAACGCAGTGAAGGGTGCAACACACCTATTTAACCTCCTGGCCTTGCTTCCAATCCCTTGTTCTTCGACTCCTCTGGCCCCATATTCTTTGACGGTAGCAGCCTGAAAAGTTATCATAATCTCGAATCGCTTCACCACTGTTACTCCATTCACGACTAGACCATGTTTCCTGCTCTATTATGCGATCCTGACGCCACGAAGAGGCTCCTCGATACCATCGTCGAGTCACCCAATGGACGCCGCTCCATGTCTCGACTGGCGCGCACCTGCAAGGCGATATGCGAGCCTGCGCTGAATGTGCTTTGGAGAGAGCTCGACTCGCTCCTGCCGCTCGTCTCATTGTTCCCAAACAATATTATGAAGAGAGCCCGCCGCCCAGGGCTTGGTTTGGTTGGTCTTAACCGCGAGTATACCATACATTGCTGACAGATCAACGCAGGCCAAGGCGCCAAACGCCGAGGACTGGGACAGAGTCCTCGCATATGGCGAACGTGTCCGCCGCATTGCATACATCGAGTCATCTCCGAGTGTCTCGCCTTCTGTCTTCGCCATCATTACAGAAAACCGCCCAGTTCCCTACATTTTGCCCCACTTGCAGACACTCATATGGAGGGTAGACACTGCGGCTGGTTTGGAGCGCTCCACACTGTTCCTGAACCCTGAATTACAAAGTTTGATCTTGGAAATCGGCACGAAGATTCCGCAGCTTGGTGCATACCTTGCCAATGTTTGCAGTCACACCCAGTTGGCTGCATTCTCGTTCACCTCCCCCACTAGCCTTCCCGAAACTTTCACGGATCTGGTACGCTCGCAGAATACACTCGAAAAGCTGGCTCTGGTTGCACCTGGTGCTTTGTCATCACAAGTCGGCCAATGGGCTGCTTCTTTACCTGCTCTCCACACGCTCGAACTTGATCTCACTGGAAGATCGATCATTGCAGTGGAAGGTTTCTTCGATGACATCGTCTCCTCTGGTGTAGCCACTCCCAGCGACGCATCATCTGACAGTGGGGTTTTCTCTGGTGACGAAATAGACTTTACGGAGATTAAAAAGTCGTCCCTTCGCCTCACAGGCGACTTACATTCCGGCGGCGTGTTTGCCGATCTGCGGAGTCTCCAATTAACTGGTGAAGTCGCGAACATTGCCGTGTTCTTGAAGCACTTGACGAGCGAACTCACCAGTCTTGAGCTCGTCATTGAGGACCCCCCTGACATGGCTGACTGGCAAGACCTCTCGGTGCTGATTTGCGAGCGGTTTAGCCGGACGCTCCTTTCCTTACGAATCGGCGCAACTGGTGCATCTCGCTTTACAGAGCTCGTCCGAGCGACATCTCGCGCGGCTGCGGATCAACCCTCTCGCCACCTTCCACTTCAGTACCTCGCCTCCCTCCCTGCTCTCGTCCGTCTCGAAATAGACCTTCCAGAATCGACTCTCTTCTTCAATGAAGACCTACGTCACATCTCTAAAGCATGTCCTAGCATCGAGACCCTACGGTTGTGTCCCATGGCCCGGTTTTCGGGTTCTTCGGGCCCAAACCTCACTTTGGAGGGTGTCGCGACCCTCACTCAAAATTGCAGGCGGCTGCAGAACCTCGCGCTCGTGCTAGATGCGCGCCCAGGATCCGCAGAAACGTTATGTTCCGTTGAGGTCTCTTCGAGATCACTTCTTCGCCTCCACGTGGGCCACTCCAACGTCGGTGACCCTCTTCACACCACCATTCTTCTCAGTCACCTTGCACCATACCTCGAGTCGTTGAAATGGTTTCATGAGAAGAACCGTCCAGGTTATGTAGAGGCCAACGCTCAGGGGTGGCAGAAAGTATCAGATTGGTTGCCGCATCTTCAGGGAATGCGTCTCATGGAAAGGGCCAAGGCTCTCGGACGTGAGGCTAAGAGATCCACCAAGGAACAAAGCGTTGATGCAACCATCAAAAAGACTTACGTCAATAAGTTCGCTCATGTTAGACCCAAGACTATGGAGCAGGGAATTCAGTCGGCCCCAACCCTCGTTGACCGGATGGTCCAAATCAAGCCCGACCTACTGTCTGTCTTTGTAGATGCAACAATGCCGTGCGTCGAGACGGCGGTTGATGCAACGCCCGAGGTTGCTCACAAGTCCGTTGGCATCGAACCTATGAAGGTGGATACCGAGGTCGACGCAACGCTACCTTCTGATAGCAAATTCATGGAAACGTCTTTCGACGACACTGCACATCTTTTCCAAAAATACGGAGATCTCAATTCTATCCCTTCTGTTCTTCCCGCTATTCTCACTGGGCTCCTCGCCCTCGCATGCCGCGTTTTCCTTACCTACCCACTTACGCTTCCTAAGCATATGCTCGACAAGTCACTTTCTATGCTCCATGCTCAAAAAAAGAATGGTGATGAGCCATCAAACGAAAAACGCGAGCTGCAAGGAATTCGATGGAACTCCATTTCGACGACGACCGAGCACTTGGACGATGATATCCCACCTGTTTGTCTATGAATTCTACTTCTGCGGCGGACACTTTTACTCATATAGTACACGGGTGCTGGCGCTTGTTGTAGGGCTATTATCATGAATACTATTCTAGTTCGGACTTGAAAAGAAGTGATTTGACTGAGCAGATTGAGAGAAAGACTAGGCTGACGGACGCTGTCCAGTTTGCTGAGAGTGGTGAAGGTTCCAAAGAAGGAAGGCAGGTATACGCAGAACAAATAACACCAAACATCTTTGTGACGCGTCACTTCACGGCGAATGTTAACCAGCCATATTCGCGGTCGCACTATCAGCTAGCGATGGCCGAAGTAAAGAAGCAAGAAAGAGACTTCACTCCAGAGGTAAATGTCTTGCTACCAGAAACTCAAACACTTTCAGAGGTGCGCCATTCGGTCCAGCCCCTGCACTTATAACTTATCAACCACCAGTCTGGTAGGCTTTCAGAGGCACTGGACAAGCTTTTTGCTCTCGAAAAGCAAACCAGAAACGTATGTTTGCGCACTTTATTACCCCGCAGTCGGACTGATCTGACAACAGGCTTCTGATTTACCTTCAACCACGCGTCTCGCGAAAGCTGCACTGGACCAATGTTATAAAGCCCGCGACTACGTCCAACTCAATGCCACCATCAATCTACTCAGCAAGAAGCACGGGCAGCTCAAGGGCGTTGTGCAAGCCATGGTGGAGCAGGCGATGACGTGGCTGTCAGACATCAGAAAACGGGAAGGTGATGCAAGGTGGTTAGAACTGGTCGAGACGTTGCGATCGGTCACCGAGGGTAAGGTACGTTGCGGGAAACTTGCTGTTCAGCCGCTGGCTAAGTGGATACGATAAGATTTTCCTCGAGACCCCTCGTGCACGTGTCACTCTCTTGTTTTCTCACTATCACGAAAGTCTCGCGAAACTGCCCTCCGTAAAGTCGCCCGCCATCAAGGAATCGCTGCAAACAGCGTCTGATCTATTGTCTGACCTTCAAGTGGAAACTTACTCGTCAATGGAGCGGAGGGAAAAGACTGAATTTATTTTGGAGCAAATCCGGTTATTGATCGCATTGGCACGCCTGAAGGATGCCGAGGTCGCAGGAAAGGGAAAAAAAGAAGAGGAAAGTGCAATTGGAGGAGGGGAATCCGAGTGGGTCAAAGCAAGAGTCGGCGGTCGTAAGGTTAACGAGACATTCCTCAAGGCAAAGGAGAATGAGGTTTGTCGGTGCATTCTATCCCCAGCATCAGCTTGAACGATTGATGAATACCACTAATTTAGGACCTCAAGCTCAAATTCTACGATTTGATGATCCAGCAAGCGTTACATCAAATGGCATACTTGGAGGTCGCGAAGCACTACGAAAAAGTATGGGACACCCCCTCGATAAGAGACGACGAGAGCAAAAACCGCGCGGTAAGCACCTTGAACATGGATTCATAGTCAAGTGCGCCTGATCTAGCGAGTCTAGGCACTTGAGCATATTGTTTACTACGTTGTTCTTGCTCCTCATAATAACGAACAATCAGACATGTTGCATCATTGGTTTGCGAACCCTGCTCTGGAAAAACTTGAATTGCACTAGTACGAAAACTTACCACGATCTTTGAGCGTATCTGAACCTTCTTCCAGCAACCTCATTAAATCTTTCGTGACACGGGAACTGATGAGATGGCCAGGAATTGTATCAATTTATGGGCCCTTCCTGCAAACGACGCCTGTATTCTCCAACACTTCACAGTGGGAAGACCTCCACACACGCGTAATTGAACACGTACGTATTTTCTTCAGCAGTGACGATCGTACTGATTATGCTTTAGAATGTCCGAGTCGTTGCTCAATATTATACTCGGATTAGGCTATCTCGCCTAACAACTCTTCTTGACCTCACACCACAACAAACAGAAGAGACACTTGCACGGCTAGTTGTCTCCAAAACCATCTGGGCACGGATAGACCGGCCAGCTGGCATTGTGAACTTTACTCCCAAGCGAAGTGCGGAGGATGTGATGAATGATTGGAGCTCAGATATGCAGAGGCTATTGGGTCTTGTGGAGAAGACATGGATGGGGATGAATGCAGCCTTGGCTGCCCAGTCGCGCATCAAGGCATAGGCTTATACTTTGTTGTATTGCTAGTGTATGTGCCCGCAAATCACGGGATGGGAGGAGTCATTGCATGAAGTACCATACGCTATTGACTCCCAAAGAGCTGTTCCTCTGAAGGGCTCGAGGGTGGCTTGATCGGGTTGTCCACCAGGTGGGATGGTCTTACACCATCTTTCTGGCGCCTGACATATTCCCGTCCACGGCTCCAGGTATTACCCATGCCACTGTCAAGGTTGAGGATTGCACGCCAACGCTTGCGAGCGCGGAGAGCGCTCTCATCGAGAGCCTTCTTACGCTCGACCGACTTGTAGACTTTGTCCTCTTTCTCGAACGTCCGATCGACTTCTGACGGGAAGACAGTGCCATAGCATTCGGCTTCCATGCGGGCAAAGGCATTTGCGATATCATATTCTGCACGAAGAGTGCGGAACTCCGCGACCGCACGCATGTAAGCGACGGTGAGCGACACCTTGTGGTGTCTATGGAGGTTAGCAGCGAAAAGAATTGCACTAGGAATACGAATCAGTATAGCGCACGAAGAGACAGACAAATCGCCCACTCTTCCACTGTGGGATTCCTGGTTCGCTGGCTCAGCCGTGACCATTCGCTCCCTCTCACTGGATGTTCCGGCTCGACCAACTGACCTTCTACGATGGCCACTGGTCTGAACGCCTCGAATGGATGGTCTCTGAAGAATTGAATACGAAGCCTGTCTTCCAAGTATCTGATGGTCGAAGGCTGCATTTTTGGTGTCCGAAGACTGGAGACGGCTGGCTTGCGAGAGGGATTTTCGGTGTCGGTGGTTTGTATGGGAGGGGCGCGTGAGGGAAGGGGAAGTGGGGGATGCTGTAGGACTGCTTGGTACCATAAAGGCTCCTCGCGAATGTAGTTTGCCTGCATGAGCCGGGAGACTTGCTTGTGCACTTGCGACGCGATCCGGCGCACCATGTTGTCTGTGAGCAGGAATATTTAATAAAAATATTCGTTTGGAATATCTTGGACGAGTAAAAATAAATAAATATTTCGTCCAAAAACCATGGAGGAGGAAGAGACAGAGCTGAGGAATCCCTTTCCTTCTCCTCCCTCCCACTATTTCAACTATACAACTCATAACCTTGGGCTCCTTCGCCTCCTCAGAGACCGTCTCAAAGACCAAGATGTCGATATCAGCACCGCGGACCAGCATGTCATACTCTCCGACCAGGGCGATGTCCCCCTGTGGCCCCTGACCCAACTGGAAAAGCCTCGAGTAGACTGGATTCTCGAAGAGGGCCACTACAGCGTATTTGGCGATATGTGGTTTGTATGGCCCGTGCTTCCAAACGCCAGCAACACTTGACACGATCTCTCAAGGTCAAGGAGACTATTCCCTCGTTGGCAGATCTGGGTGGACACCAGTTATATCCACTTGATCCGAGTGCAGGCGAGTCGCAAGCAAGCACCACATTGCCCTCATCATTATTTCACCAGATCGTCGTCCCGCCCTATTGTCTATCCTCCGCTCACTTCTCGTCACGTATTCCAGTCTCACGGGTGCTGTTCTTGCCCCACCTCCAGGCCCATACTCCACCGCCCCTCCGGAATGGCAAAGACATGTAGAATGGATCACCGTGCTTGCCCAAAATCTGATGGCGGCTGCAAATGATTTGCGGCCAGTCCAGGTCAGTTTGTTCGGCGTACTCCCGTCGCAGAATACAAACAGGACTATGTAGGCGAGAGGTAATCTCGAGAGCATGATGCAGCGTCAGCTGGAGCACCGTCGCGAAGAAACGGCCGCCGTCCATACGTTCGTTACGCCTCATTGTATCCTGTCGTTTCTAACCTGACTTTGTCAGGAAATGCGATGAACTCGAGGCACGACTCATGGAGCTTCGTGCCATGGTTCTCAACTCTGCTTCCCATCGCAGCGCCCCTGATGAAAGTCAACAGGGACAGGTCGGTCTCACTTGAAGGACACGTTTCAAAATCATTTATGTAGCCTTCCAGCCGTCCGCAACGTCGGTTGTGACTATTGAGGACGTCTTGCGTTGGGCTGAACAGCCAACTTGAAGAAGTAGAGTTTACGACGCATCGTGCACCGTGCTTTGGTACTTAGAGCACCTTTTTCGGATGTCACGGTTCGGTGATTAGACGAGTCTAAATGGGGTGTCGGGGGTCCAACCACAACTGTTCACCGTTCTCTACTTCAGTACTGAGCGGCATTCGACGTAGATAATGGCGACCAAGCGAAGGATTGGGGTGCGCCTGGCTACGACAGAGGCTGCCAGACGTCAGCTCATGCAACCTGTCGCATGTTGGGAGAAGATATGGGTTACTCCAGAGAACGCACCCTCGGGTTCGGCCATAAAAATATACAAGTGGGTGAAGACTGACAAAAAGCAGGTGGGCCTTCATATCTGCGATTGATGCATAGGTCGACTCACGAGCGTGGACGTCTGCAAGCAATTCAGTGATGACGAGGAAGAAGCCGATGAACCTCTTGCCCCACTTCCAGACGAGCCCGAGGTTGGAGAAGGGGACGAAGACATGGATCAAGATGAGCCAACCGCTTCTGTTGCCCCTGACGTCGCTCAGGAGGTTCCTGAAGAATCACAGACGAAACTTTCTTCGCCTCCACCTCCAGCTCTGTCACTCCAGCACAGCGAATCCATGCTGACTGTCGACTCGGGCGCAGACATGCTTGATGCATCTTTCAAAGTGTTGGATGGAGGTATAAACGTTGGCGTCGACGTGCATGAGACTGCTAACCAAGAGGATGTTGGGGAGCTGGACATGAGCGTTCTTGGACCGGATGGTACCCCGTACGAGGGCGTGCACGACCTCGGCCGGTTGGATGGTGCGAATGCGCTGCTGGCTGGCCCGTTAATGGGCGACGCCGGGGATCCCTTTGCTGCACCGATGGACCACCAACCGCCGGATCACCCAGGAACGGGACAACCCTTGTCTTAGGAAACACCCTACTGCTTGATATTGGGTGATTGGGACTGGACGAGCAGGACTTGGGCGTGGTACTACTAACCAGCTTCTTGTAATTAAGTTCCACAGTATCACTGCGGCGTTTGCATTCGTTATGTCGGTGTTCTACTAGCCCGCTAGGGGCCCATTCTGCATGTTGTTTGCTTCTTTGACGACAAACAACCCTAAAATGACTGCGGTATATAAATACTGATTGTCCACCTTCCCGGGTTTCTCTTCGACCGCCATCTGTCGCATCTACCGTCAATGATGGCCTTCTCGTTGCAGGAGATCATTCTTAACAAATATCCGACGACGTTCTTCTCAGTGGGAGAGCTAGGGCTTGCATTCTTGGCTCTTGGGCCCTTGCCAAGCTTTGTACCCCTAGTCCTCCTTCTCTCCATCCTAATGATCCACGGGCAAAGGATTGCCCACCGTCAAACTCGATGGTGGGAACTACTTTACTCCTGGATCTCCGTTACAGCAGGTTCAGCTCTTGCTCACTGGAAAGCGGCGCAAACTGCACTCTCCGATACGGCGGAATCGCTCATTACGATCATTTTCTTATCTGGAGCAACATACTCGATCGTTGTGATTTCCATCTACATTGACACCCGTGCTAAAAGCCTGATGAACAGCGATTGGGCTCAGCTCACGGTTTTCCCAGCATTATGGGCGACATGCTGGTACATTGCATCGCAGTTGTCTCCCGTTGGTCGTTTACTAAACTGGTGGCCTGCTCCTGTCCCGTCATCGTACGGTTGGATCCTACCCCTCGCTGGCCCAGCTGGAATTGATTGGATTGCCGCTGCATGGGCGGTAGTGTGCTCATCACTCATCGCTCAGTGGCTAATGGGCTTTTCAGAAGGTGACCCGTCGGAAACACACGGCAACCAGTCGCTCCTATCTCCGAGATCGAAAGGGCTGCTATCGCTAGTCACAATACTCGTCGTCCTCACATTTCCGTCCTTTATGGCCGACAACCCACTTTCTCGCACTGATATCTCTGTCCGCACGCCCTTGACGGTTGGCTGTGTTTTGCCTAGTTTATTGGACGGAGGGCATCCCACGTTGGAAGACTACATCAGGGAGACAACCAAGATGAATGGGGCGAATGTCGTTCTCTGGCCTGAATCTGCAGTGGTTTTTTACTCGAAGAAAGAGCGTGAGGATGCGTTGACGAGGATTCGAGAGCTACCACTGCCTGCTATCATTGGTGTGGCCTTTGACGAATATGTCACAGGCGACCCAGCACACATGAGGAACGGCTTTGCGCTGGTTCACAAGGACCAAAAGCCTGGCGATGAAGCTATCCAGTATTACAAACGGAATCTTGTGCCGTGTAAGTGCCACATTTCTGACGCATTTTTGTGTTCTAACAGGAAAAAAAAAGTCACAGAATCGTTTTCAAAAATACCGTCTGTTGATCCGCCCATGATCACTCGCTGGAATTTGACGCATCCCAAGTGGGTGAAGAAGACAGACTGGGCGCCAGGGCCCAACTTTACGCGGCCGCTGGTCGTGACGTCTTCTATATGCCTAGACTTTGCGTCGCCGACGGTGTTTTCGAGCTTGAAGACACGGCCATCGCTCATTCTTGGGCCAGCCCGTACGTGGGATACGACGGTTGGGCTGGCTATGTGGGAGCAGGCCAAGGCGAGGGCGAATGAGCAGGGGAGCATGGTTTTGTGGTGCGACGGTGGTTCGGAAGGGGTGAGCGGAGTTGGAGGGGGAGGCATCCACGAGCCGATGCAGATTGGTGGTGGGTCGTGGATGCGAACGATTGGGTTGCGATACCCGTTGGAGGAGGGTCAGACGTTGTATGGGACGGTGGGCGACTTCTGGGTGATTGTCGTCCTGGCGTGTTTGACGGGTGGGGGTACGGTGAGCGGGCCATTGATGCTGAGGATGACGAAGGGGTTGAAGGCGGCGGTCGTGCGGTGGAGGAGGGTAGAGAACCCGGTGCTTGTATGACATAATCAATAACGAGCCACGCCTTGGTCACGCATCGAGGACAGCGGGAGGCCTCAAAGCTGCCATCGCCCCCTCCTCCTCCTCTTCTTCTTCACAAGTCTGTATTTTGGAGGGACTTGCACGCTCACGACGTCCGCGCATAACTTTCTCCAGTCGAAGCTTCCTCGCGGCCTTCGTGGCTCCTTGCGCAGCTCGACACACTCCTTCGATCCTTCAAAGCTCCTCGCTAGGGCTTTCCCCCGCACCGTCTTTGGAAAGAGACAGAATCACCAACCAGCGAAGAACGCAGACCAACAATCATCCACAGACGACACCCCCGGCGACTTTGAGCTCATCGCATCAGACGACGTTCCTCCACTTCCCTCCACTCCTTCCCCTCACACACACGATCAGCCCCTCCCCGACCCCTCCATAACTACACCCCCTCACACCTCTCTCTCTCGCACAAAATCCACCCTTTTCCGTCTCAAGAACTTGTCCAAGGTCTCCATTCATCTCTCCTCCTTCACAGACAGCAGAGCCTCTTCGTCTCGCACCCGTACTGCGACCAACGAGTCTGACGTTTGCCTCGCCTTTCCGAAACCACCAACCCACATACCTACCCCTGAGACTTCCGTTCCGGGCGCTTCCATATTCTTCGACACTCCAAATCAGCTCCCAGACTCGTCCGTCCTAGACGCTTCATCGTCCTCGTCTGTCAAACGCGACACGGTTTCAACTGACTCGGTCGTACTTGCAGATCAGGATTTCATCGAACAAGAACTCGACTTACAGCTTGATCTTCCAGTCTTGACCTCACCACCCGCCCTTGCTGAACGCCCTTCGAGACTCGTGAAGCGAGGACATAGATTCACTGGTTCTCTCAAACGCTTCAAGTCTTTTTCACAGATCCTTCTCGATTCGTTCGTATCTCATCCCGTAGACGCTTCTTCCGTCGACACTATCAGGAGCAAGAAACGCTGGCATCACAGGCGTGATTTTGATTCTACCTCTTCCCCTAGCCATCCACCCATCCCTCCCGTACCAGAACTTCCCCTTGGCCTCGCTCGTCGCTCGCGTTCCTTCACTGTTCGTGACACCGATACAGACTCATCACCCCCTACTTCCGTATCTTCTCTTCCCGAAGAGTCCCCTACTCCCATACCTGTACCACCCCCACTCAGGAGAAAACACTCGGCACCAGCAGGCCTTGGTCGCGACGTGTCTCCTGTCACTTATCACCAGTTTGTGAACCCGTCAGAACTCAGTGCATCTCCATCCTCGTTGGTCAGGAGTTCCTTGATAAATTCTTCGGCGAGATCGTCCTTCCTACCTCCGTCACCCTCTTGGCTCAGTCGAAACGTGACTCATCTTGATCCGTCCGAGATATCCACACTTTTTGTGCCATCGCGTATTTCCGCTCTCAGTGACTCAGATCACCTCAGGATTCCCGAGATCACCACATTCTACCCATCTGCGCTCTTTGCACCCGACTCACCTCATCCACTACCTATTCCACCACCTCTCAAGCCGGTCCCACCTCCCCAGTCACGCCAGTTCACATCGTCACCATCCAGGCCGATACTGCAACCCCTTCTGACGAACGTCTATCCGGAAAGTCCAGATTCAGATACGGGGTCATTCGTAACATCACCTACACCGCTCGAGAGCACACTTTATTCCCCAACCTCTAGTACCACTCCCACCACTGCATTTGCTTCAGCTCTTCCATCACCTGTGCCGCAGTTCCGTCGCCGATCATCAAACATTAGTCAGGTCTCTCTCGAACGCCACCGGCAATCTATCGCAAGACTCAAGAAATCTCGCACGCCTAGCCCTCGAACTTTTCGACAACCTTCGTTCAAAGCGTCTCGGACGTCCCTCAACCCATTATACAAGGTAATTTCTCCGCTCAGGTACATCCCCTCCTCGCTGATCGCCTGCAGGATCTCTCCACTCGTAATCGGTTACCCAACGGCCCGAAATTCCAACTTGTCAGAGCGCCACCGTCTCCCACCACCTGGTGCGTCCTAGTCTTGGTGTCCGACTTCATTCTTTCACCTAAATTCTCCTTCCAGTGAACATTCGGACAGTCGGGGAATCTTTATACCTTCAAAACAACCCGAATCTAAGCAGTCGCCACTTCCTAAAGACCTTGCACTACTTCTTGAAGCGTTCTTTATTCAGTCCGGCATACTTAACTCTCTTTCGCGACCCACAATGGACTATACGGGGAAAAACGTTGACGTCGTTGATTTCGGTGGTGAAGTGGATTACTCGGGGCACCAATGGTTCCAGGAACCTCCTACACGGCCTGAGGTAAGGATCACATTTTCTCCATGGGCCCATGCGCTTGTCTGACCTTCCCTCAGCCCCAACCGGTCGTTCAACCCTACATACCAGACGATGACGTAATCAAACAGAACGAAGCATTCGATTTTGCACTCAAAGCAGCGCCGAACGTGCTGTATGGGCGGTTCAAGCAATATGGCCAGGTCTGTGTTTCACGTTATGACTCACCTGTCACTAACATGCACGACAGCTCGGCGTTCTTGCGTGGTGCTCCGAGTTTTCTGAAATGATTGACAGCCTCAAAGAGCTTGGTTTCTCTGGCAACATGTTCGTAGCGACACGAGTCCAAGCATTGCGGACATGCGAAGAAATATTGAAGCTGAAGCTCGATATCAAGATGCAAATCATTCTCATGTATCTCTCGTCACAAGTTGCCAGGCTGCGTCGCTTCCTTGAAAATGGTGAACGTCAATGGGATGATTACCCTGTGCCGGAGTTTCCGCTGGATTATCGTGCATACTCCTCGTGACAGTTACTTGCCTTGTCTTTCCGTGCCATACCCATTTCTATGATCCTTTTATTACATCATGGTTAACCATGACACCGAGTTGCATATTCTGTATTATCATTCGCATGGAAAACACTGTACTTGTACCAGACTGATTGTATTTTTCCGGTGCAACGGCAACCCACGGTAGGTCAACAGGCAGCTTAATCGATGAACACAACCCCATGGGCAAAGCAGACCGCGTTGCCGTGTGTTTCACACGATGATTGCAGCCCTTGTTATTTAAACTTAAAGTGATTACATGCTAGTAGAGCAATAAGTGAGTGTGCGCAAAAGAAAGACAACAATATAAAAAATGCGAGCAACCCAAGGAAAAGCACCACACTGAAGTGGAAAAAATGTAACCGAAGAGGATGGCGTACTTGAGAAAACCATGAGTGTGCGTAAATCTAAGTGAATGTGAAACATGAATGTTGCCATGCATCATGCGAACAACAAAAATTGAAGTGGGTATACTTATCATGAATGTGATGACATGTTGGGATACTTCCCCCAGTACTCTGAAGCGGATCCGCTACTTCTATCTGCCAGGACGGATAAATGGGCAGGTTGATAACTCGATTCGCGCGGGGGAGCAGGCAAAGGATTGGGGCGGATAGATGGGTCTACCGAAGGGTCCTTGGAAGGAAATACAAATGAATTTGGCATTGATCGGTAAGTGGTGTAGTCCCTCGAGGACGAGGGATGAGGTTGCCCATACGGAGAGGTAGCGGCATAGATGATTGGTGGAGGCGCAGATGGCATGTTAGCATAGAACACGCTCGCTGGTATAGGGTGCGCTTGTAACGGCTGCACAACGTATGACGTGTGACTGGATCCATGGGCGAAACTCTGTATCGAAAGGGCATCCCTGGTTGCCTCGTTGGCGACCTTGGGCTCCATGTTAGACGGTGAGGCAAACACGCTGGTCTCCGGCTGGCCCTGGACCATGCTCCTACCCTTCCATAGCCGATCCATCTCCCAAGCTTCACGAGCTTTGAGTGCGTTCATATCGGCCGCCGAAGTCAACTCGGACGTTGGCCGGGCGGCCATGGATGGCAGCCGATCAACACGCGCAACTGTCACGATTGGGCTCGGCCCGGGACGTGTAATCTTTGAATGATTCTGATGGGTGGAATCCCGCGGGCGGTCGTCGCTCTTACGGGGGCGCGGAGGTTCGTCTTGCAGGGTGAAAATCAGAGGCTGAACTAGAGTTGGATGTTGTGTGGCATCAAGACTACGTGCCCGTCCAGGTCGACCTGAAAGTGAACCCGAGTCCGCTTTCTCGACCACTGGTGATTTCACCTTTGCATGGCTAGCCATTCGACGTCGATCGTCGTCTGCTTGTTGAGTGGCCTTCGCCTGCCTCCGCCTGCGTTCACGCTCATAGTCTCTCCCCCGCTCTCTTTCTCTTTCTCTATCCTTGTCTTTGTCCCTGTCCCTGTCCCTGTCTCTGTCCCGTCCAGGTCGACCTGAAAGTGAACCCGAGTCCGCTTTCTCGACCACTGGTGATTTCACCTTTGCATGGCTAGCCATTCGACGTCGATCGTCGTCTGCTTGTTGAGTGG
>JBBPKA010000003.1:0-377912 GCA_038088995.1 Guyanaporus albipodus
ATGCAACAACTGGTCAACCTGTGGTAGGCCCACTTTATGGGCATAATGGTTCTGTCTGGTCTATTGCCTATTCACCTGATGGATCTTGTATTGTCTCTGGCTCTGCAGACAACACTATGAGAGTTTGGAATGCAATCACTAGTCAATATGTGGTGGGCCCATTTCAGGGGTACACTGATCTTGTCAGCTCTATTGCCTATTCACCTGATGGGCCTTGTATTGTATCTGGCTCAAGGGACAAGACTATTAGGGTTTGGAGTGCAACCACTGATCAACTTATGGCAGATCCATTCCAGGAATGCAGCAAATTTGTCTGGTCTGTTTCCTATTCACTTGATTGTTGTCTCTTCTCTTGGGACAAGACCATTAGAGTTTGGAATGCAACCACTGGACAGCTTATTGCTGGTCCATTTCTGGGACATGATGGGACTGTTAGATCTGTTGCCTACTCACCTGATGGAGCATATATTGTCACTGGTTCTGATGTCCATTCCATTAAAGTGTTGAAAACTCAAGATCTTTTTTCATTTGGTAATTTATGTAAAGAAAATAGCTGGATTCAATCTTCCAATGGCCATTGCTTTGGTTGGATAGCTCTTTGGCATAGAAATTCCTTTCACCTTGTCATTCTTTGGTGATATCTTCCAATAACATTCATTCTGTTAATATTGATATATCATTATTTGGAGAGTCTTGGATTTCTTGTTTGCAGTGCTAGTGATTTCCTTATTTTATTTTGATTTGTATATTGACTAAAACTCATTGCCCTCAGATTTGTTCAGGTATTATTCCACCATTCAGTGGTAGTCTGCTATCCATAAATGACTTGTAAATTGTATAGCAGTTCATATATGATCCACTGTCATTTTACAGTAAGACAAGTAGATTCAATGCAATACATTTAGAAAACAATATATTAAACAAGGCTTGCTGACTATCTCAGAAAGAAATAGCATTATGATCTCAAATGGACTTGGACTACTCCATATATCTATAAACTTTCTATAACCCAATTATTATTTATATTTTTTTATGATATTTTTGTCCATTGAAAGAACTAAACTAGAAAGACTTGGTTAGGAAACACAATGGATGATAAAATATACTTATATGAAGGAAAATTTGCATGAAACAGGAACAAGAAAGACCTTACAAAACAAGATGATATGGTGATAGTTGAGTTATAGAAAGTTTATAAATATCTTGGAGAGATATATATTGAAATGAAGTAGAAATGGCTATAGAAATGGTAGAGGGGACAAATGCCTAGTGATTCATATTCACTTTAAAAGGTGGTCTACTTCCTACCATGAAAAAAAAAAATCCTAAAGTAATCCATTTTACAATTTATAGTACAATTTTTAAAAGAGCTTTGTCCTAGCTCAACCCCAAGGAATTAGAGTTCTTGACTTGTTGACATAGTCACCAAACCTTGAGTATCTCTAACAAATCCCTCTAGAAAAGCTAAATAGCTATAAGATTTCTGAAACGGCCAATTTACTATTTGAATCTTGCTAGACTCCAAAGGCAATATTGATCATTTGCTGATAAGACAATAGGGCTGGTGATGCTGAAGTAAGTGTCAACCTGAGTCCAGGTGTCTAGGGAATCTGCCACTATACCTCTGGACAGTGGAGATTACCCAATAGGAAGTGGAGGAAACTCCAAAGAGAATAAGACTGGGAGGGATGCCTTTAGTTTGGCTGCCTTATATACTATTCAATTAGAACTCTGAAGTGGAGCTTAAATGTACATTAGGGTAGGTAATAGATAACTGGATCATATCCTATTGGTCAGAGATAACTAACCTAACCTTTGCACATGATGTAAGATAAGAGTAACTTGTACCATTGACTTGACAAAGCAGGGCTATGAGTTGCTGATTGAGTGATGACTCAGTGCTGTGCTTTGATGAGTCACTATTTTGAGATAAGGGTTGCACTAGGGTTAAGAATATAATGTCATAGATAAGTGATAGGAGATAAGAGTTTAGATTATTGACTGTATTGGTGGATCTAGGCTTTGTGATGTCATTGATGGCATCATGGGTCTGGATGTGCCCATCATGTGACTTGTCATGTGATGTGGCTGTATAAGTCATGTGACCTGTAAAGACTCAAGTTGAAGGGAATGAAGAGGTGAATAAAGGAAAAATAATAAAAAAATAGAAATAAAATAAGGAAAATATGTAGCATTCATAACAGTTCCAGCAAAGAGGGTATAAGAGTTTTGTAAAGGAGTAAAGTGTAGTGGGGCCAAATAAAGGTTGTCAAATGTTAAATATTGATAAAACTCATGTCTAGCATGATATCAGAGGTCAATAAAATAAAGGATAAGCATACTAGATATCAAAACACCAGAATTAATATATTGCTCAAATAAGTGTCCCAATAACATGTTATTTTGAAAGGATCATATCTCAGTACTATGACAACCAAATTACAGAGTATATAGCATAGCTTCTAGTCAAGAGTCTATATATTAAATCTCTACAATTATTTAGCCCTATTTGCTCTTGTTGTGTCATACTAGTATAATCTTTCTAAAATAATCAAACATTGGGACACTTTTTTGAGCCACTGTAATATATTGACAGATACAAGAGAGGTCAAGATAGGAGTCAAGAAAGAAAGTGAAGAACAAGAGTGAAGAACTAAAAGAGGTGGAAGGGTGGATTTATATATATATCCTTATAGTATAGCAAGATTAAGGCAGGCATGGGATGAAATAGAAGGTAAAGGAATGACTGCTGACTAAGCAATCAATAGTGCTGACCAAGTGAAGAAGAAATATAGTTGGAGTGAATATGTCAGCATAAAAGAAAAAGTGTCAAAATATGGCCTAGGCAGAGGTTGAACTCTGGCACTGGTAAGCTATGCTAGCATTCTAGTATAGTGGATCATCAAGTATTATTCTACTAGACAAAAAAAAAGAGAACAAGGAAATCATAACATTATCTCCTGACTTAAGAGTGATTTCCTGATGAAACAAGATCAAAATTCCCCATATGAAGTCCCAGAGGAGTTGCAGATGTTGGTCCATCCAACTAGATCAAAAATATTATCTCCATGATCTGGAGAGGGTAAACATGGAGGAGAATGGAAAGGGGGCAGTGGCTTCCATCAGAGATGCAAACTAAGTGCCCATGACCACAATTATAATACAGATATGAGTATAAAGACATAAAGAGTCTGATGAGGTGGAAGATGAAATGGAGGATAAGGATGGGAGTGGTGCATGGCAATATAGGAAACAGCAATATTAGAGATGGCCTGGGGCTCATTGGAGATAGGGAAGGTACTGGAAGATGAAACAGTCAATTTGAAATGGCCATCTCATTAAATGAATCTTGCTAGATTTTAATGAGTAATATTGATCAAGTGTGATAAAACAATAGGTTAGGAGCACTGAAGTAAGCATTAACCTGAGTTCAGGTGTTCAGGGAATCTGCCACTAGTTACCTTAGCTAGAGAATTACCCTTTAGTGAAGTGGGGGAAACTCCAAAGAGAACAAGATTGGAGGGACACCTCCAGTTTGACTACCTTATATACCATTCAATTAGAACTCCAAAGCAGAGCTTTAATATATATTAGAGCAGATAGTATATAACTAGATCATATCCTATTGGTCAGAGATAACTAGCCTAACCCTCTAAGTCAGCAGGAGATAAAAGTGACTTATGCTATTGATTGATAAGCTAGGAGTGTGTTACACTTTTTGCCTTAATGTAGTCATTGGTACCTTCAGACTTTACCATTAGCCAAACTACAAATCTTAGTTTACTCATTTTGAACTTCATCAGACAACTTGTTATGAATACTATGTATCTTCTTCATTTTATTTCTATTTTTCCATTATTTTTTCCTTTACTCACCACTTTATTTTCTTCAATTCAAGTCTTCACAGGTCATGTGACTTATACAGCCATATCACATGACAAGTCACATGATGGGCACATCCAAATTTATGACATCATAGTCCAGATCTATTAAGATATAGTCAATGATTTAGACTCTTATCTCTTATTGTATATCTATAACATTATACCCTCAACCCTGGTGCAACCCTTATCTCAAAATAGTGACTCATCAAAGCACAGCACCAACTCATTGCTCAGTCAGCAACCCACAGCCCTACTTTGTCAAGCCAATAGCACAAGCCACTTCTATTTTACATCATGTATAAGAATTAGATTAGTTATCTCTGACCAGTAGGATATGATCCAGTTATCTAGTATCTATCCTAATGTATATTTAAGCCCTGCTTTGGAGTCCTGGTTGAATAGTATATAATGTGACCAGACTAGAGGCATCCCTCCTAGTCTTGTCCTTCTTGAAGTTTCCTCCACTTTCTATTGGATAATCTCCACTGTCCAAAGATATAGTGGCAGATTCCCTGGACATCCTAGACTCAGGTTGACACTTACTTCAGCACCACCAGCCTACTGTCCTATTGCACTCAACTGATACTGCCCTTGGAGTCTAGCAAGATCCAAATAGTAAGTTGGCTATTTCACAACTCTGAACAACTCTGAAGCTAATCTATTTGAATTTAATATTTAGAACACTACTATTATAACATATTAATCTCTGCTTTATATATATACTATTTCCAATCTTGCTTTGCCCAACTGGATGCTCCTTCTAATCCTTCTAAATCTCTCTAATCTCCTACTTTTATTTCTGCTTTAATTATTATCTATCTTATCTACTTAACATAATATAATATAGTAAACTAGAAATAAAAGAACAGAGCTCCAGCATTGGCTACTTGATTACTCACTCTTGGTATGTAGTTTAGAGCTAACCCTCACTTCTCTTCATCTCCTTCATCTTCTACACTTCTTTCCTCATTTGTGATTAGTAGTCAAGTGGTTTACTGTATGTCCTGCACATCCAATATCAAAGAGTTTTAATATTGGTGATTCCTAACTTAGCTACCAGGTTCTGAAAATCAATAATATACTACTGAAATCCATCAGAGGTAATGTGACCTCTATGGTCATAGAAGGAGTGTTGTCTAAGACAAGCTATCTTTTCCCTAGCTTTATCTTCTTGATTAAATGAATAGAAAGTGAATTCAAAATTGGTAACCATTTTGTCAAAAGTTTTTTCCTCAGCAGGGATATCATTACTATTAATCTTCTTATACCAAGGCATAGAAAATGGGACTCCTTCCCTCAGGGCTGTGAGGAGTTTAGCATCATTGGAGTAGACAGATTCTGTTATAACACTATATATCTCTCTTATTTTATTTATATTTTATTACTATTTTTCTATTTTTCCCTTATTCCTCTCTTTATTCTCTTCAATTCAAGTCTCCACAGGTCATATGACTTACATGGCCACATCACATTCCATAGATACATACAGACCATGGACCACTTTAAACTCATAACATTATCATGACATTATAGTCCAGACCACCAACATAGCCCACAAATTTAGATTTTTATTTCTTATCTCCTTATCATTATCACTTATCTATGATATCATACCTGCAATCCAGGGTGCAACCATTATCTCAAGATATCTGACTCATGCCAAGCCATTGCTCAATCATCAACCCACAGCCTTGACTTATCTACCAATAGTATACATCATTTCTATTGCATACCATGTATAAGAATTAGATTAGTTATCTCTAATCAATAGAATATGATCCAGTTATCTATTACCTACCCTAATATATATTAAAGCTCTGCTTTGGAGTTCTAATTGAATAGTATATAAGGCAGCCAAACTGAAGGCATTTTTTCCAGTCTTGTCCTTCTTGGAGTTTTTCCACTTTACTATAGGGACATTTCTACCATTGGAGATCAGTGGTAGATTCTCTGGACACCCTATACTCAGGTCTTGCTTACTTTAGCAACTCTAGGCTATTGTCTTATCAGAACTACTGATATTCCTTTTGGAGTCTAGTCAAGATCCAATAGTGAGCTGGTTGTTTTAAACCTCACCAAAAGTTCAATGTGGTGTATATATTGGATCCTTTGAGCTGATCTATTAGTTCTAGGATGAGTGGAATGTGGTAGCTGTTCTTGACAGTTTCTTCATTCAAATATCTATTGTCCATGACCAACCTATGATCTCCAATTTTTTTAGAAATAAAGAAAACAGGAGATGTTTGAGGGAATTTGGAAGGACAAATGTACCCCTTTTAGCTCTGTGTCTATAAATATCCAGAGTTCATCCATGTTCTTGTCCAAGAGCAGAATTACTCTACTCTTTTTAGAAATAAAATCTGACTTCAAGTCAATGAAGAAAGAGAGGGGATATTGCACTCTCTCTTTTGGAATATGCAGTACAGTGATGGTGATATTATATGTAGAGACTTACTTGCATGTCTTTCATAGAGTACTTGATAAAAGCAAGAATTATCTCAGTAGAGCTTGTCTTTATATTGATATGGTATGTTAGAATTGATGATGCAATTGATATTATTGTTCTTAGGAATTGAGTGCTTATATTTTGAGCTTCTTGATGAATTTGTTCTTGATCATCCTGATATAGTTCCTCAAATCTTGTTTTATTTGTTGAAACAGATAAAGGATATTGTTCTTGTTGAATCATTCTCTTGATTTAAACTGGTCTTCTAGAACCATAGAGATTATTAGGTAGAGTTCTTTGTCTGCATACTCTTTGAGATCTGCATGATAAAGCAGGTGAAGCAGCAAGTGGGGGATGAGAAGCTTGAAGAGGAGTATGGAGATGATTAAAGATGTTCATTCTTGTTAGAACTTTATTATTTCCTTGTTGTGGTTCATCTGGTTGCTATTTTAGGTGGAAATCTTGATTTGGATTCAGATCTTTAAGATAGATGTATAATTTTGGAATGAATTGATGTTCCTGAGGTTGAGCATCCTCTTTCTTAGGGATATCTACTTCTTGAAACTCTAGGTGGTTGTTGTTATCATTTGGAATTTCTACTTGGGCTGGTTTATCTTGCTCTTCAGAATAATGTAGAAATGAAAGTTTATTAAAGGTGGCAATACTCACTTCCACATTTTTTTAAATTGTGGATCATAGAAGTAGCATCCTTTGATACCAGTTGGATATTCTATAAAAATCATTTCTTTGGCTTTGGAAGATAGTTTGTCTTTTCTATCTTCTTTATGAATAAAGATATAAGCTCAACAGCAAAATGCTTTGAGATTTAAAACATCAGGTTTTTTAATCTGTGGATTCCATTTATGGATAGAAGTTATCCATTTCAGTCTTCTCATGGATTGCTGATTATAGATATATACAGCTGCTTGTATTACATCTTCCCAGAAGAAGTTTGATAGATATGCATGATGGATTATGGCATTTACTTTTTCTAGTAAAGTTTAGTTGAATCTTTCTACTTGGCCATTTTATTGAGGTTCCTGGGCAATAGTTTTTTGATGTTGTATGCCTTGAGACATGAGGAATGATATAAATTTGTTTCCAATATATTTCCCTCCTCAATACAAACATAGAGATTTTAAAGAAAGGCCAGTTTGCCTTTCTCCTAAAGCAAGGAAGGTTTAGAAGGCCTGAAAGCTTGAGATTTCTTTTTGAGAAAAGCAACATATGCAAAAGATAAATAATCATCTAAAAAGGTCATGACCCATTTTGACTGATATCTTGAATGAATAAGCATCTACAATAGATCTGTGTGAATTAGAGCAAGGCAAAGAGTTTCCTGAAGCTCTGATTCAGGATGTGAAACCTGAGTTATTTTTCCAAGGGCATATTCTCAACATATTGACACTCTTTGATATTGGAGAATGCCTAGATTAGGAATTCCTTCACATGTTTTATATGCATTATATATCACATTCATTGATGCATATGCAAATCTATAATGCCATAGTTGGTATGAGTTTGATTCCTACAATGACATGGTTAGACTTCTAGATGGTGGAATTTGTGAAGATTGAAACCAATGAAGTCCACTATGAAGTAATAAGGATGATGCCTGTATTGCCAAATAATCATGCTTGTTCCAAATATTAGTAGCTCTTTGATTAATCTCAGCACAATATCCCAATTTAGTTAATGCTGGTAATAAAAGAAATCTATGTGGAAAGTCAGGTGAAGGCCAAACATCTTATAGGATAATGGATTTCTTATCATGAGGATGTAAAATAACATGGCCAGGGCCAGTCATCTTCATGATGTTATCATTTGCTACTTTACAGACTTTCTTCCCATTGCTAAGGGAAATGAAATCAAAAAGATAAGGAGATATGTGGTTAGTAGCACCATTATCAATTATTTATCTATTTTTTTTCCTTTTGCTATCAAATCCATTACTAAATGACATTGATCAGACCAAATAAGTGTAAAAACCCTATTTATAGTCATAATCACAAGGGTAGGAAGGGTCCTGATAACCAGGGTAGTATCCATCAGGATCCTCTTCTTCTTCCAATTCTAATAGGGCTCTTGAGTAATCAATTCTCCCTTTCCAAGTGCCATCTGAATTTCTCTGAATATCACCAAAATACCTGGGTGTCAACTTTTTTTTATTTTTTTTTCTCAACCCTTTCTTTTCCCTAGAAAGAATCAATTCTGATACTTCTTCTTAATGGGAGGCTGGTCTGGTGGGAATTTGAAACTGAAAGGAATCAGTTTCATTATCCAACTTCATGTTCTGAAAGGAATACTTTTCTGGTATGACTGTGATATCACTACCTAGATCATTGTCCATGCCATCATCCTCTTGGTGGCCATCCCATGATTCAAAGAATATTTCTTCTTCAATTTTCTCCAGAGAGTTACTGGATAAGGGGTCCTCCAGGATTTGTTCTTCTATTACCATAAAAGCAATGTCTATATCTTCATTCACAAAATAAGCTTTGCCTTTGCCTTTATCAGACTTGGCAGCTTTCTGACATTGGTGGCATTCATATGACTTAGCATTCTTTTCTTTCTTCTTTTCCTTTATAGGATTCTTTGATTGAAAGTTGGAAGAAGTGGATTTTTTGTTTTTAAACCAGCAATGGTCAGAAGGATGGTTTTTTCCACAATGAAAACACTTTACATTGGAAGGTGCATTTCAGATTGTGTTTGTCCAATGAGCCTCAGCTTTTGCTGGTCCTCCAATGCAATCTTCAAGGGTATGTACTTGTGCCTGTCCTTCATGGTGATGAATTGTTCACTGCAGATTACTTTCTTGAAGTATAGCAGCACTAATCCATTCTATAGTGATCTCAGCACCACTATGGATGAGGGCAGTTGACATCAAGGCAAAAGATTCTGACAATGCATTTAGCATAATCATTGTAACAACTTCATCAGGAAGTACAAGTCCTGAATTTGTTCCCTTATAGATAAGGGCTTCAAAATCCATGACTTGCAATGCCATAATTGAATCAATAGGCAAGGATTTCCTGAAGAATGCCAAAATAATGCACTACATCTTCTGGTTAATATAACTCTTTGAGTTTATCCCAGAGTTCCTTTTCCATAGAGTATTTTTCTTTGGTTACAATAGTCCTTGTACCATCAGTAGCTGTTTCAACCCTAGTTTCTGTCCTATGTTTTGTAGGGACTAGATTTTGCATGTTTGTTGGTAAAAGACATGCTACTAGGGCAGCAGCATGTCAATCATTATTTTCCCAAATGATATGAAGTTCATCAGAGGTTTGGTATGACCATAGATCAGTTCCATTGGAACAGAAGGATCAGGATGTTTTGGATTTGGGTTTGTCAAACTAAATAGTTTAAGGGCCCTTTTAGTTGAACAATTTTGTTTGTGATTTCAGATTTGACTTTGATGGCAGCCATCTTTTACCATGGGATAAAAACTCCTGTCCATGATAGGAAAGGATTAGCATCTGGTGATAATAGCATAAAAGAAGAAAAAGAAACTCTATCATCATGGATATCATCTTCTTTAAGTAGTAATGAAACCTTTTCCTTATAATCTTCATCTAAAAATAGAGAAAATTGTTTCTCTGATTGTTATCCAATTTTGGAAGAAAGTGGCTTCCTGACTAATCATGCCTTTTGAAGCTTTTTCTTATATCTCCTTTTATATCTCTGTTTAATTCTCTTGGATGAGGGTTTCCTATTTAATCTTCACTTTAGTTTATCTATTTCAAATAAGATAACAAAAGAGATTATATTGATTTCTTTTTCTCAATATCATTTAGGCATCAGTCTAGGACAACTGTCTTCTAGTGTAAGAAAGTCAAGTGATACAAATAAATGTCTATTTCATATTTTTGAACCTCCTTTGGCATAAACAATGGGAGACATATTTGAAAGGAAAGAATGAATCTGATCTTTTTTGGCACTAGTAATGAGGACATGAAAGAAAGAGTCAACTCTCCTACTTCTTTCTAAAGTATGGGTGAGTGTGAGATGTGGATTGGTATAAGAAACACCAAAGTATGTTGGCAGCAGCAAGTTGCTTGGCATCTTCATGAGAAAGGTACCAGATTGGGGCTGAATGGCTTTTCTTCATATCTCTAGAAGTTGACTGTATTTTTTGATGGACAGCTCATCTAGTGGCTGAAAGAGTAGCAATAGACTCTCTTGCTTAACTAAGAAGATGTTGGAGTTGAGAGTGAGATTCTTTGATGACTTTATAGTCTTTTTACCACTGGTTGGTTATGCTTGCATAATGTTGGATTTGTCTATGCAAGCTTTGCTCTAGATTTTGCTAATGTTCATTCCTTTTCTACATGAACTGAAGTAAATTAGTTTATCATGCCAAGATCTTAGACATGTAGTCAAAGATGGGATTGAAGGCAATGAAATTTCATTGCATCAACCTGTCAAATTTCCTGTTCCATGCTACTTGAGTAGGAATATCAGTTCCTTCAAAATCTATGACTCCTCTTCTTTGTCTTTCCTCTCTTCTAGGTTGATAGTATCCATCAATGTTTTGAGCCATTGTCCAAACATCATCTACTTTATAGGACTCTTCAGAATTGGGTGTTGAGAAAGAAAGGATACTGTTTTTATTGTTAAAAGATGGAATTATGTTTTGGAGGACAATATCTGGTTCTCCATTTTCAGCTTGTTCTTGAATAATTATATATTTAGTATGATCTCTGTTGTAGATCTCAAAGCCTTGATTGTGGACTAGGGAATATGGAGTGTTGTGGTAAGTCCTTGTAGAAAAGACCCATCCAAGATCTTCAAAAATGAAAAACAATGATTTATAACCATATGCAGATCCAGTAAGAATGGTATTTCTTCCTACTGAAAATCTAGTGGCACATGTCCATTGTCCAGTTCTTCTATTGATGTGTTGTACCCAAAGACTGCTTAGGTCAAGCTCAATAAGTGTAGTGTGTTGGCTCATATTCCTTAGGTAGAAATCATTTTGTTAGATGACCAGTTTATATATATGTGTGCACTCTCTGGCTATTCTGATTGGTTATCTCATTCATTATTGCAATTAAGATTTGGGGGCTGATGATGAATTGAGGTGCTTGTACTATCTTTGGAATCTTTGGATTGGATGAATTGAGGAACTGATTCAGATTCTCCATGTTGTATAGAAAGATAGGGTTGGAAATATGATCAATGACTGATTGATGGTTCTGAGTATAGTCATTGATTTGTATTGTATCCTGCATAAATGAATTTGTTATAAGACATGCTTTGCTGATGTCTTCTTATATCCATGTTTGAATGCTGTTCCATCTAAAGTCTGGTTCAACTATTGTTTCAACAAATTTCAAGTTGTCTTGAGAAGAATATATGAGGTTAGGAGAGGAATATCTTTCTTTTTATCAAAGAAAACATGGAAAATATTGACAAAGAGGATTGGCATTGAAAGATCTTGACATTATTATGGAGGAAGGTGAATTGGTGCTGAGGGACCATTGGGCTAGATGTTGATGAAGGTGTATATAGCCAGTTTCTGCAGAATTGTCAGAATTGGAATGGTGCTGGAGAATCTCTTTGTTTTCCAGATCTTGTTTCATGTCTAATATTTCTTCCAGGATTTCTGGAGTCAGAACTGGGGTTAGAACTATTTATTCTACATATACTATCTCTAGATCTTTATAGATTGTATTAATTTCCTCTAGCTGCTGAGCTTCCACTTCTCTTTGATGAATTTGATCTTCTTGTCTCTGTAAATCTGCTAGTATTGTTTCCTTGATTGTTTCCTCTAGAAGTCATACCTACTCTACTCTCTGTTAAGGGAGAGGTATGAGATGTTCCAGGTCCAGGTAAGTTGAAGAGGGCTCACTGGTGTAACTCTAGATATCCCTCAAGGGCATGATGATGGTATACATGGTCTTGATAGATTGTTTGCCAGTATTGTAGTTGAAGATGTCCTCTTCTCCAGCAAATTGAATACTGAACACTAGTGACAATAAGATATTTAGATTCTCTAATTCTTCATCAGAGATGGTCATCTCTGCTAACTGCATTTCTTGTCCATTTATATATAGAAGGAAGATTATATTCTTTTCTTCTAAGCTCCTGGTAGCAACTTCTGATGTTGTGGACAATATCTATATAGATTGGAGACCTGTAGTCATAATGGTAGAGTTGGACCCAAAGGTATTGGAGCTTTCTTTTGAGCTGGGTGACATAGATTAAAGAGAGATCATCTGAGGAATCAGATGATAATCCAGGAGTGAGGAAAGAAATCTGGCTACTTCCAAATTGTTGAAGTTCAATTGTATTTGAGACATTGACAATGTCAGATATCTTCCTCAAGAGGGAGATAAAGCTGTCATATTGCCCTAGTTGTTGTGCCAGTGAGACCACATCTCAAATGTAAGTGCTGACAATTCTAGAGGTCTTAGAGGAATTGGGATGCCCATCTATTGATACATCTCCTTCTAGTATATCTTGTCCTGATAAAGGATGTTATTTAGGACATTTTCTGGTACTATAATCTATTCTAGGGGATCTTGAGAATGCATTCCTCAAAGGACTTTTAGATGGTACCATATGAACCATTCCCAAGTGCTGAGGGTTATGATCCAGCCTTGGAGATCCTTATTCTGAAAAAGATCATTGGTGAGGACTGCTTCTCTTTTATGATAGTAGGAAAAGTTTGGATGCATCACTATGTGTTGATTGTGAACCACTTAAAGAATATCCTCAAGGAATTGATCTGAATTGGCTGGAGAGGGTGAAGTTCTAAGAGGAGATGAGATATGGTAGATGAATAATCCCTGGTGTGAGAGGAGGAGGAGAAACAAGGATAGAAGCAGGAGATACTGATTGAAAATCATTTTTATTCAGAGATGATTGATAAAAGAGTTGTGAGTGTGGTGGAGATGGAGATATAAAGGAAGGATTTAATTCTTATGGAGATAGATTGTCTCTATTATGTGGCAAACCAGGAATAGAGTTATGTAGAGTATCCACAAATATTTCAGCCATTTGATCATCAATGTGTTGAGTGACATAAAGGTTTGATGACTCATGAGACTCCTTTCTTTCTCTTTCTACCTCAATAAGGTGTTTATTGACTCTTTGAGTAAATGATAATGGAGATAGATGGAGTCAGAAGGGATATAGGAGGTATAGATGATTTGATAACAATAGAAGAGATGATTGAGAAGAGGATTGATGAAAGTTACCAACCAAGTGATGTTCTTGAATATATATAGGACTTGATTTGTTTCCTAAGAGGGAGATAATCAGTAATTGTTTTGGTTGGTCTCTATCAATAAAAGTGAGGATAGAATTTAAGATCCATCCCTCTCTTCTATTAGCAATGGATATAGACTCCCATCCATCTCAAACAAGAGTATAACTTAATGTCTCATATGAAACAAAGTATATGAGATAGATTAAAAGTCTATCTCTTATAGAGGAGTTTAAGAGAAATAAGCCTAGGATTAGATCCAAGGCAAGATGGGGTTGCTCTTGTCAAGCAATAGCTTCAAGTAGAAGAGCCTCAAGCTTTGTGGTTGCCATAAAGGAAGAAGTATAGATAAATCAATAAACTGTATGTTTTCCTTTCCAACTAGGTGGGGCTTATAACTTGAAGAAAGAGTGGGAATATTGCACTCTTTCTTCTGGAATATGTAGTACAGTGATGGTGATATTAAAAGTAGAGATTTACTTGTATGTCTTTCACAAAGTACTTGATAAAAGCAAGAATTATCTCAGTAGAGCTTGTCTTTTGATAGTAGAGATAATCAAGTGAGAAGGAAGAGATGAGTATTTCTCCTTATTCTATACAGAGCACATTTGGTCTGGTATATATAGGTAGTTAGACTTTATATATATTTATATACAGTATAGATATAAAAGATAAACTGACTCATGGTACTGAAGAGCATAGAATATGAGTCATACATTTGGAATATTCTAGTATGATTTATAAAGTGCTTACTGATGTGACAACAAGAGCTATGTTAAAGGCTGTGGTTGTTGAATCATAATTATGGCTTGACTTGAGTCAACATAACTCAAATCTTGACTGATCATTAGGATAACAATCCTAATCAAATGTAATCAAGCACTTCAACAGTTGATTGCATAATCCCAGGGTTTTTGTTCCAGCATTCATTGGAACTTAGATTTGAAGAACACATCCAGATACTTGTGAAGCTCTACAGAAATTCTTCCAATAATAAATTATCAATGGAGAAAGAATAACTTTGAATTATAGTTTTATATTCTGTTACCAACTTATTGATTGTCTAGCATTGCTCTGTGCAATGGAGGAATGTTATGGTCTTTTTGACCCAATAAATATCAGGGTTATGGCATACAAGCCAGCCATATCTGATAAATAATAAATAAGAAAATAATTTGAAAACATAGACATCTATCATTTCCATATGTTCATTAATAGTAATGATTAATGTTACAAAGTGAGTGATCACATCATTTACTGAATGGGATTCATTAGCATTTACAACAGGAATTAGGCAATCCAATAATTTAAGTTCAAGCCTATTCTGAGAATACCAATCTGAGTCAACAAAAGTATTAAATGCTCTAGAATACAATAGAGCTTCAATTCAGAGTTTCCTCCAACTAGCTCTGATCAGAAACAGCATAGTAGTTTCAAGGGACATTTTATCTCCAAATGATAGGATGCTGGACTTTGGAGAAACTCCAGAGAAAAATAAAAATGAAGAGTTAGAGGAGAAATTAGATGATAAAAAATATTTTTGGAGTTTTGTAGTTTTCTTATGTATGAACTAAAGGAATTAAGTATGCTTTGTTTTAACTCTAGTGCTGAGCCCATTTGAAACTCCCTTTTGGAGTAAATATTTATTTTACAAAGTATACTCTTTAATATACATTCAGAAAAATCAGATTCTATACAATTAGACAATTGTTCAGGAAGCATGCTACTTATGTTGTCCATTTCTGTACATGACTTCAAAGCAACAGGAGTAAGTGAAGAAAGCCTGGAATGTTTGTGTGGGGGCACATAGATATCTTCACTATTTACACACCTTTCTTTTTTAAAGCCTTAGTGGCTTTTTGGTGATTTTCAATTTCTATATGGTCTCACTAGTATGCTTTTGCCTCCTTTGAAATAAAGAAGGGCCATGCTGATTGTCATTAGACTTCTTGTAGAGGTGTGGGGAAGGTGGAGAACTAAGATGCTTGCTCCAAAGATACAACTGGTACTTCTATGAAACAGCTATATTGCCTTGACCAAATTTGTCAGATTCATACATTGAGCAGAAAGCAGTTTTGAAAGTGTCCAGTTTTTCCACATTTGAAGCAGAGACCTTTGGTTTTTTGTTGCCCAATGTTCATTGGAGCTCCATATCCTGGTTGAATTCTAGTTGGAGTGAATTGTGATTGAGAGAATAAAGGATTTGATGGTGGGGATTGAAATGAAAATAATAAATATAAGGAAGAGGGTCTTAGGAGTGGTCATAGATTCTGTATATGGATTGTGGACTTTGAAAACAGCAGTTCTCCTTTGACTGCCATTCACTTAAACATTTGTCCAATATACTTATATACTTGTCCTAGTCCCTAAGTGTTAAGAGAGTCAATATTTGAAGTTGTCCAGTATGCTTCTATATATATTTGTCTGAAAACATTGTCAAGTAGAATATCTCATGCATGCTTATTGGAGATTCCAGATTCTTTCTGTAGGATTAAAAATCACTGTAGGAATATATTTATTGGCATATTATTTTGGTAGAGAGCTTGTAGCTTCTTTAGGCTCTTGTATGCCAATATATTAATTCAAAAGAATCCTTGGATCATTTTTCCAATTTCTTGAATGTTGGCCATGCAGATTCTTTATAACAGAGTCCCTTGGAATATTCATCAGACTTATTATAGATGTTCTCCTCTCTATCAAATTATTGTAAGGTCATGAGAGCAAATGGAGCAGTATTCTTCTCCAGTCATGATAAAATGGCAATTGCTTGGAGTTTGTTGGAACTCCATCATTATGCCTGTTGCCATAGTCTGATGTTTATCCACCATAAGTGGAATGCATCTCTTTTTCTGTCCTATTTCCCTAGATCTTGTATTTTTTGTGATATTATTATTTCTTTCCAGCAAAAGTTGTTGGAGAGCTTGAGTTATGATTGCAAGGGGATCTGGAGTTGGTAAAGAGGATATTTCAGGGATTGGAGGGGGTATGTAGTGTATTGGAGTTGAGATATAATCTTTTTCAAAGGATTTAGAAGGTGTTGGTGGCTATTGTCTATATTCTTGAAAGCTCATGCAGCATTACTGCTCTCTATCTTCCAAAGAAGCTTTGACATCATTTGAGTAATTAGAGAATATATTGTTGTTTCAGAGTTGTTGTACTATCTAGCTATAGCATGTATTGAGATACATATTCTATATGCTATGTAGTTGGGTCAATCTCTCTAGTGGAGCCACCCTATACAAACTTGGCACAACCTGAGTGTAGAATCATTCCAAAGGGAAATAGAGAAAGATGTAAATATACTGGATAACTATCAGAACACAAGTCTGCCCTTTCAAGGGACTCTTTTAAAGGCATCAGAGATATGGAAATGAAAACTGGAGAAACAGCCAATATTGACCCTAGTATACTATGGACAAAGCAGCTTTATAAAATGGCCAACTTACCATTTGGATATTACTAGTCTTCAAAGAGCAATATTGGTGCTTGCAATAAGACAATAGGCTAGAGGTGCTGAAATAAACATCAACCTGAGTCCAGATGTTTAGAAAATCTACCACTATACCTTCAAACAATAGAGATTACTTAGTAAAAAGTGAAGGAAACTCCAAGAAGAACAAGACTGGGGGAAATATCTTCAGTTTGGTCACCTTATATACTATTCAATTAGAACTCCAAAGTGGAGCTTAAATGTACATTAGAGTATGTAATAGATAACTGGATCATATTCTATTGATCAGAGATAAGAGTAACTTGTGCCATTGACTTGATAAAGTAGGGCTGTGGATTGCTGATTGAGTAATGACTCAGTGCTATGCTTTGATGAGTTACTATCTTGAGATAAGGGTTGCACCTGGATTGAGGATATGGTATCATAGATAAGTAATAAAAGATAAGAGTCTGGATTATTGGCTATATTAATAGATCTGAGCTCTGATGTTATAATAATATCATAGATCTAGATGTGCCAATCATATGACAAGTCATATGATATGGCTGTGTAAGTCATGTGACCTGTGAAGACTTGAATTGAAGGAAATAAAGAGGAGAGTAAAAGAAAAATAGTAAGAAAATAGAAATAAAATAGGAAAGATATATAGCATTCATAACACTTTATCCTAATTTATAATGCTGAACTAAGCATATATGCAATGGTGGATATGGAGTTGCTCTCTCTAACCTTCAAGCAGTTAACTGTTCCCCTTTAGTCTAGAGTCTAGCTATATTCAACACAGAGTACAATGAAGCAGACAGCAAAATAAACTATAGTAGTAGAGTGGTATAGAAGCTTTGGCCAAGTGATACCAAATATACAAGACATACAGGGGACTACTTGACTACTAACTAGAAGAAAGAGGAGATAATGAGAGATGGATGGAAGAAAGAGGAAATAGAGGGAATAAGGATTAGCCTTAAATTAAAATAGCAAATTTACTATTTGGATCTTGCTAGACTCCAAAAGGCAATATCAATTAAATGCAATAAGACAATAGGCTGGTGGCACTGAAGTAAGTGTCAACCTGAGTCCAGGTGTCCAGGAGATCTGCCACTATATTTCTAGATAGTGGTAATTACCCAATAAGAAGTGGAGGAAACTCCAAGAAGAACAAGACTAGGGGAGATGCCTCCAGTTTGGCTGCCTTATATACTATTCAATTGGAACTCTGAAGTGGAGCTTAATGTATATTAGGGTAGATAATAGATTACTAGATCATATCCTATTGGTCAGAGATAACTAACCTAACCTTTGTATATAATACAAGATAAGAGTAACTTGTGCCATTGGCTTGACAAAGTAGGATTGTGGGTTGCTAACTGAGCAATGAGTCACTATCTTGAGATAAGGGTTGCACCAGGGCTGAAGGTGTAATATTATAGATAAGTGATAAGAGATAAAAATCTAGATCATTGGCTATATTGATGGGTTTGGGCTATAATATTATTGATGATATCATGGGTCTGGGTGTGCCCATCATGTGACTTGTCATGTGATGTGGCTGTGTAAGTCATGTCACCTATGGAGACTCAAATTAAAGAGAATAAAATGGAAAATATGGGAAAAATAATGGAAAAATGGACATAAAATAAGGGAGATACATAGTATTTATAATACAAACTGCATACCAGGAGTGAGCAATCAAGTAGCCAAAGCTGGGAATCTATTGCAACCAGCTCTATTCTTTTATTTCCAGTCTACTATATTATATTATATTAGATAGGTAAAGTAGGTAATAATTAAAGTGAAAATGAAAGTAGAAGATTAATGGGATTTAGAAGGAATAAAGGAAGCATCTGGAGTTGGACAGAATAAGGTTGGACATAGTATGTAAAGTAGAGATTAATATGTTATAATAGTAGTATTTTAAAATACTAAATCTAAATGAATTAGTTCTGGAGTTGTCTAGAGTTATCTAATGAAATCTGAAATGAATATAATAAGGTTTGTAGTTTGGCTAATAGTGAAGTCTGAAAATGCCAATAACTACATTAAGCTGAGAGTATAACACAATTCAAGCAAATCTACTCTTACTAATATCTTACTATACTATTTGTTATAATTTTTCTTCATCCTCTTACTCTATTGATCCTTTTTCTTTCTCTTACTCAGACTGAAGGGATTGTTATAGCTATATACAAAGTCACTGCCTATAAGAACAATGTCTTCTTCATTTTTTATAGCCCTTTGTATATCAGATCCTCTATTTCTTTAATTTTTATCTTTTCTGACATACTTTTTGCTTACTTCCCCTTGATGACTCACTCTAGACAAGGTGTTATAAATGCTACATATCTCTCTTATTTTATTTCTATTTTTTCATCATTTTTCCTTTATTCACCTCTTCATTCTCTCCAACTCAAGTCTCTACAGGTCACATGACTTACACAGCCACATCACATGACAAGTCACATGATGGGCACACCCAGACCCATGATGTCATCAATGACATCACAAGCCTAGATCCATCAACACAGCCAACAATCTAGATTCTTATCTTTTATCACTTATCTATTATATCATATCTTAAACCCAGATGTAGCCCTTATCTCAATATAGTGACTCATCAAAGCACAGCACTAAGTCATTGCTCAATTAGCAACCCATAGCCCTGCTTTGTCAAGCCAATAGCACAAGTTACTCTTATCTTATACTGTATGCAAGGATTAGGTTAGTTATCTCTGACCAATAGGATATGATCCAGTTATCTATTACCTACCCTAATGTACATTTAAGCTCCGCTTCAGAGTTCTAATTGAATAGTATATAAGACAGCCAAATTAGAGACATCTCCCCCAGTCTTGTTCTCTTTGGAGTTTCTTTCACTTTCTATTGGGTAATTCCTACTATCCAGAGGTATAGTAACAGATTCCTTGGACACCCTGATTCAGGCTAATGCTTACTTCAGTGTCCTTGCCTATTGTCTTATCAGCAACTAACTGATATTGCCTTTGGAGTCTAAAAAGATTCAAATAGTAAGTTGGCTGTTTTATTAGAACAAGACTATACCACTCTCTACCTCTGCTTACCACCTCTTACTTATGGGCTTATCCTTTACTAAGATCAAGCACCATCCTTATTGAAGCACTTTATCATCAACACTCACCTATCCTTTACAGCTGAGTCAGCCACCAGTTAGTATACTTGGTGCTGGATTATAAAATAAGACTAACACTTGCTGGCACTAGTGTCCACCCTCTTGCAAGTTATTTTTGGCACCACATATGCCAAGAATATTGGATAAGAAATCCTGGTTGCAGTTGTAAAAGAAGAAGACATTTCCCTCACTTGATATTGACCAGTTATATATAGCTATTAGAGAATTGCTGATATCAGCACAAGATAAACCAAGACTATAAGCTGAATGAAGAACTCTACCAAATCATTCAAGAATACCAAAGAGTTGAGCCTCACTTCTTGCCTGTCCCATCAGACATTGACTTAAATAATGTTAAATCAGAAAACTATGAGCAACAGTTAGCTTGCTTACCACCACCACCACTTAATTGTGTGAATACCTTAGACTGGCCTGAGTGGTTTAGTTGCTTCCCAGCATACTCTACTCCTCAGAAATTACTGACATCCCTAAGTAAATCATTAAATTGGTACTTCATGAGAATAGCTCCATACCACAGCCACCCTTCATCCATATCCAACTCCTTCTCTCTAGCCACATATCATTAAACTATTGTCCTAGAGCACCCATCCCTCACTTCCTTTACCACAGATCAGATACTATCACCATTGGTTCTGATATCTGTGAATTTTTACATGAGATATAGGTCAATACAAACATTGATCATATTATTAGAGAAGGAATTCAACTGGACCTCCAACAGCTTGCTGCTGTTGAACAGAGACAGAGATTGCCAGATTATAATCTACCACTACATAGATACCACTTCTACCAAGTACCAGATAGAGAGAGACATCTCTATTCTTATTCTCCTACTAACCATATTTGGGTTTACTTTTACAATCCTAGTATTGACTTTGACTCTTGTGTCTTCACTTTATATCCTCACCTCTCCCTCCAATTACCTTATTGTTACTATTACAACTATGATAGACACTAGATCTATCCTAGTCAAACTTAAAGTCCCTCCTTCCTATCAGAATAGAATCCTGCTTATCCACCAAGGTGCAGTTGAGAATCTAAGAGAATATTTTCAAGCTCCACAACAACTACCTCAACACTTTCATCCTATCCTAAGGAAAAGACAAAGAGAAATCCTCAAAGTCTACATTAAAAGAGCCTGATAGATCAGAGCTCATGCAGCACAAATAGAAATCAACCTTATTCCAAGACCTACTTTAATAAGAGAATCCTCTACTTCTTCAGAAAAAGAAATCCTTCACAAAGGCAAATGAACTGCACACTTGCAATTCTCATTCTTTCCATCACAACCCTCTTTTGCTTTATAGAAATAATCATCTCAACTATCCTCAAGAATGGAAACCAACCTGTTTCCATTTGTTTCTCCTTCAAAGCTCCTAATTACATATATAGATTTATCATTGAATCACCAGTACCTGTTGATCTTAATATTCCTGACAATTCTTGAAATAACAATAATAACAATGATTGGTGATTTATGAATATCATCCTAATCATTGTTCTCCCCTTTATTATCATTCTTCTCATCACTTCTCTCACCACTTGTATTTGACACTTCTATCAAGAAAATCAAGATATCAAATTTTATTCTCTTCAAGACATAAATATTTTTTCTCTCCAAATTCCATCTAGAGCAATAGTAACTGATTTGCCATTATTGAATTCTAATCCTGCTGTTTCATTATATCCCATGATATACACCAATATATATAGATAGATATAGTAGTTCATTAGACAATTAACTTGTTGAGTTAATAAAACTCCTTTCTTATCTAACATGTCTAATCCCACCTTATCTGAAACTGCTGCTTTCTCAGCATATATTACCCAACAAGAATGGATAGCTGTTCTAAATGCATTACAAAATGCAGAACAGCAACTTAATCAGATAAACAATGAAAGAACCTGACTAGAAGCAGATCTTAGAACTATAGCACAACAACTAACTGATGCTGTTACAAAACAACAAGAAGCTGAAGATTGTTCAAAACAACATCTTGGTCTGCATCAATGGGCAAGAACTAGAGCCCATATATAGGAACCACTACAATTATTTGCACAAAAGTCAAAGAATGGTGGACCAAAATCAAGATATGGATTGATTGCAATTCTAAACAATTTACCAACTCAACTCTAAGTATGGTCAAACCAGGAACCTTCATTACTGAAGTAAACATCAAATTATATGCCTATGCAATTCTGTTGAGATTCAATGGATTTAAAGGATCACACTTTGCTAAAGTAGATATCACTAAACTTGTAGATCAAACTTCTGATCTCACAAGCTAGTGACATCTGACAAGAAAAATTAAAGACTTTTAATCATAGCTGCAAAAAGACTGGGCAACTAGAGAAATAAGTCATTTCAGACAAGATTGCCTCTCAACAGACACATTTGTATCAAAATGGCAAATCCTCTTCCATTAATCTAGAATACCAGATTAATTTAGAGTTTGGTTATTAGAAAACAACACAAAAAAGGACATTTATAGAAGAGATATTTCAAACCAAACAACAAAAACATTCAGTGGAAGAAACAGTTCAAGTCATTCAACAAATAAGTTGTACAAAAGAAGAGTATCATCTCTTCTCCCATCCAAAGAAATTTTCTTTGTATCAATCCAGATATAATAAATATGTCATGGATGTGGATGTGCTAGAAATTGCAAAATGTTACAATTGCAAAGAAGAAGGACATTGGGTAGAAAAGTGCTTAAAAGAATGTCACATATGTCACTAGACAGGAAGACATTTCCATCTTTGCAAGTTTCATCCAATAAATAGGTCAAAGTTCACAAAGGAACTTAGATCAAAAGGCAAGTCCAAAGATAAGGACAGAAGATCCAAGAAATCTAGGAAAATCTGAGCCTTAGATATGGATTCAGATTCTGACTCTAAATCAGAAGACTCCAAATCTTCAGAATCAGAAGACAAAAACCTTTCTTATGCCATTAGAGGCATGAACTACAAAGAAATGAAGGTATTCTTCTTTAATATGAAAGATTCCAAACAAAAGAAAAAAGCCCCACAGGCTTAAACCCTTAGGATGTTCAAGTTTGTAAAACTACTTCCAAACAAATTATGCAAATCCCTTCACCCTCAAAATTACCAATTCAAAAAACATCAGAAAATACTAAAATCCCAATCTGTGAATCAGAACATGCCACAAGATTAGATCTTTATTCCTCTAAATCTAAAAATATTTTACCAGGACAATAATCTATTATCAATACTAATATTCAAGTGGCAATATTGTTAGATGCCTATGAAAGAATCACCCCTAGAAGTGGACTAGCAGTCAAATATAGAATACACACCAGTATAGGAGTCATAGACTCTGATTACTGAGATAATCTTATGGTTCTATTAATCAATCAAGGAACAGAAATATTCAAGATTAATCCAGGTGATTGTATTATACAACTCATTATAGAGAAAATCCACTCTCTTGAAGTAGTTGAAGTAGCTGAGCTACCCACAATGAAAAGAGCAGAGAAAAAATTCAAATCTATAGGAATTAACTCATGCATATCATCCTCAGAAGATCTCAAGATTAGATCCTTCTTAAAAAAGATATCATTATGCCTATCCAAATTGCCCCCCTTAGATTTCATTATCAATTTGTTAAAGCCTCCATACTATTAGACAGTGAAGCCAACACCATATTTATTGATTGAATATGGGCCAAGAAAATTCAATTACTCTTAAACAGCTTCCAAAACCCATAAAAGTCTACAATATAAATGGAACCCCAAACTTTGCTGGAAATATTACCCATGCAGCAGAAATCCTCATTGACTATCAAGGATATTGTAAATACATCACTGTTAAAGTCACTAACTTAGGAAAACACCAACTTATCCTTGGTTACATATGGTCTAAACACCATAATCCAGAAATTGATTGGACAACCAGAACAGTCAAATTGTTAAGATGCCCCATAGATTGTAATATGCTGAATGATAAATCTTTATTTATATGTCAAATCAAATCAGAAGAATGAGATTCAATTTGACACATGCACGGCCTTAAGAAAGAAGACTCTTCCAAGCCAAAAAAAACCCCAGTGGAAAAACTTGTTTCAAAAGAATATCACAAGTATCTCCATGTCTTCTCAAAGAAAGAATCAGAGCATATGCCCCTCAGAAAACCATGGGACCATGCAATAGATCTTAAAGATTTTTTTGAGCCAAAGAAAGATCAAATCATTCCACTCTCTCCTGATGAACAACAAGAAGTAACCAACTTCATTGATAACCAACTATGAAAAAGATATATCAGATCCAGTAAATTTCTGCAAACATTATCAATATTCTTTGTTTCAAAGAAAGATGGACAAAAAAAAATGGTGCAAGATTATTATTACCTTAATGAACATACTGTCAAGAAACACTACCCACTGCCACTCATCTCCCAACTTGTTGACAAGCTTAAAGGCACAAAGCTTTTCACAAAAATGGACTTACATTGGAGATACAATAATATATGTATTAAAGAAGGCAATGAATGGAAAGCCACTTTCACATGCCACAGAGGATTCTATGAACCACTTATAATGTTCTTTGGACTCTGCAATTCCCCACCAACATTCCAAACCATGATGAACAAAATATTTGCAGATATGGGTACAATAATTGTTATCTATATGAATGACCTCATGATCTTCACAAAGACCAATGACATGAAAGAATATGACAAAGTAGTTCTTCAAGTTCTCAAACTCTTAGATGAGAATAACCTCTTCATCAAACCTGAAAAGTGTACCTTTTGAACCAAAGAAGTTGAATTTCTTGAAATGATTGTAAATAAGAATGGAATTAAAATGGACAACATAAAAGTAGAAGCTATCCTTGAATGGCCAATACCTTCCTTTGTCAAAGCTGTCAGAAGTTTCCTCAAATTAGTCAATTTCTACAAAAGATTCATCAATAGACATTCCAAACTTGCAAGACCATTTATTGATCTCACTAAGAAAGACATACCATTTATTTGTACAGAATCACAAGAATTAGCCTTCAATGAATTTAAACAAAGATTCACCATGGCTCCAATTCTTGCATACTCTAATATAGACACACAGTTTTATCTAGAAACAGATGCCTTAGATTTTGCATCAGGTACAGTGCTTTTTATTCAAATAAATGACAAATGGCATCCAGTCACATATTCTTTATATTTCTTTAATCCTGCAGAATGAAATTATCCTGTAGCAGATAAAGAAATGCTTAGTGCCATTAGAGCATTAGAACAATGGCAACACTACCTCAAAGGAGCACACCAAGAATTTGAAATCTGGAATAATCATGCAAACTTTCAATGGTTCATGCAATATCAAAATCTAAACTAAATACAAGTATAATGGGCCCAATATTTATCAAGATTCAACTTCAAATGGATCCACAAGGCAGGCACTCAAATAGTAAAAGCAAATGCTTTATTCAAAAGAGAAGACTATACCAATGGAATAGAACAAGATAATCAAAGAATCCAGATCATCCTTGATTTCATGATCAAAACAGTTCAGATCAATATAGATAACATATTCATCTTGAAAAAATCTCAAAAATAGAAGAACCACATTATGACAATCACAAACTCATTATATCAGATGATCATGATCTCAAAATGGAAATCCTCCAATTACATCATGACACATCAGTTGTAGGACATCCAGGATATGATAAAACATTAGAATTGATCCAATAATCATATATATGGCCACAACTACCCACATTTGTAAAAGATTATATTTCATATTGTAATTGCTGTGCATGATTCAAAGATTCAAATCTCATAACATCAGGAAAACTTCAATCACTTTCCATATCCAATGGACCATGACAAGACATCTCTACTGATTTCATCACAGATCTGCCAGAATCTAATGGATATGATTCCATTTTGATTATAATTGGCAGGTTTTCAAAAGAAATAGAATTCATGCCTTGCAACAAAGCAATCACTGCACTTGAAACAGCAAAACTCTATCTAATACATATCTGGAAAATCCATGGCCTTCTCCAAACAATAATCTTGAATTATGGACTACAATTCATATTGCATGTTATAAAAGATTTGTACAAAAAGCTAGGGATTACACTAAAAATTTCCATAGCTTTTCATTCACAAATAGATGAACAAACCAAATGAATGAATCATTACCTTCAATAATATCTTCACATCTTCATATCAGAAAAACAACATAAATGGATTGAATAATTATCAATTGTACAATTCTCATACAATTCAAAAAAGCAAACTTCAACACAGAAGATATCTTTTGATGTCACATGTTTCTATACACCTCAACTTGGATTTGAACAACAGCAGTCTAAAGCATCTGCTGCTGATGACTTTGTTGAGAAAATCAAAAATATAGTTGAACAAATCAAACAAAATTTGGTGACAGTACAAACTCAAATGAAAGCTCAAGCAGACAAATACTATTCAACAACACCACAATATGCCATTGGTGATAAAGTCTGGCTTTCAATGGAAAATCTAAAATTGCCTTATGCACCATGCAAATTAACAGAACAATGGATCAGACCAATAATATCATTAACACAAAAGGAACCAATGTCTACAAGTTATGTCTTCCTTCATCAATAAAGATTCATCCAATTGTAAATGTATCACATATCAAACCATACAAAAAATACCTTATCAGCAAATCTATATTTAAACCTGGACTAGTTTTGATCACAAAAGATCATAAAGAAGAATATGAAGTTAAGTTCATTATTAACTCAAGATTCATGAATAGATGTCTTGAATATCTTGTTCACTGGAAAGGATATAAAGATGATGAATGCATATGGAAACCAGCTGCTAACCTCAAAGATACATCTGATACAGTAGCAAAGTTCCATAAATTACAACCAAGTGCACTTTAAAGGCTTTGAATATCCAAAGTACAATTCTTCAACATTTTCTACCATTGTGGAAAACCAATCCTTGAATTGTCAATACTTTCTTTCAATTGCCTGGAAGTTGATCCTTAGGAAGGAAATAGTATTACAAACACTATATATATATTTTATTTTATTCCTATTTTTCCATCATTTTTCCCTTATTCACCTCTTTATTGTCTTCAACTTGAGTCTCTATAGGTCACATGATGGGCACACCCAGACCCATGATGTCATCAATGACATCACAAGCCTAGATCCATCAATATAGCCAATGATCTAGATCCTTATCTCTTATTACTTATTTATCACATCATATCCTAAACCCAGGTGCAACTCTTATCTTAAGATAGTAACTCATCAAAGCACAGCACTAACTCATTGCTCAGTCAGCAACCCATAGTCCTGGTTTGTCAAATCAATGGCACAAGTTATTCTTATCTTATATTATATATAAGAGTTAGATTAGTTATCTCTGATCAATAGGACATGATCCAGTTATCTATTATCTACCCTAATATACATTTAAGCTCTGCTTTGGAGTTCTAATTAAATAGTATATAAGGCAGCCAAATTAAAGGCATCTCCTCTAGTCTTGTTCTTTTTGACATTTCTCCCATTTTCTATTGGGTAATTTCCACTATCCAGAGGTATAGTGACAGATTCCCTGGATACCCTGACTCAGGCTAACACTTACTTCAGCATCCTTGCCTATTGTCTTATCAACAACTAACTGATATTGTGAAACAGCCAACTTACTATTTGGATTTTGCTAGACTCCAAAGGCAATATTGGTCAATGCTAATAAGACAATAGGCTGGTGGCACTGAAGTAAGTGTCAACCTAAGTCCAGATGTCCAGGGAATCTGCTACTATATCTCCAGATAGTGAGGGTTACTCAATAGAAAGTAGGGGAAACTCTAAGGACAAGACTAGAGAAAACACCTCCAGTTTGACTGCCTTATATACTATTCAATTAGAACTCTGAGTGGAGCTTTAATGTACATTAGGGTAGTTAATAGATAACTGGATTATATTCTATTGGTCAGAGATAATTAATCTAATCCTTGCACATGATACAAGATAAGAGTAACTTATACTATTGGCTTGACAAAGTGGGGCTATGGATTGCTAATTGGGCAATGACTCAGTGCTGTGCTTTGATGAGTCACTATTTTGAGATAAGGGTTGTGCCAGAGTTGAGGGTATGATGTGATAGATAAGTGATAAAAGATAAGAGTCTAGATCATTGACTGTACTAATGGATCTAGGCTGTAATGTTATTGATGATATCATGGATCTGAATATGCCCATCATGTGACTTGTCATGTGATGTGGCTGTGTAATTCACGTGACCTGTGAAAACTTGAATTGGAGGAAATAGAGAGGAGAATAAAGAAAAAACAATAAAAAATAGAAATAAAATAAGAGAGATATATAGTATTTATAATACTATCCCCTTCTTAAGGATTGACTTCCAGGTGATTGAAAGAAAGTATTGACCATTCAGGGATTGGTTTTCCACAATGGTAGAAGATATTGAATATCATATCCCATTCTTTGACCCCATCTCTACTCCTTTTGGCCAACTCCACCCATCTCTATCCTCCTCCATCTATTATCTTCTCAGACTTTGACCTGGAGTTCATTTTCTCTATTTGAACATACTTCCTCTGCCACTTGAAACACCTATATCTTATCCTATATCTTTCTCTAAAACATTTTCTGATTATATTGTGTTTCATCTCCTATACTTTGATATACTTGATAGTCCTTGACATTTGTTATTTCATATTGACTACCTACCACATGTTCACTTCTATTTCATGTCTCCTCATGCCTTATGACTTTAGTATTTAATTCCTTGCTCCTCCTGTATTTTCTTCTTAGTACAAATATCAAACTAAGTCTCCCCTTCCACTTGTCTGATCTCCAATCTCTGCTCTGTTCCTTTGAAATACAAGAACCCAGAACTGTGCAAGGGTGCAACACACAAGTCTGCACCAACATCTTTATCCCTATGTCCCTTTTTCTTGATTCTTCTATCTGGACTTTGGTTCTTTTCTGCCCTGATCTCTTTCTTCACTAGATGAACTTGTTTTTTGATTGAACTTGACTCCAGAGGACCCAGACTTGATAGTATATTTATACTAACCTTGTACAAGATCCAACAATCATGTCTATCTATACTTCTACAAGCCATGCTAATATTTTGTAGATCATCTTTGGCAATTCCTGTGATATTCCTGGCAAGTTCATCAGCCTGATAGCCAGGCATGGTGACTCTATCTCTGCCATCTTTGGTAATCAAAACCAACTATCTCTGCTAACTTCTCTTTTAGATGACTCCAAGACTTTTCTCAAATCTCATTTTCAGATTGTCAAAAATGATAAAAATATTCAAGGGCCTGGTGGTCCTGGTGATCCAGAGCCTCTAGACCCTAGAGATGATGGTAATCATGATAGTGATGATAATGATGATGGCAGTGAACACTCTGATATCTCCAAAGGAGACCCTCTTAGTGAATGAAACAATGTTCTCCTTGCCTACAAGCCCTTTATTTAGCTTATTGAATCTATATGGCAGCTGACAAAGAAGGCATTATGCCAGAAGCAGAGCTCTGATATTGTTCAAATGAAAGTCTGGGAATCTAATCCAATTGACAGGCATGATCCAAAGAAACTCCATCCTTTCATCATCCAATGTGAACTGACTTTTTAAGCTAATATCAAGTTCTACAAAACAGACAGGGCCAAGATAACATTTGCTTAGTCTTATCTCAAGGATGTAGTTTTTGAATACTTTGAACTGGATCTCTTTGGAGATGAATCTCCAGAGAGCTGTCCACTATAAATGGATGATTGGAAGTCATTCCTATTACAAACACTATATATCTTTCTTATTTTATTTTTATTTTTCCATTATTTTTCCCTTATTCCTCTCTTCATTCTCTTCAACTGGAGTCTCCATAGGTCATGTGACTTACACAGCCATCTCACATGACAAGTCACATGATGAACACTCAGATCTATAATGTCATCACTGACATTATAGTCTAGACTCATTAACACAGCCAACAATCTAGACTCTTATTTCTTATCACTTATCTATGACATTATACCCTCAATCCAGCACAGCTCTTATCTCAAGATAATGACTCATCAAAGCACAGCACTGACTCATTCACTCAATCAGCAGCTCAGTCAGCAACATAGCCTTGCTTAGTCAAGCCAATGATATAAAATACTCTTATTATATACCATATGTAAGGATTAGATTAGTTATCTCTGATCAATAGGATATGATCCAGTTATCTATTTACCTGCCCTCATGTAATTCAAGCTCTGCTTTGGAGTTCTAATTGAATCGTATATAAGGTGGCCAAACTAGAGGCATCTCCCTCCAGTCTTGTTCTTCTTGGAGTTCCTCCCATTTTCTATTGGATTATCCCCACTGTTTAGAGGTATAGTGATGGATTCCTTGGATACCTTGACTCAGGTTAATGCTTACTTCAGCATTCCTGCCTATTGTTTTATTAGCAGACAACTAATATTGTCCTTGGAGTCTTGTAAGATCCAAGTAGTAAGTTGGCTGTTTCAATTCCTATTCAAGCTTCAGACTAACTTTGGTCTCCATGATCCAGTTGCAGATGTAGAAGCTCAACTTGAGTGCCTGTAGATGAAGGACAACCATTATATCATCAAGTATAATGTCAAGTGGAATTGACTCATATCCCAAGTCTGTGATTGGAGCCCCAGTGCACTCTACTAGAGTTACTATATTAGACTTCCAAACCATATCAAGGACAAATTATCAAGATTAGGTAAGCCTGATAATATTCATGACCTCCACTCTCTTATCTAGCAAATTGATTACTGCTATTGGGAGCATAAGGACATGATCACTTGGGCTTATAAATCCATTCCTAATTCTAACTCTAGCAATCAGCAACCTTTCAAGACATCCAATCTCTCTGCCAATTCTTCCATACCTATGGATGACAAATCCAAGGCCTCTAATTCTTCTGGCAATAACTCCAGAACCTCCAGAGTGAACAATAAAAAGAGTGATAATTCCAAAACTGATCTCTCTATCTCCTTCAAACTTGGTAATGATGGTAAACTCCTCTCTAAAGAGCACCAATGGCATATAGATAATCATTTGTGTCCTTTCTGTGGACTTCTAGGGCACTTCATTAAGGAATGTCCTAAATCTATCTCTAGAGCTGCAAAAGCTAGGGCCACTATTGCAATCCCCTCCAGCTCTGCCTTTTTCAAGGTGAAAAAATAGAGAGTGACTCCATTAACTCCACATAGACTGGAAGTTGCATTGAATCCAACCATGCTCTAAAGGAGCTTTGTCTCAATATATTTGCTCTTTTTGATCCTCATTCCCTTCATCCTCTTATGTCTATTCCACAGTTCTCTCTTACCTCCATTCCTATTCTAGTGGACTCTGGTTCTATTCATTGCTTCATTGACTTTGTTTTTGTCAATGAGTACTGGATTCCTATGAACTCTGTTCCTTTTATTTTCCTCCATCTTTTTAATAGTTCCTCTTCTTCTTCTATTACCTCTACTGTTGTTCTGTCCTTTACCTTTCTTTCTGGAGAGATCATCTCCACAACATTCTTTGTCACCTTCTTGAACTCTTTATGTTTGTTGGTTTTAGAATATAGCTAGCTCACCTACTATAATCCATTAATTAACTGGGTTATGAGCAGCATTTTGTTCAAGACTCCCATAGATGAAATACCAAGCATGATGTCACCCTCCATGCCTTCAGAGCCATCATTTCCTCCATTTCCAAAAGCTTCTCTGGTCTTTTATACTGCTCCTGGTCTTTATTGCCCACCTGTCTTCTTTGTCAATGCTACTACCTTTGTACATGCATATAAGATAGATGGCTCAATCCAATTTGCCATTAACCTTCAATCTCCTAAAATCAAGGGCTGAGCTGCTACTTTATTTGATGCTCCTAAACATATAGACCTCTCTAAAGTTCCTCTGGAGTATCATAATTTCATTGATGTATTCAGTTAGAGATGTGCAGATATCCTTGCTTCTCACTGGCCTTTTGACCTCAAGATTAAGCTGGAGGATGGTGCAACACCTCCAATAGGAAAGCTTTGCTCCCTCTCTTCCACTGAACTATAGACTTTCTATGAATTCCTTGATGAATATCTCCATATTGGCTTCATCCATGCATTATCTTCCTCTCATGCTGCTCTAATGCTCTTTGTCCATAAAAAGAATGGTTCCCTCCACCTTTGTGTTGATTTCTGAGGCCTCAACAAAGTCACCAAGAAAGACCATTATTCTTTTTCCTAAGCTTCTAACCTCCTTAATACTCCAAGCAGGGCTAAGATCTTTATTAAGCTTGATCTCTGGCATGCCTACCATCTGGTCCAGATTGCTGAGGGTGATGAATGGAAGACCACCTTCCAAATCCTCTATGGCTTCTATAAATGGTTGGTTATGCCATTTGGACTTACTAATGCTCCTGCAGCTTTCTAGCAGTTTGTCAACAGCATTTTTGTGAACATCTTGGATATCTTTGTTGTGGTTTATCTTGATGATATTTTAGTCTTTTCTCAGGATCTTGTATTATATTACAAGCATGTCTGGAAAGTTCTTTGATGTCTCTGTGCCAATGATCTCTATCTGAAGCTGGAAAAGTGCAAATGGTACTCTAAAAGTGTTGAATACCTTAGATATATTCTCTCTCTCTCCAGCCTCTCCATGGCTCAGGATAAAATCAAGGCAATTATAGATTGGCCAGAGCCCTGGAAGGTTAAGAATATTCAATCCTTCCTTGGATTTGCCAATTTATATCACCACTTCATCTGTAATTATGCTGACATAGTTATTCCTTTGATCCACCTTACTTGCAAGGGCACCCCTTGAAACTTCTCTGAAAATTGCTGCAGAGCCTTTTGGTTGCTCAAGACAGCCTTTACCTCCATTCTGGTGCTAATTCACTAGACTCCAAATCTTTCTATCATTGTAGAGACTAATGTCTCCAATTATACTATTGTAGAAATCCTTTCCCTTATCTTCTCTAATGGGGAACTTCATCCTATCATGTTCTACTCCTATTCCCTCTGGGATGTGGAACTGAATTATAATACTCATGATAAGAAACTTCTTGTCATTTTCAATACATTTGTGCAATGGTGTCACTATCTAAAGGGCTCTGGAGCTCCAATTACCATTTATATGAACCACTGGAACCTTGAATACTTTATTTTCAGTAAAATTCTAACCTGCTAACAGATCTGCTGGTCAGAATATCTCTGTCAATTTAATCTTGTTATTTATTACTGCCCAGACAAGCTTAGTGCCAAGTCTGATATATTGACTAGATGCTGGGATGTCTATTCCAAAGAGGGGGACAAGGACTATGCTTATATTAACCTTAGCAATTTCAAGTCCACTTTCACACAGGACCAACTCACTGTGTCCCTGTGAGCTATTTATCTTGCATCTCTAGTCCTCTAGGCTTCCTATATTGTTGACATTGAGCAACTCTATTCTGATATTCTGTCCTCTCTCTCTTCCAATTCTATCTTCTCTTTTCTCCATCCCACCAAGTCAATCAATGACCTATGCTGGACTATATTCTCAAAAGATTTTCTTCTCCATGACAAGTGCATTTATATTTCTGATGCAGATGATCTCCAACTTCAGATTCTCCATATATTCCATAACCACTCTATTTCTGGTCATTTTGGATAGAGCTGCACCCTGGAGCTCATCCATTGCAAATATACCTGGCCTGGAATATGCTCCTTTGTCAAGGACTATGTCAGTTCTTGCATAATATGTGCTTGTGCCAAGATTTCCCAATATCATTTCTATGGACTTTTTAAACAATTTCCTGTTCTGAAAAAGCCATGGAACTCCATCTCCATGGATTTCATTGGATAACTCCTGCCTTCTTCCAGCTTCATTGCAATCCTTGGGGTTGTTGATAGATTGTCAAAACAGGCAATTTTTATTCCAACTCATGATACTGTTACCTCTGCTGATCTTGCTAGATTGTTCCTCATCAATATCTTCTCCAAGCATGGAGTTTCCTCCCATGTCATTTTCAACAGGGGCTCCAAGTTTGTATTCCATTTCTTCCACTTCTCAGATAAAGCTCTTGATATACATCTTCATTTCATTTTTGGATGATATCCAGAGGGTGACAGACAAACAGAGTACACTAATCAGACTCTGAAACAATACTTACAGATATATTGTAATTATAAATAGGACAACTGGGTGGATCTACTCCCCCTTGCTGAGTTTGCATATAATAATATATCTAGTGCTATCACCAGTGTATCTCTATTCTTTGTGAACAAGAGATATTATCCCAACTTCTCCATCTACTCTGATTGACCCCTGACTTTCTTTGCAGCTTCCACTTATATGGCTAATCTTGATTAGCTCCATGGATTCCTCTGGTTGGAGATGCTGGAAATGCAATGGCACTATCAAGAACTAGCAGACTCCAAGCATAGTCCTGCTCTAAACTTTACCATCAGAGATATGGTCTATGTCAAAGCAAAATATTTCCAGTCTATCCAACCATTTAAAAAACTCTTGGAGAAGAACCTCAGTCCTTTTTCTATTATTGTCTATCTGGGCTCCCATTCCTTTATGCTATATTTACCAGATTCTCTCTGTTCCATTCATCTCATTTTTCACATCTTTCAATTAGAACCTTCTACTACAAATACTATAAATAATTGCATCCAGCCTCTGCCATCTCCTTTGGAGGTTGATGGAGAGCTAAAGTATAAGATCTTGAAGATTTTAGACTCCAAGATTAATTGGAGATGGCATTATTGCCAACTCCTGTATCTGGTGCATTGGCTCAGTTATGAAGGTACTAACAAGAAGACATCCTGGCTTCTGACCACAGAGTTGGACAATATAACTAAATTTGTCATGGACTTCCATTGGAAGTCCCCTAATAAGCTGGAACCCCTTCCAGCTTCATAATAGAACTCTAAGTCTTCCTTTTTTTTCTTTCCTTTTTTGTGGTTTCTTTCTCTTTCTCCAATTCACTCTGTTCCAATCAGCCAAACAAATAAAATGAAATTTATAACAAACAAAAAAAAAAAACATATCTATATTACTTTCTTGTTTTCTTCTTTTTCTTTCTTCTCATCTCTCTCATCTTCCTCCTCTGCTACTCCCATCTCTTCTTTCTTCTCCTTTATCACCTTCTTCTCTTTTTACATCTTCATCTCCATCCATACCTTCTCTATATCCTTGGCTGCCATCTTCTCTAGTGACTCCATCACCATCACCACCTGCTCTAAGGCCTCTGCAATGTAGAGGAGCACCTGGAGCATTGCTTTGCTGATTGCCCTGGTCATATTTGATGGTTCCACAACCAGGATCTCCATCACTAGCCACAATCTCTTCTTTTTTTCTCTTCTTTGCAGTGATCCTGGTTTCTCCTGCTTGTAGGATATGTGGACACAGATATATTCCTGACATGATGTGCTTTGGTGCCTGGGGCAAGGGGGGTGCAGTCAAGCCTGCAGCCCATACATCTCTTACATGTATCCATATTGTCTGCCACCCTCTTTTTCCCCTTTGCCTGTTGCCACTTATGCTCTTCATCTGTTTTGGACATGCTAGTGATCTTCTATTCCATTCTTGTTAGTTCCTTACTTGCTCCATTCATGTTGCTCACCTTTGCTTCTTTTTTCCTCTTCTTCTTCTCTGCCTTCTATACCTTCCTCTGGTGCTCAAGCTTAGCCTTCCACCTTGCTGCCACTGCCCTTACCTGCTCCTCCCACACACACACCTCTTGCTTATGTTGTTCTCACACCTCTGCCTCACATCATACCTGCTCTTGTTCTTGGTGTTCTGCCAAATACTAGAGTTGTGCCCATAGGCACTTCTCCTTGATGATAATGGGATTGGAGATGGTGGCTTGGAAACTGTTAGACATGGTGATGGTAGTGTTGGTGGTCAAGGTTGTGATTTGAGGTTAAATCACAAACTCCATTAAGGAACTCCTTTATACTCTGCTGTGGTCATTTTTAAACTCTGCCTAATAAATGATGATTACTTTATCTATCCTGGTTATCCACTTTGCTGGGGTCTTCACCCTTGTGGCTTGGCACTGCCTCAGTCCATTGCTTTTCCATGGCCTTGAGGGCTTAGCCTTAATGAGGGAACACTGTTATATTCCATCCTTTGACCCCATCTCTGTCTCTTTTGGCCAACTCCATCTATCTCTGTCCTCCTCCATCTATTATCTCCTCAGACTTTGACCTGGAGTTCATTTCCTCTGTTTGGACATACTTTCTCTGCCACTTGAAATACCTATACCTTATTCTGTATCTTTCTTTGAAACTCTATATTTTTCCCTAAAACATTTTCTGATTATATTATATTTTATCTCCTATACTTTGACATACTTGAATCTCTTGACATTTGTTGTTTCATATTGACTATCTACCACATGTTCACCTTTGTTTCATGTCTCCTTGTGCCTTATGACTTTAGTATTTAATCCCTCATTCCTCCTATATTTTCTCTTTAGTATAAATATTGAACTAAGTTTTCCTTTCCACTTGTCTGATCTCTAATCTCCACTCCATCCCTTTGAAATATGAGGACCTAGAACTGTGCAAGGGCATGACACACAAGTCTGTGCCAATGTCCTTACCCCTATGTCTCTTTTTCTTGATTCTTCCATCTGAACTTCAGTTCTCCTTTGCCCTGATCTCTTTTTCTACTAGATGAACTTGTCCTCCAGTCAGATTTGACTCTAGAGGATCCAGACTTGATATTGAAGAATTGTACTTTGGATATTTGAAATCTTTGAGGTGCACTTGGTTGTGATTTATGAAACTTTGCTAGTGTATCTGGTATGTTTTTAACATTAGCAGCTGGTTTCAATGTGTGTTCATTATCTTCATATTCTTTCCAATAGATGAGATATTTAAGGCATTTGTTCTTAAACCTTGAATCAATAATGAATTCAACTTCATATTGTTCTTCACAACCTTCTATAACCAGAATTGGTCCAGGTTTGAATATGAGTTGGCTTATAAGGTGTTCTTTGTATGGTTTGATGCATGATATGTTTACAACTAGATGAATCTTCATTAATGAGGGAAGGTGAAGTTTGTAGGCATTGGTTCCTTTGATGTTAATGATGTTATATGGTCCAATCCATCATTCCATTAATTTTTGTAATGCATGAGATAATTTTAAGTTTTTTGTTGAAAGCCAGATTTTATCACCAATAGCATATTATGGTGCTGTAGAGTGATGTTTGTCTGCTTGAGCTTTCATATATGTTTGTGCTGTCACTAAATTTTATTTAACTTGTTTGACTATATTTTTGATTTTCTCAACAAAGTCATCAGTAGTGGGTGCTTAAGACTGATGTTATTTGAATCCAAGTCAAGGGGTGTCGAAATGTGTGACATCAAAAGGTGTCTTCTGTGTAGAAGTTTGCCTTTTGAGTTGTATGAGAATTGCATGATCAGTAACCATTCAACCCATTCATATTGTTTTTCTAATGTAAAGATATGAAGATATTGTTGAAGGTTTCAATTCATTCATTCTGTCTATCCATCTATTTGTGGATAAAAAGCTATGGAGAGTTTTGGTGTAATTCCAAGCTTTTTGCATAAATCTTTCATGATATGTGATGCAAATTGTGGTCCATGATCTGAGATTATTGTTTGGAAAAGGCCATGGGTTTTTCAAATATGTATCAGATAGAGTTTTGCTGTTTCTAGAGCTGAGATTGACTTATTGTAAGGTATAAATTCTGTTTCTTTTGAAAATATATCAACTATGACCAAGATGGAATCAAATCCATTGGATTCTGATAGATCTGTGATGAAATCAGTAGATATATCTTGTCATGATGTAGTTAGAGGATTTCCATTTTTAGATTATAATTATCTGATATAATAAGTCTATGATTGTCATATTGTGGTTCTTCTATTTTCTTGACTTCTTCTAAAATGAATGAGTCATCTGTGTTGACTTGAACTGTTTTGATTATGGAATCAGGGATGATCTGAATTCTTTGATTATCTTGATCTATTCCATTGGCATAGTTTTCTCTTCTGGATAAAGCATTTGCTTTTACTATTTGAATACCTGCTTTATGGATCCATTTGAAATTGAATCTTGATAGGTATTGGGTCTATCATGCTTGTCTTTAGTTTAATTTTGACATTGCATAAACCATTGAAGGTTTGTATGATTATTCCAGATTTCAAATTCTTGATATACTCCTTCAAGATAATATTGCCATTGTTTTAATGCTCTGATGACACTGAGTATTTCCTTGTCTGCTATAGGGTAATTGCATTCTGCAGAATTAAAGGAGTATGAGGAAAATGTGACTGGGTGCCATTTGTTGTTTATTTGGATAGATAGTACTACACCTGATGTAAAGTCAGAAGCATCTGTTTCTAGGCAAAACTATGTATCTATATCTGGATATGTGAGAATTAGAGCCATGGTGAATCTTTGTTTGAGTTTATTAAAGGCTTATTCTTGTGATTCTATCCAAACAAATGGTGTGTTTTTCTTAGTAAGATCAATAAGGGGTCTTGCAAGTCTGGAATATCCATTGATGAATCTTTAGTAGAAATTGGCTAGCCCAAGGAAACTTCTAACAGCTTTAATAAAGAAAGATATTGGCCATTCAAAAATAGCTTTTACCTTTGTATTGTCCATCTTAATTGCATTTTTATTTACAATTATTCTAAGGAATTCAACTTTTTTGATTCAAAAGGTACATTTTTCAGATTTGATAAAGAGATTGTTGTCATCTAGAAGTTTGAGAACTTGAAGAACTACTTTTTCATGTTCTTTCATATTGTTTGTCTTTATGAAGATCATGAGATTGTCCATGTAGATAATAACTATTGCATCCATATCTGCAAATATTTTGTTCATTATGATTTGAAATGTTGCTGGAGAGTTGTAGAGTTCAAAGAACATTACAAGTGGTTCATAGGATCCTCTGTGGCATGTGAAAGCAGCTTTTCATTCATCACCTTCTTTAATGCATACATTGTTGTATCCCCAATGTAAATCCATTTTTGTAAAAAACTTTATGCCTTTAGCTTGTCAACAAGTTGAGAGATAAGTGGCAAAGGGTAGTTGTTCTTGACAGTGTGTTCATTAAGATAATGGTAATCTTGCACCATTTTTTTTGTCCATATTTCTTTGGAACAAAGAATATTGGTGATGTTTGCAGAGATTTGCTGGATCTAATATATCCTTTTCACAATTGGTTGTCAATAAAGTCTGTTACTTTTTGCGATTCATCAGGAGAGAGTGGAATGATTTAACCTTTCTTCAGTTCAAAGAATCTTCATGCTCAGATTTTAGTCTACCATTCTTCAAATTTTGATAGAGATCCATTATAAATTCCAGGACCTAAAAATACTTCTATTTTTAAAGATCCTACAAATGATTAAGGAGATTCTTGTCCATAAACAATAGTTCCTGCCCATTGGTATAGGCCAAGAAGTTGTTTGGAGCAATTTTTAGCTTCTTGTTGTGCAGCAATAGCATTGGTAAGTTGTTAAGCTGCAGTTCTGAGATCTGCTTCTAGTCAAGTTCTATCAGCATTTACTTGAGTGAGTTGTTGTTCTGTATTTTGTAATGTATTAAGAACAGCTATCCATTCTTGTTGGGTGATGTGAGTTGTTGGAGCAGCAGTACCAGGTGAGGCTGGATTAGACATGTTAAATAAGGAACAGATGTATATTAACTCAAAGAGTTAATTTGTTGTTTTAATAATTTACTATGTTTGTATATATCTCTTGATGTATACCATGGGATATGATGAAACAACAAAGTTGCTGTGTAATGATGGCCAATCAGTCACTATTGCTTTAGATAGGATTTGAAGGAGAGGGATCTCTATATCTTGAAGAAAGTATGATTTGATATCTTGAGTTTCTTGATGGAAGTGTTGAATACATGTGGTAAGAGAAGTAATAAGGAGAATGATAATAAAAAGGAGAACAATGATTAGGATGATGTTCATCAATCACCAATCATTGTTATTGTTGTTGTTTCACAAATTGTCAGCAATGTTGAGATCATTGGATATTGGAAATTCAATGGTGAATCTATATGTATGGTTTGGGACTTTGAAGAAGAAATGGATGGAGATGGTTTAGTTTCCATTTTTAAGGATTTCTACATATCCAATATCAACTATTATTATAGTATTCTTTTCTTTCATAGAAAATAACTTGTACCACTGGTCAGATAACTGCAGATGTTATGTGATTATGGCCAAATGACCCTAGAAAAGGGTAGCTTGGTAAGCAATCCAAGAATAGGCTGGAACATTCTGGAACAAAAATGCCTTGATAATCTAGTCACCAAATTACCTTGCCTTAAAAATAGAGTAGATGTGTTAGTAAAGAAATCATGGCAACTAGAGTGCATACCTCTGAAAAAAATCACCTTGAGTCATTGATCAGTCAGCACCTAGTCAGTGCTTGGTAATTGATTTGTAATAATCAGTAATCACTCAATTATTCATTAGTTAGCATATTATAAAACCTAAATCTATCCAATTATAATCTATTTTATTATTAGTAATAAATTTTTCATGACTAGATACATGATTATTCATCCTGTAGCACAGCCACCCTATAAACATATAAATAGAGCTTCTTTTGCACCAGAATAGAGAGAGCTTTTTCAAAAAAAGACTTTTTATCAGATCTTTTCTAATAAAGGCTGGAGAGATTCCCTTCTAGACAAGAGTTCTAGAAGTAAACTCAGTACTCAGTAGTCCCCAGGAGAACATAGGACAGAAGTATTAGCCCATAGTAGAGATACTTCTTAGGAAACATTAGAAAAAGTAGAAGTAGTGCTACTAGATAGAAGATACTTAGGCTTCACTAAAGAAAGAGTGGAGATATAACACACTCTCTTCCAGACTGTGTAATACAGTAATAGTGGATATTACAAGTGGAGACTCACTTGTATGTCTTCACAAAGTGCTTGGTAGAAGCAAAGATTATCCCAGTAAGGCTTGTCTTTGAGGACAGTTGAGATAATCAAGTGAGAAGGAAAAGATAGGTATTTCTTTTTATTTTCTATAGAGTACAGTTAGTCTGGTATATATAGCTAGACAGACTTTATATATATTTATATACAATATAGATATAAAAGATAACCTAACTTATGATATCAAGAAGCATAGAATATAAGTCAAATGTTTGGAATATTCTAGTCTGATTCATAATCAAGTGCTTACTGATGGTGCAATCAAGGCTATGATTGCTAATTAATTTATTGAGTTATAATTATAACTTGACTTGAGTTAGCATGACTCAAGTCTCAACAACTCTAAATTGCTTCATTAGAATTGCCATCCTAATGATTAGTCAATTTGTTAACTATTAACACTTCAACATTTACTTTGTCAGCAAGACTCAGGCATCTCAGAATATTATCAGATATAAAAGTAATTCAAGTGTTACTCTTTGCATGAGAATCTTTTGCCTTATTAGGCAATCCTCTATTATCTCACACAACTAAGACTATCATAGATCTAGTTTCAGCCATTCTCTAATTCTATCTAGTAAAACATACATTTATACTATCAAGTTTTATATTATTTGCAAGCACCTACACAATACAATATCCCAATATAGTTATACTCCTATCTTTTGCTAGTAGAATCTAATCCAACTCTCTTGAATAGTTTTTATTTGAAAACTGTGGAACAACCAGACACTCAATTGACTAAGTTTCTTTATTCAATCAAGAGGTTTATATGTTATTATTTGTCTTTCTATTTGATCTGGTAGTCAAGTTGTCACTATCACCAGCTTATAGTCAGATTGGCCCTAGAGGAGTAGACTGGTCAGATCATACTAGCAGATCTTAGAATTTATTTCTAAAGTAAATGTTAGTGTCTACTTCATAATAGAAGGACAAAAGGAACAAGCTAGTTCTTTTGTTGATACTATAGTATCAAACTATCTTACAGTAGTCTCTTTAAGTGGACTAGAACTAACAATAAAGACAAAGGTCTTCTCTAAGGCAAGTATATGGGCAATTAAGCAACTGAAGGAGACCAAAAACAATGCCGAATTGCATAAAAATAGCTAAGAAATTACATAGAAAAGTGTCTAATATAAATATTCTATGGTTGATGTACATAGACCATGAAAACTCATAGAATATTGAGGAACAAGAGATAAAAAAGAAATATAAGCATAGAATATAATTGGAGGGAAAGAAACAGAGAATGAATAAGAAATAAAGAAACAGAGGAAATATTGTATGAAGAGTTATAAGAGAAAAAAGAGGATATTATCCTTATAAAATATGATCTCATATATATCTTTGACAACTTCCTCAATTTTAGTGGGAGAAGTGGAGAGAATTAATAGGATCTGATGATAAAGAAAAGATTATAACACTCCATCTGAAGGATAATGTGGTGGAGGATATCAAAAGAGTATCACAATTGATGTGGACATCAAACAGAAGAGAATAGCAAAGATCAAAAAGGCAGGTCAGGAGGTTCTAGATGTACATAGCATTAGGCTCTTCATTTCTGAGGTGATGGATGTGGATAGATGGAATTTGAAGCTATAGAACAATGGATCTTGATTGGTCAGATAGATCAACCAATTGACCCCTCTTGTTTTCCTTCCGTGAGAGTAAGCAAGGTTTGCACCAATGCCAGTCGGCACTTCCCGAGTCCTCCATCTTTCCGGCTTCAAATTGTGCGCTCTATATGCGCACATCAATCCAGGGGACACTCCGGTGTCTGGGAAATGTGGCGGTAGTAGGGTCCAAGTTTCGGCATCATTACATACTTCCAGGACCGAAGACCTGGAAAGCAGCCTAATCGGGGTTTTGTAAGAGGTCGTCAAGCAGACCGCAAATGGAAATTCCTGCCATATCATGAGCTCTTGTCCAATCGGATCCTCTGCTAACCCTCTTATAGACCGCACGTAGGCTTGTAAAACAGAGTTTTCAAAGAAGGCGATGTAACAAACACACCTCTCCAGATGGGCCAGGGCAAGGCTTCCCACATTCCGGCAACGGCGTACTACTTAATAGGTTCTGGAGGTTCGCGATGGCTCCATTGTCCACTTTCCCTACAATGCGTATCCCGTTTTTCATCCCTGCTTTCCTGCTGGTGACATCTGGCTTTGTCTCAGTAGTCGCTCTCCCTCTCTCCCCGATTCCTGGATGCTCAATGGACGCGTGTACTAGAAGCGAGAGCGATGTTCCTCTTTAGGCCCTCATTAGAGACATCACCACAACAGAGCTCGAGGCTATCTGACGAGGTAGTACCTTCACTCATTCTTGATGCTTGTATACCCCCCTGATGACTATCCATTATGTAGGCACCCACGCCTAGTGCGAACATCGTCCTCAACACCCTAAAGCAAATGACTGTATGCTAATCGGCCGTTGCCGTTGACGTGATGAACAAGTGGTGAAAGGAGACGCAGCGATTGGAAATTTGTTAATTGTGAATTCCTCAATGAAACCTGCCCTAGGATTTTTGTAAAACTTGTTTTTGTTCCACCAATTGATTTCTGGTACCTCGGATGGGCCTTGGTTCAGATCATGACTGCTGCCAGAACGGCCGACCTCGTGTCGTTGATCCCATTTGTGCAGCGCACGGCAATCTCCACCTCCCAGTTCGTCTCTTTTTCACTGACAATGTATGAAATTGATGTTTAAAAAATTTACTTACCAATCAAGGTGTAATATTTCTCGGCGGAGTCCTCATGAAAGTCACTGCCTAGTGACTCCGGACACCAATATTTCTACAGGTTCTGTCTGCTTTATGATTCCGTATCGGTGCACTGTGCATCTAGTGGCCCATTAATACCTACCACTGTCTGTGGAAAGACGACAGGCACCTCGCGCGAGATGTGTAGCTAGGTGGTATGTGCACCAGCTACGGTAGGCATTCGAGCGCCCTCGATACACATATATGGATCGAGGCGTCGAACCGTCATTTTGTTGCGATGCGTCCAACACTCCGGGGACAATGTGCGCTAGTAACAGAGTCTAACTTTCCCTTTTCCCTTCAATCAGAGAGCTCGTTCAAGGAACAAGACCCTGGTGTGCATTGTCGGATGGTTTTTTTTTAAAACAAAGTCTGTCTCTATGCCAGTGCATTTACCGTTTGTGATCAGAGTGTCGCTCATCAGAATCAAGACAGTCAAGATGTCTTCATCCTCTGAATACGCCAATGCTCGGTAAGCCAAGAGATTAGAGCATAAAATATATTGACGAGGTCCCTTCAGGCGATGGAAAAGAGTTGAATCAATCTATTAACACGACGTCTTCGCATTGGCGAGGATTCAAAAACCAGAATAAATTTTTGAGAGCATGTAACTCGATCCCTTCATCCCAGCGGGATGGGAACGGGTACTCCAACACAAAGTTTCCTTCATGACACGTACGCGGGGACCAACGGTTCCTCGATGACGGGGCTCTACATGAACTAGGATCTGCCGCTGTTCTCTTAACTTTGACGGACCAAAGGGAAATTGATATACTTGTACCATAGTCGCTATCGTACACACACAACATCACTGAGCACCTGTACCACAGGTCTTTGTAAATGCTACCTTCTCTCGTACTAGTATGTGCGATCTATCTGAAAATTGGAATGTTCTAGCGTCGTGTAAATCTAGTTGAAGTAGGTGGAGTCCCTTGAATCTTCGAGTCCTACCATCATATACATTCTCCGCGATTCCAATTTGCGCGTACACGTCAACCAGGGGTCATTCTAGTGCCTTGAAGACGTGGCGGCGGGCCCAAGTTTCCACATCATCATTTCCGTGACTGAATGCCAGAAACCGGCAATTCGGTCCCACACACCACGAGCTTCTCACAGGCTGACCGCAACTGAATACTAGTAGCTCCTGGCACTTTGCGATGATTCCACTCTATTTGCTCCCCTCACGATGCGTGTCCTGTTCCTCATCCCTGCTTTCCTGCTGGCGACATTCGGCTTTGTAGCCGCTCTCCCTATCCCTTCTGCACCTTCGTGCCCACCGACCGCGTGTTCTGGTGGCGGGGGCGATGCCACTCTTCAGGCGCTCATCGGTAACATCACCACCACTACCACAGAACTCCAGGCCATGATCAACCAGCTGACAGGCATTTTCGTTCATTTCTGACGCTCGAGTACCTGTCGCCTGATTACTATCCGATACCTAGGTTTTCGCACACCTGGGGCAGACAACGTCGTTAAGCAAATCTCTGCCTACCTTTCAGCCGTTGCTGCCAACGTGAAAGGAGCGGTAGATGCAGCTTCAGATGGTGATGATCTCAAAGACGCAATCGGCAATTTGTTAACCGTGAGTTCCTTGGTGAAACCACACGAAGGTCTTTGTAGAACTTTTTTTTGTTCCATCAGTTGGCTTCTGGCATGTCGGATGCCTCGGGTCAGATTATGACTTTTGGGACGGCCGACATTGCGCCATTGGTCCAATCTGTGCAGTGCGTGGCACTCTTCACCCCCTAGCTTGTCTCTTTTTTACGCCGAGGATATGTGGGAAATCAATGTTTAGGAAATCCCTTACCGATCTTGCAACATTTCTCAGAAACCTCGCCAGTGGCTTGATTATCTCCTGACTTTGGGCTCTATTTCAACAGGCTCTGTCTGCCTTGTGGTTCCGCGCTGGTGGACCTAGTAGCCCATTAGTGTCTCGCGAAAAGAAGAGAATGATCATTACCACCTCACATGGGATAGCCGGAAGTATTACCTAGCGTGGTCCCCGGCGTGCCGGGCGGTGTGTATAGTACAAGTCAGAGTATGCAATTGATACACAGATATATGAATTTGTAAGGGTCATCTTACTTCGATGGTCCAACGCTCCAAGGACGACGCATGTTCGTAACTCCAACTTTCCCTCCAACCAGTGTTTGTTTGATCTTTGTCCCAGTGCACTTAGCGTTTGTGATCAGAGTGCTCATTCATCTAAACGAGAACCAAGACGATCAAGAAGTCCCTATCCTCCGCGTACGCCAATGCACGGTGAGCATGACACTCCAGGTGCATAGCACGCCGGGTGTTTCCCATGTATTAAGTTGGTCCTTTCGGGCGATGGAAAAGAGTTGGACCATCTCTATTGGCACGACGTCTTCGTGTTAGCGAGGAGTAGCCAGAATAAATTGTTGAGAGCATGTAACTCGATCCCTTCGTCCTGGCAGGATGGGAACGGTAGGATTCGAAACAGAGCCCATCCCTGACGATCACCTTCTCGGCAAGATTTCGTTGCACTCTCAAAAGAGTTGTGTTCTCATTTCCCATGGTAATACCACCCTCGCTGTTCCCAATTCCGGTGGAAGTCTCTGACGTCCATTGTGTGGGTCTTGCCTTTGTCTCGCTCCAGGCAATGTCATTGACGTGGACACTCAAAAAGCCACGTCGCGCCCGAAAAGCAATGGGCGCCAGCGCGAATTCGAACCACTACCATCTCACCAATCCGACAAGAAACTGAAACCATGTGCGGTTTCACTCGTACGGCATACAAGGACGGGTTCAAATATACGATGGTCTATTCGCTCGGTTGGAGATCTGGGGATCCGCGTGGACCAAATATTCGAAAGGAACCCTGCGTCCCCGGACTCTCCAATCCACGCCTCGACTTCCACTTGCCACCCCCATGTCCCGAACATGCTGGTGCCAGCGATCGACGACCACGCAGCACCGCCCCTCGGTCACGCCAGCTTGCTGATACCCTAGTGGCACAGGACGGGGGGAGTTCAACAGGTGCAGGAGACGACGTGGCCGCATCCACTAGGAACGTATTTGATGCAGGGATGGCTGGGAGAGTATAGGCTCGGCCCGGAGGTGGACCCGGAGGTACGGTACGAATGGCCATTCCTCTGGGGACGTGCGAGTCCGCCTTTCGCGCAAGCTCTACTTGGTTCAACGTATCTTTCCTTGGAATCTTCGCCACGCCTTCATTCCTCGTATATAACACGCGTGTCTCCGCTCGCATGAACGCTTCGTACTGACAAGAATGGTATTAGTGAAGGAATCGTATGGGGACATGCAGCTCACCCCGGCGTTCGCAGCAGAGGGCAAACTTGCCGATCTTACTCTGCCTGACACTACCTGTCGTCAGATGGAGCAAGAGTTCGGCAACCTGTGTCCCGTCCGGAATGTGGAGTTGTTCGACCTGATTGCCTTAGTCAATCGTCATGTCTTCTCCGTTTTCTACACAGCGAGGACGCTGATCAAGTGGATGATAGCCAGGGGAGCAGCCAGACGAACCATCACTCTTGATCGTGGTTGTTGCTCAGTGGTGTATCGAGTATGATGACCTCGAATACTTTGCCTGCATGGGCGTCGTAAGTGTCCGCTTATGCCAATCCTTGACCGGTCGGATGAAAACGGACAACAGGCAGATGAAGATCTCGATCTAGCAACAAGCGACCCTCCCTTTCCGTGGGACGTTTTACGGGCCGTGTGGCGTCGTTGACTTGAGTGCTGATTGTGCTACCCCGCGCAGATCTGGGGCACGTGCCTGAAATGCGAGTGTCGGTACTTTATCCTGACGACCTATAACGAGTGGACCGTTGGAGGCCCAAGTGCTGCCGTAAGCCACATTCTCCGAATTGCTGATCCGACGCGTCTGCGCAACACCGACGCTGCACCTTCTCACGCCCATCTTCCCACGAGCATGTCCGTGTCTGTGGATCTTTGCCCCGTTAAACGACGGGGACATCTGATGGCCGCATCCACTGGACATGCCGCGCCGAGCGAGCCGGCGCTCTCGGACTGGTGGTGGACACGGAAGAAACATAGACGCCTCTTCTCCTTCCCAGACATACCTCTACCCACGACGTGCTCAGTCGGTCGCCCGCGGCAGTGCCTTTCTCGATATCATGTCTTGTACAGACCGAGCATGCGACAGCGTATGATCAACGATGTGTGTGTTGGCAACAGGCGTCCTTGCTCCAGTCGCCGGACCGGTATGGCAACCGTGTCGATGATCGCTCTTGTCGACGCACTTGCCAAGTCCGATGGGGAGCGGTGTGGGTCGAGACCTGCCAGCTTGTATCGTTAGGAGCGACAGGCGGTTCTCGTAATCGACTACGGTCTCCACCACGACGAGATCGTGGGTCTCTCAAAGGTGCAGCTGCTTCTGTTTTTTTTCAACGACGGCGTGGCGCATGCAACACGAGCCATTTCGTTAGTGGAGAGGGGGGGAGCTCGACATACGGATCCGATCGCTCGAGTGCACGCCGGCAACGCCCGTCCTAGTTCGCCTAGCGGAGGATTGGCATCGTAGACGCGAATGTTCGACGACGAGAATGAATTTGCGGTCACCAGTCGACCTCAGTTGCCCGTGATAATTGGTAGTAAACACACACATGGAACGAGTGATTTCAATCGCCGCTTTGGCGTGGCTCGACCATAGGATGCGAAGACATGCTTCAAATTCGAAGTAACTTGGATGCTAGTACATGCAGTGAAAATGTATTTTTGTGCGTGGACAATATTGGGGTCACGACGTGAAATAGTCTAAGCCGTGTAAATCCCACGAATGAGACATTGTGGTCGTATGTGGGGCGGGAGTATGTACAGTACGTATATAATAGCTACAACAAAAGAGAACGAAGATCGTTACGCTACACAATTATAACGCGTTACGATCTGTATAAGCGGACATGCGAGGGTCAACGCCAGGCTGGGAAATGGTGTATGCGTGCGAGCATCGAGCTCGACAACGCCGCGACTGGGACACACGCGTTTATCGCATGTGCGGCCACGACGATTAATCGTGCGTATTATGTACAGTCCACACCTCGTCAAGAGGCACAGGGGGGATGGTGGGCATGAACACACGGTCAGTGTGCGGTGCGGAGACGACGTTTGTGTATCCGCTGCCTCTTCTCGACGGGGGGCGCCGACCGCTTGTACCGCGTGCATGTGGAACCCGAGCCACCGGTGGAGGTGGGGGAGACGGTCGGGGGAACGGCAGATGTAGGCTGGTCACCTCCAGGGTTCGCGGGCGGAGTGGGCGTCGAGGTGGAGGGAGGGGTCCCGGATGATGAAGGCGGCAAACCCGAATTGGTAGGGGACGCTGAACCGGTCGAACCGCCATTGCCAGGACCAGTCGAAGTCTCGTTGCCAGAGCTACTAGAGATAAACGACGCGATAGGCGGGCCAGGGAAAACGTAGGTAAATCCAGGGTTGTAGACCTGCCAGGATCGTCAACGATGTCGGCGAAGGAGATCCGGTAGCAGACTTACGTTTGGGGTCAAGATACCTGGGTCCGTATCAGAGTAACCTCCCGGGAAGGTTACTTCTTCGCTGCTCGATGCCTGACCCGATTGAGAGCCCCCGACGGAAAGTTGGAAGCAGGAGGGATAAAACTCTGCACCACCTTGGGACATGGCAAGTTGGAGAGTGATGAGTTCCGAACGCATCAAGTAGTTTCCCGGTGCAAGGTTGCTGGGGATCGTGACCGTCGCCGGAGAGCCAGACTCTGCAAAGTGTGTTAGCCACGCTTCCTCGATCGAAGGGTGGTCATCTTACGGAGTTCTCCTTGATACCAGGTCGAACCCCCTGGCTTCTGACCTTGCTCAGAAATCTTGAACCACTCGGCAGAGCTGGAGTTGTAGGCTGCGCATGAATCCGGGCACTTGGCCATGTAATGCATGATTGGGCCCGTGTTATGCGGCCACTATAAGACAGATGAACGAGGGTCCCTCGGGTGTCATCAAGTATCACTTACAGGAGAAGTCCCGGTCGTGCCACCGACCCAGTAAACCTGGACGTTGCTGCCAGGATTGGCATTGGCGACCTCTGCAGCCAGCTGTGCACCATTGCCACAGTTGAGGTCGGGGTTTGAGGCACCCTTGACTGGGCTGTTTGAGTTGACTTGACGAATGACTGACTGGACTGTTGCGGTTGTCCCAACAGAATTGCCCTGGTACTCTTTGCCGTCGATGGTGATCTTGTTGACATAACCGTGGGCAGACACGAGTGCAGGAAGGAGGAGAGAGAGAAAAGTGGAGGATACCATCGTGATAAAGTCAAGAGACCCGCACAGCGAGCTAAGACGATAGAAAGGACAGTAAGAGCGTCGCAAGGACAGCTGAATGAAAGGAAACGACCTGACAGGACAAGGGAAGGACGAACAGTTTTATACGGGGCCATCGGGACAATGGACAAGTCTTGAATAGAATAGGAGCTTTGTCGGCGTGGAAACCTCATTATTGTCATCCTGTCCATTGTCAGCATTTGTGGTGGAGCCGCGACCATTCAACCGAAACGAGAAGAAGCCAGTCCAACGTGGAACCGACCGCAATTGTTCTCTGCTGGTCGTCGTTGAGTGTAGCATGTGCGACATTGTCATGTTCGTTTTTCAATACCAACGTCGTGCTTAACTGACGAGTCGGCATACAGCGCGAAAAACGCTAGAGATGCTGACCACGGTCGCAATGCGGCAACCTAACCTTGTTCTTCGTAGGCGCCGTCCGCCTTATTCTCCATTCCCGCCAGTGATCAGTGGACTAGGCTAGAAACGGCTTCCCAACTCACTCGTTCCGTTTTACTTTCCGTGCTTCAACCATTAAATATCGATAGGCGTTCCAAAAGTGTGTTATTCGACCCACTTGCTGTGTGATTCATATTCATCGGACCATGAGGCATTCGCCCTACCTCGAGGCACACGAAGGTACACGGCCTCATCGATTAGCCGACCAGCTCGTGCCCATTCACCAATCAAGTGCACTCTGATACCAGCTACACCCGCTTCCTGCTGCTTTGTCGCATATTCTCCTAGCGGGCCGTGCTGTGCAATATACACCCCATATCCATGCGCACGCCAGCGCGAGAACTATAACTAGGTACGTTCTCCCTTTTACGTTGTCTGTGAAGCCGTCTTCTCATACATACTGCTTACTCCCATCTTTTTCCGTCCCTTTTTTTTATTTGTCTGACTACTTAAGTGGCCCGTTGAGCGAGCCCATCACACTCGCTGTGACCTAAACGTACCCCTTCTCAAGATGATTCGCCTTCTCTTCGCCCTCTTCATCCTTGGTTTATTGCCATTCCTTGTCTCAGCTCATGGGTACATCGGTTCCGTGACCATCGATGGTAAAACGTATTCTGGCAATCAGCCTGGTGGCACAACGAACCCGAGTGTCATTAGACAGGTCAGTTCTACACCTGAATTCTTCTCATCTGTACTTGACATATGGTTTGGAGACAGGTGTCGACGATCAGTCCCGTTAAAGGCTCATCCAATCCATCCCTCAACTGTGGCATGAACGCAACCTTGGCTGCCAATGTCGCCAGCGCTAATCCGGGGAGCCAAATTCAGGTTCACTGGGTTGGTGGTGCTACCGGCGACTCGGATGTATGGCTTTATTTGCTTTCAATCTTTCATGGACACTCAGTTTACTAACAGTGGCCCCACAATGTTGGGCCTATCATGCATTACATGACGAAATGCAATGGTGATTGTACGACCTACGATTCTACCAACGCGGAATGGTTCAAGATCTCCGAGCTTGGTGTTGAATCGGATAACTCTACATGGTATCAGGCCAATATCAGTGCGTCGTCTCATAAACTCATATATCTGAAATGACCTGACATGAACTCGGTGATACAGAGCAAGGCCTACCCGCCAATGTGACCATCCCTTCCAACATCGCCTCTGGTAACTATCTTCTCCGCTCCGAGATCATCTCCCTGCAACTTGCCGTGTCGATGGGTGGCGCGGAGTTCTACCCGGGATGCATCCAACTTAGCATTGGAGGGTCCGGATCCGGTGGGCCAAAGAGCAGCGAGGAGTGTACACTTCCCGGTTGCTATTCGGACTCTGATCCAGGGATTTACGATCCCACTGTGAGTCCGGTGCCCTGCTTCGCTCTGCGTGGGCTGAAAATGATTGGCAGGTGTACGACCCGCCTTTGACTTACACGTTCCCTGGTCCGCCTGTTGCTGCCTTTGTTGGTAGCGGCGGAAGCCAAGGTGGCACTCAGCCCTCAGGTGGTTCTTCTGGTGGTTCTTCTGGCGGTTCTTCGTCCACTCCGACGACAGGCTCCTCTTCACCCATAGCCTCGTCCTCAGGCGGTAAGTGTCATTTTCGTTCTTGATTCCATTCCAGTCCTTCCCGTCCTTCACATTTTTCCTTACCACATGTGACAGTGCCCACTGACGCTTCCTCTTCTTCTACTCCCTCAACGATCTACGATACGCCATCGACTGCGCCTTCCGCGACTCCGACTGGTTCTACTCTAGGAGCGACCTGCTACGTCAAGCCTCGCTCCGCCGACGGACAGCTCTCCAAGCGTGGTCATTCAAAGAGGGAGACGCACAAGCGGCGTCTCGTCCGACGCAGCTAAGCATCCCAAGTTCGCTTTTTGGGTGCATGACGAACGATCTCGAAATGCGGGTTCTGTGGGTCGCTCGTGGCAGACGTGTGTTTCTCTCGACGCATGCGGGTCATCACGGATGGCCATGGCTGGACGCTGTCGGCGTGGTGAATCGATCGGTCGTTGTGGGCCTGTGACCCACGAGCTGGGCTGGCACCGGGTTGGACGGCTGGAACGACACCGTTTTGCGCGCAAGTCGCGAGGCAGTACGCTGCATACTTATTTACAATTACAACCTTCGGCCCTACGAACGCGAATCACTCGCTGGAAGGTCTCTTGGGATGATCGCTTGTTCATGCACCGGTCACGACTAAATTATGTGTTTTTGTTTTCGTTCCTGTTGTACAACACTCTTTTGTTAGATCCCCTCTCTCGTGTCCCTCGCTATCACTTTCTATTATGCTATTGAAACATGTGGTCATCTCTGATCTGGCGGCAGCCAGGTGTCTCCAGTTGTCACTGCTCCATCGGAGCAGGGTTCCACAGTGACACATGGGCTTGACCGACGCGTTCCATTCTCACTCCTGGATCTTGTACCTTTCCCAGTGCTGTGCGTGAGTCTGATCCAGCTGACCCCGCCATCGATAGCGTCTCGAGGTGACTGGGCGCACGACGGTCTTCACACGTCCGTTGCCCGGTGGCGAGAGGACTTCGTCTTGAATATGCACGTCACACCCGACCTTACCCACGTTGGACGTGACGCCGCTCGAAATGCGGCGTTGTGGCAGAGGTGGGGTAGCGGTGTTCGGACGGTGGGGGTGACCAGGAAGTTTGGGGCGAACGAATTTGTCGTTCGGTTGTCTGGCTTGATCGAGGGTGTAATGATGCAAATAGGATTTTGCAAAATGCATCCGTCGTTATGGTGATGTTGAACCGTTTCAATGCTCCGACAAGTTCATGCGGGCGTTTTGGGTTCCATTCCGTCCGATTGTTTCCATACCACGTCAAGCCGTCTGGCAAAACGTGCGGCTTGATGTCAATTGATCTCGGGAAACCCATGTCTGTCAATGATAAGCAGCCTCAAAGGGTTCGCCGTTGGATAAGAGGGATGAAACGTGCATGGAGGCGGCGAGGCTTGAATTTGGCCACATTTCTATCATCGCGGGCACATGTGGGTCTTCCGAGGACGCGAGGGTCGATCTCCAGCATGTTTTGTGTGCGCCGCGTTGGAGAGAGTCCCCGAGCCCTGCTGCGGTCGCGTATGTCTACCGGCCGCAGTAATCGAATGGTAGCACACGAAGTTTCCTCAAGGCGGGTCCCACCGACGGCTTGTATCACTTTGAGGGAGGTCCTTGAAGAAAAACCTGAGGCTGCGATGAAAAACGTTGGCAGACTATGGCAAAGACCCAAGCAAGGTTCAAATTTTATGCCCACTCCAAGTGCGCAGGATGAGGGACATGCCCCGGTGGCATGTAACAGGCACGCTTGGTGCGCATGATGATGTTCCTTGTCTTCCACCAAAACCAGACCCGCCACCGGACATAGTGACATAATGGGCGTAAGGCATCCACGGACTTGCCACAAGCAAAGAGAAGAAAAAACAAAAGAATGGAAGACAGCACGGTCGCCTCGTGAAGAAGTGTAATACCCCGCCTTCTCACCATCCTCGCGCGCGCACACGCACAAGGTTGACTTTGCATGGTCATTTACCCACTTCTTTGATCTCGTTTGTCCTCCCTACTGTTCTCACCAGTGACCTTGTTGTCCTCTGGCTCACCTCGCATGACATGCACTCGCGATCGTCATTCCGTCCTGCTTCGACCCTTTGCCTATTATTTGCATGTCTGCCTCAGGTTCGCGCACATGGCTATATCGCACAAGTATCCATCGATGGCACGTTATACGCCGGAAATGTACCCAACGCCCAACCAACGCCGTCCATCGTGCGCCAGATAAACACCATCGACCCCGTCAAGGGTGCATCCAATCAATATTTGAACTGTGGTCAGGACGCTCAGAAAGCCGCCCTCGTTGCCAACGCGAACCCCGGAAGTCAGCTTCAATTTTGGTGGTTGGACGGAGACGGCACCAATGTGAGTTTTCGTCGTTCATGTCCACATCCGTGTCCCCGCTGCTCGGAAAAGAGGCCCCCCCTGACGGATCTGAACGTGCGCATGCAGTGGCCTCACGATATCGGTCCCATCATGACCTACATGGCGTCGTGTGCCAACACCACATGCGATCAGTACGACGCCACCAACGCTGAATGGTTCAAGATCGAGGAGACCGGTCTCCAGCCAGGAAATAATACGTGGTACCAACAGAACATCAGTGCGTCCGGCCCGGAGAAACGCCGAAACCGCTTTCTGTCCTACGTTGACGCGTCTTCTCTAGTGCATGGGGACCCGGCCAACGTCACCATACCATCGACGCTCCAGGGTGGACAGTATCTCATCCGCCACGAGATCATCGCGCTGCACCTCGCGACCAAGATGGGCGGCGCAGAATTTTATCCGTCTTGCACGCAGGTACGCACGCCCCCTGGTTCGTCGCATTTCCTTTCCTATCCTGACCAGGTCGTCCGCCTTTGTGCCAGGTTAACGTCAGCGGCTCCCAAGTCGGTGTGGCTTCTGCGAGCGAGGAGGTCACGTTTCCGGGCGGATACTCGGACAACGATCCCGGGATCTACGACCCGACCGTGTTCGATACTCCGGTCCAGTACACGTTCCCCGGACCGCCCATCGCCTCGTTCGTCACCGGGTCGTCATCCACGTCGGAGGGCTCCTCCCCGGATGGTACTGGATCCTCGGGCTCGAGCGCGCCGTCTGCGCCGTCCCCAACCGGCACCGTGTCACCAGGCGGGGCAACGTGTGCGCTGCGGCAGCAGACGTTGGCGGTGCACAAGCGGAGGAGCATATCGCGCGTTATGGCTGCGTGGGTCATGTCGATCGGGTCTTGATCCGGTGGACGCTACTTTTATGTGTGGCGCAGGGGTACGGGGGCATAGAGTGTATGTATACTCGGCGATTAGGTGTATCGAACACACTTGTATACTACTACTTATTTGGTCTTCAGAATACCATCATGTAGGCTGAACTCGGCGAGCTGATTGTTTCGGCGGTGACAGTGGGTCACAGATTGTCACGAGTCGTCACACGAATAGAAGATGCAATGCAGTAACTTGAAGGAGAGGAGAATACTAGATATTGGGAAACAAGAATGGTACGTAGGTTGAACGGTGATTGCCTCTTTGACTATTCGAGTTCCAAAGGTAAACCTGCAGTGGACTAGGGTTACTCCAGCAAAAGCCAGTCGGCACCTGGCGGCATCCTCGACAAATTTGAGAGTCAGCTTAGATTTGGCTGCGGGTGAGTGACATCTCGAGCAGAGCGCAAGGTTCGGCAAGGACATCCAGCGGCACCTGCTCGGGGCACAGGGGCACAGGGGCACAGGGGCGCAGCCGTTCTCGCGGAACTTGCCACTGATTATCTCTTATCTCTCCGATTGCTGAGTCAATCACCGTCCTTTGCTTGCTGGACTATCTGACGAGTCCCCGTTCACCGAGTGTGCAGAATCGAAAATCTGTGTGAAAGTGTCTATTCTGTGGAAGTGCCGAAATGACCTGATCGGAGAGGTTAACCTACATGATAGTAGCCTATCTCAAAAGTGTGTTTGTTGGGGTTGTCCACATTGAAGAACGACATACCATTGGACCTGCAAGGTAACGCTCTGCAAGCGGGTGCGGTCACTTTGAGATCTGGACGTGGGCTCTGCGACTATCAAAGTAGAAAAAAGAAGACTGACCTGAAGGGGCATACATACGGGGCTGAGCGCCACAGCGCATACCTTGACGAGGACTTAACCGTGCTGCGGATTCAGGGCTGGCAGGTCTGTCTTGAACGCGAGACGTCATGGGGATGAAGTTGTGTTGAAGCCAGATCGACAAGGAAAAGTGAGATGACACGGCGGGCGAGGTACAATGAAAAACGTTGTATGGCCCAACCCATGTCATCAACGCACTGCTCATGTTAATGAGACCAAGCCGCGACGGGTACCACGACCGGGTAGTTCCGGCCCGACCTCGACTTACCTAGCGTGACAGGCCTATTTGAGTAGATGTCTCCAATTTTCAACTCAGCTATCAACGGCCTGTCACCAAGCGCATAGTGTCCAAGGACGTCGGGAACGAGACTATGCGCTACGTAGCGCACGGAGGTTGACACGCGAGAACGAACAGCTTGGGGTTGGCTTTTGAGGATTTGAAAGTGGTTCTGACTGGTCCTAACCATCGGTTACCAGCTAACCGATTCCCTGAAACTAGTACCAGACTCAACCGAGTTCGTCTCTGTTGCGAAAAAAAAGGATGCGATTGACGCCAAACCTATCTCACGGTTTTTACAGCTACAGCCGCGGGGTTGCTTCCTCGCCGCGGGAACATTGTTACAACATTTCTTCATTTAATTGCACCAATCCCTCGATGTCACGTTCTTTGTTTCAGCTTGGACTGAGGGGACAAGCGTGCTATGGCGAAATGTTACTCTCAAAAAACATGACGTGAAACTTCCGGGGCTTTCCACGAGCTGATTGAAACGACTGGACAGTAGCCTACACGAAACGCCTGTTTTTTCCGCGCCCACCAGAATGTGGCCCCTTGTACCTGATCCCGGTACACGTAGCAACGCCCAATCCGTTCAAGCTTTCTGTCTTGTCAAACTCTGCTGAGTGCCCAATAAACGAGCCCGTTGCATTCGAAAGATGATGGCTCGACTGCGCCAGATCTCCATTTGGAACGACATTGATGCGGCCTCTGACATACTGTAAATGAGTTATTGCTAATTTGACCTCCTCGCTGGACATGTGTCGTGTCTGACATACACCTGGGTGGGATAAAAGGAGGCCTTCCCCCATCCAACACCAGTCTGTGCATAACACTCTTCCGTGAACCAACCATGCAACTCTCATCCATGCTTCTTGTGTTAGCAGCTGCCGCTACCACTGCCCTCGCCGCTCAGGTGTGTACTTGTGTTCTGCGCCGAGACGTGCGGTTATCGTCCGGTTGGGTTGATTGCTATTCATCCAGGCGGGCTGCCTTCCCAACTGCGACTGGAAGCGCGAGGGAGCTCCTGCGAATGTCGAAGGCGTACGTCCTCACATTCGTTTTCGTCGTCGGCGCTCGTCGCTCATGTGTACCCTTCATTGTACAGGTCGTCGTCGACAACCCTGCCGCTCACTAAGCGTAACAGTGTTGATGGAGAGAACTTGAAAGGGCACCGCGTGTGCCAATCGCGAATATACCATATATCCAAATCATTTATTCCTTATTTGTAGTCCCTTTCGCCTCCTCTGCGAGGTGCGCAAAGGTGTGATCCTTGATTTCTTTCTGGTATGCTGCCGTGCCCCTGCTTGCCTGCGTGGCGACTTTGACGTATGAGAAAGAAAAGGCGGATATGATGGACGCGGAGTCCGCTGTCAATTATCACGGGCCGATCCACTTAGTGCGGGCGCCTCAGGATAAAGGTTAGCGCTCGAAGATCCGACACGAATACCTTGTGATCCCTTGGCTTGGCATTTCATTAAGAAGGTCGGGGTACGCTCTTCTCCGTTGAACCCAATTCCATCCCGTGAGGCCCCTGGATGCCTCGAGATGCACTGCGACATGTGTGGCGCATATAGCGGAATAGATGCACATTTATTCCCCGCATTTTTTTGGTACACCGTGTCGCAGATTTTGGCCGTATATTTCTTTAATAGTGATTTTGTGAGCACAATTGTTCTTACCATGCCTTTTTCGTTACGCCGCACAACTAATTGAGGCTTCAATCACGAAAATTGCCATATCCACCATGGCTTTCCTGAATAATCAAGGGAGCTAATGATCTGATAGTAAGAAAGACAAATTTGTCCCTGGGCTGCACATCAATCATTGGAAGGAGCTGTGCCAACTCTGAGACCTGGATGAACCCATCCTTGTGAGCTAATGCCCCAATTTGCCAGCTGTGATCTGGAAACTTGTATGAATGAACAAGAATGATGAGAAGTAGATGATAGCTTGTCTTATATAGTTGCTTGAGATCCTGCTACATGACTCTATTAGATCTGCACATGGAAAGTGAGTGAGATGTGAGCAAAATACCCCTATACCCTAATTGATCTGGTTGTTTCAGAATCTAGACAGTCTCTTCTAATTGAAACAGCTAATTTACTAAATGGATTTTGCTAGACTCCAAAGAGCAATATCAATGGTTTGATAAGACAATAGGCTAGGAGATGCTGAAGTAAGCATGATCTAAGTCCAGGTATCCAGGAAATCTACCACTATACCTTCAATAGGAGATTATCCTCTAGTAAAGTGGGGAAAACTTCAAGAAGAACAAGATTGAAGAAGATGTCTCTAGTTTGGCTGCCTTATTTACTATTCAATTGGAACTCCAAAGTGGAGCTTTAATATACATTAGGATAGGTAATAGATAACTGGATCATATTCTATTGGTCAGAGATAACTAACCTATATAATTCTTGTATATAATGCAAGATAAGAGTGATTTGTGCCATTGGTCAATAAGCCAAGGCTATGGATTGATGACTGAGTGATGAGTTGCTATCTGTAGATAAGGGTTGTGCCCAAAATTGAGGATATAATGTTATAGATAAGTAATAAGAGATAAGAGTCTAAATCATGGATTGTATTGATGGATTTAGAGGGGCCTTCATTTGGACTATGTCTATGTTATATGATGTAACTGTGTAAGTCATGTGACCTGTTGAGATTCAAGTTGAAGAGAATGAAGTAAGAAGTAAAAGAAAAATACTGGAAAAATAGAAATACAATAAGAGTAATATATAGTATTTGTAACATTGATATTCTATATATGACCTTGCTGGACCTTTTGTATTTGATTGAATGCTATCCACACCTATGCCATATATATCCATGTCATGTAGTCCATCCATTCTTAAATTAGCCTGATTATCAATAGGAAGTGGATTGTGGAAGCTCTTGATAATGAGGAGCTGTTAATAACAATGGTCTTGATAGATGGATATAATCTTCAAGATTAAACAATACAAAGCTGAATGGTATTACCTGAGTATATTAATGCTATGGCATATCTACAATATGGGACAATATCTGGCTACTAACTATCTAGCTGGAAGAAAAGAGAATGGAGAAGGGTTAACTTTAATCTTATATATAGAATATGAGGGCAAGTGGTCAAAGCTGAGGGACTGTAGTCACTTGGCCCCATTCTTATATATTAAATAGCTTATCTATAATATTATGAGATACAAAACACAAGATAAAATAGAAGCAAGCAATAATTAAAAGGAAGGAGCAGAAATAAAAGATAAGGATTACACTTTAGTAAGATGATAATAATAAGAGAGATAAGAGATAAGACCATGAGACATAATGTTATAGTAATGTCATGAGACTAGACCTCAGATCATGTAACAAGATCTGGACCACTGGCATGGCAAAATCTAAAGTGTAGGATATGATATGTGTAGTTTGGCTAATGGAAGTCCTTAATGCCATTGACTATAGTAATATAGTATACAGTATAATAGTAAAGTGTACAAAAGAGTACAAAAAGAATGAAAAGTATAATACTACCCCCTCTTAGGATTTATATTTCAAATGAGTTGTAGAGAAATAAGAGTTCAAGTTTGGTTTATGTGACTTGAACAGGGACAAAAATGAGGTCAAATTAAAGCCACAAAGAAGACAAGGAGGAAATGGATTCTTCTGATGGAAGTCTGCAATAGCTTTGTTACAATATTACAAGCACTACATATCTCCCTTATTTTATTCCTATTTTTCTATCATTTTTCCTTCACTTTTCTTTTTATTTTCTCCAACTCAAGTTTCTATAGGTCACATGACTTACACAGCCACATCACATCACAAGTCACATGATGGGCACATCCAGACCCATGATGTCAGCAATGACATCATAAGCCTAGATCCATCAACATAGCCAATGATCTAGACTTTTATCTCTTATTGCTTATCCATGACATCATAGCCTTAATCCAGGTGTAACCCTTATCTCAAGATAGTGATTCATCAAAGTAAGCTGAGTAAAGAACTCTACCAAGTCATCCAGGAATATCAAAGAATTGAGCCTCATTTCTTATTTCTTATTTATCCTTTCTAATATTGATCCAAACAATATTAAACCAGAAGATTATAAACAGCAATTAGCTCACTCACCACCACCACTTACACATGAACAGATCCCAGACTGGCCTGAGTGATTTAGTCACTCACCAGCATACTCTACTCCTAAGAGATTACTGACCCCTTTCAGTCAACCAATAGATTGGTATTTCATGAGAGTAGCATCATGACCTATATCACAATCACCCTTACTATGTACCCATCTTTTACCCTCTAGTTGCATATCATCAAACTATTGCCTTAGAGCTTCCACCCTTCATTTATTTCATTATAGAGCAAACATTATAGCCATTGATTTTGATATCCACAAACTTCTATATGAGATACAGGTCAATACAGACATCAACCACATTATTTGAAAAGGAATTCAACTGGGCTTACAACAGCTTGCCACTGTTGAATACAGACAGAGATAGCCAAATCATAATTCACCATTACATAGATACCATCTCTACTGAGTACTAGATAAAGAGAGACATCCCTGTCCTTATCTTTCTATTGATCATACTTGGATTTGTCCTTAAAACCCTAGTGTTAACTTTGGCCCTCATATCTCTACTCTATGCCCTTACCTTTTTCAAATATCTCACCATTATCATTACAACTACAATAGACACTAGAGCTATTATAGTTGAACTTAAAGCCCCTTCCTCTTATCAGAATAGAACCCCTCTTACCTATCAAGGTGCAGTTGAGAATCTAAGAGAATATTTTCAAACTCCTCAACAATTACTTCAACACCTTTATTCTATTTCAAGAGAAAGATAAAGAGAGATTCTTGAAATTTATGCTGAAAGAACTCAATAGATAAGGGCTTGTACAGCACAAGTAGGAATCAACCTCACCACAAGACCTACTATAGAAGACACTTCAGAAGAAGAAGAAAATTTTTACAAAAACAAATGAATTGCACATTAGCAATCCTTATTTTTACCATCACAATCTTTATTTGCTTTACAGCAATAATCATTTCCACAATTCTTAAGAATGAAAATCAATCTGTTTCCATCTGTTTCTCTTTCAAAGCTCCTAACCACATATATAGATTCACCATTGAATTGTTGGTACCCATTGATCTCAATATTGCTGACAATTCTTGGAACAACAACAATAACAATAATTGGTGATTGATAAACATCATCCTAATCATTGTTCTCCTCTTCATTATTATTCTCCTCATCACTTTTCTTATCACTTGTATTTGACACTTTCATCAAGAAATTCAAGATATTGAATCTTACTCTCTTCAAGACATAGATATTCCTCCTTTTCAAATTCCATCTAGAGCAATAGTGACCAATTGGCCATCATTGCATACCAACTCTGTCATCTCATTATATTCCATGGTATATACCAAGAGATATATACAAACATAGTAGCTCATTAGATAATTAATTCTTTGAGTTAATATATAATCTTTTTCTTTCAACATGTCTAATTCAGTCTCACCTGGTGCTGCTGCTCCAATAGCACACATCATCCAATAAAAATGGATAGCCATTTTAAATGCATTACAAAATGCAAAACAGCAATTCAATCAAGTGAGTACTAAAAGAACCTGACTTGAAGTAGATCTTGGAATTGCAGCTCAACAACTGACAGACACTGTCACAAAACAGCAAGAAGCTGAGAACCACTCCAAGCAACTTCTTGGTTTACACCAATGGGCAGGAATAGGAGCCCATATCCAAGAATCTCAACCATTTGCAGGATCTTCAAAAATAGAAGTTTTCTCAGATCCTAGAATTTATGATGGTTCACTATCAAAGTTTGAAGAATGGTGGACTAAGATCAAAGCATGGATTGACTGCAATCCCAAACAATTCACCACCTCAATCTCAAACATGGCTGAACCTGGAACATTCATTACAAAAGTAGATATTAAAATATGTGCTTATACAATCCTATCAAGATTCAAAGGATTCAAAGGATCACACTTTGCTAAAGTAAAAATTGCTAAACTTGTAGACCAGATCTCAGATCTTACAAGCTGGCAACACCTTACAAGAAAGATTGAAGAAACCTTCCAATCCTAGTTGCAAAAAAATTGGGCAACTAGAGAGATCAGTCAATTTAGACAAGATTGTCTCTTGACTGATGCATTCATATCAAAATGGAAAACTCTCTTCCATCAATCTGGAATTCCAGATCAATTTGGAGTTTGGTTGTTAGAAAACAACACAAGAAAGAACATTATAGAAGAGATGTTCCAAACCAAACAACAAAAAAACTCAGTGGAAGAAACAGTTCAAATTATCCAACAAATAAGTTGAACAAAAGAAGAGTATTGTTTCTTCTTCTATCCAAAGAAATTTTCCTTATATCAATCCAGACACAACAAATATGCTATGGATGTAGATCCACTAGAAATTGCAAAATATTACAATTGCAAAAAAGAAGGACATTGAGCAGACAAATGCTCAAAGGAATGTTGCATATGTCATAAGACAGGAAGACATTCACACCTTTGCAAGTTTCATCCAATGAACAGATCAAAGTTCACAAAAGAACTTAGATCAAAAGGAAAGTCCAAAGATAAGGACAGAAAATTCAAAAAATCAAAAAAGGTCTGAGTCTTAAACACAGATTCAGATTCCAACTCTGAATCAGAAGACAAAGACCTTCCTTGTGCCATTAGAGGCATGAACTATGAAGAAATAAAGGCATTTTTTTAATATGAAAGATTCCAAACACAAGGAAAAAGCCCCTCAGGCTTAAACCCTTAGGATGTTCAAGTCTGTAAAACTACTCCTGAACAAGTTATGCAAATCTCTTTACTCTCAAAATTACCAATTCAAAAAACATCTGAAAATGCCAAAATCCCAATCTGCAGATCAGAACATGCTGCAGAACTAGATCTATACTCATCTAAATCTAAAGATATTTTACCAGGACAACAATCTATCATCAACACTAATATTCAAGTGGCAATACCTTTAAATGCCTACAGAAGAATCATCTCCAAAAGTGAATTAGCTGTCAAATTTAGAATCCACACTAGTGCAAGAGTCATAGACTCTGATTACTGAAGTAACCTCATGGTTCTGTTAATCAATCAAGGAATAGAAACATTCAAGATAAACCCAAGTGATCATATTGCACAACTCATCATAGATAAAATCCATTCTTTCAAAGTAGTTGAAGTAGCTAAGCTATCCACAACAAAAAGAGCAGACAAAAAATTCAGATCCATAGAAATTAACTCATGCACATTATCTTCAGAAGATCTCAAAATCAGATCTTTCTCAAAACAAGACATCATCATGCTTATCCAAATCACTCCTCTCAGATTCCATCATCAATTTGTTAAAGCATCTACATTACTAGATAGTGGAGCCAACATCATGTTCATTGATTGAACATGGGCCAAGAAAATCCAACTATCCCTTAAACAACTTCTGAAACCCATAAAAGTCTATAATATAGATGGAATCCCAAACTCTATTGGAAATATTACCCATGTAGTAGAAATCCTCATAGACTATTAAGAACATTGTGAATATGTCACTGACTTAGAAAAACACCAACTCATCTTTGGTTATATATGATTTAAATGCCACAATCCAGAGATTGATTGGATAACTGAAATAGTCAAATTGTCAAGATGTCTCATAGACTGTAACATGTTGAATGATAAATCCTCATTTATATATCAAATGAAATTGGAAGAATGAGATTCAATTTAACATATACATGCTCTCAAAAAAAAAGACTCTTCCAAATCAAAAGACATTCCAGTGAAAGAGCTTATTTCAAAAGAATATCACAAGTACCTCCACATCTTCTCAAAGAAAGAATCAAAGCACATGCCTTTTAAAAAATTATGGAATCATGCAATAGATCTTAAAGATTCTTTTGAGCCAAAGAAAGGTTAAATCATCCTGCTCTTCCCTAATAAACAACAAAAAGTTACTAACCTCATTGATGACCAATTACAAAAAGGATATATTAGATCAAGTAAATTTCCACAAATATCACTAGTATTTTTTGTCCCAAAGAAAGATGGACAAAAAAAATGGTGCAAGATTGTCATTATTTTAATAAACACACCATCAAGAACAACTACCCCTTGCCACTCATCTCACAACTTGTTGACAAGTATAAAGGCACAAAGCTTTTTACAAAAATAGATTTATATTAGTGATACAACAAACATACATGTTAAAAAAGGTGATGAATGGAAAGCCACTTTCATATGCCATAGAGGATTCTATGAACCACTCATAATGTTTTTTGGACTCTGCAACTCCCCAGCAACTTTTCAAACTGTTATGAATGCTATATATCTCCCTTATTTTATTCTTATTTTTCTATTATTTTTTCCTTACTTATCTTTTCATTCTCTTTAACTCGAGTCTCTACAGGTCACATGATGGATATATTCAGACTCATGACATCATCAATGACATTATAGTCCAGACCCATCAAACACAACCAAAGGTCTAAGCTCTTATCTCTTATTGCTTATCTATGACATCATACCCTCAATCCCAGCACAGCCCTTATCTCAAGATAATGACTCATCAAAGCACAGCACTGACTCATCACTTAGTCAGCAACCCATAGCCCTGCTTTATCAAACCAATGGCATAAGACACTTTTATCATATACCATGTGCAAAGATTAGGTTAGTTATCTCTGACCAATAGGACATGATCCAGTTATCTATTTACCTGCCCTCATGTAATTTAAGCTCTGCTTTGGAGTTCTAGCTGAATAATATATAAGGCAGCCAAACTGGAGGCATCCTCCCCAGTTTTGTCCTCTTTGGAGTTTCTTCCACTTTCTACTGGATTATCCCCACTGTCTGAAGGTATAGTAATGGATTCCCTGGACATCTTGATTCAGGTTAACATTTACTTCAGCATCCCTACCTTACTGTCTTATTAGCAAATAATTGATATTGCCCTTTGGAATCTAGTAAGATCCAAGTAGTAAATTGGCCATTTCACAAACCATGATGAATGAAATATTTACAGATATGGGTGCAACAGTTGTCATCTACATGGACAACCTCATGGTCTTCATAAAGACTAATGACACTAAAGAACATGATGAAATAGTTCTTCAAGTTCCAAACTTCTAGATGAAAATGACCTTTTTGTCAAATCTGAAAAGTATACCTTTCAAACCAAAGAAGTTAAATTCCTTGGAATGATTATAAATGAAAATGGAATTAAAATGGATAATACAAAAGTGTGAAATGGCCAACTGACTATTTGGATCTTTGCTGACTCCAAAGGGCAATATTGGTTACTTGCTAATAAAATAATAGACAGGGATGCTGAAGTGAGTGTTAACCTGAGTTAGAATGTCCAGGGAATCCATCACTATACCTCTGGACAGTGGAGATTATCCAATAGAAAGTGAAAGGAACTTCAAGGAGAACAAGACTGGAGAAAATGCCTTTAGTTTGGCTACCTTATATACTATTTAATTAGAACTCTGAAGCAGAGCTTGAAAGTATATTAGGGTAGGTAATAGATAACTGGATTATATTGTATTGGTCAGATATAACTAATCTAATTCTTATATATGGTACAAGATAAAAGTAACTTGTACCATTGACTTGACAAAGTAGGGCTATGAATTGCTGACTGAGCAATAACTTAGTGCTATGCTCTGATAAGTCACTATTTTGAGATAAAAGTTACACCTGGGTTAAGGATATGATGTTATAGATAAGCAATAAGAGATAAGAATCTAGGCCTTTGATTATATTTGATGGGTTTGGACTATGATGTCATGGGTCTGAATGTGTCCATCATGTGACTTGTCATGTGATGTGGCTGTGTAAGTTGTGTGACCTGTAGAGACTCAAGTTGAAGAGAATAAAGAGATAAGTAAGCAAAAAATAGGATAAAATAAAGGAGATATATAGCATTTATAATAATTTCTATCAAATATTCATTAATGGATATTTCAAACTCACAAGGCCACTTATTAATCTCACCAAGAAAGACATACCATTTGTTTGGATAGAATCACAAGAATTAGCCTTCAATGAACTAAAACAAAGATTCACCATGGCTCCAATTCTTGCTTACTTTGACATAGATGTATAGTTTCACCTAGAAACAAATGCTTTAGACTTTGCATCAGGTGCAGTGCTTTCTATCCAAATAAACAACAAATGGCATCCAGTTGCATATTCCTTATACTCCTTTAATCCTATAGAATGCAACTATCCTGTAGCAAACAAGGAAATGCTCAGTGTCATTAGAGCATTGGAACAATGACAATACTACCTTGAAGGAGCATATCAAGAATTTGAAATCTGGAATAATCATACAAACCTTCAATAGTTTATGCAATATCAAAATCTAAACTAAAGACAAGTACAATGGGCCCAATATCTATCAAGATTCAATTTCAAATGAATCCATAAGGTAGGAATTCAAATAATAAAAGTAGATGCCTTATTCAGAAGAGAAGACCATATCAATGGAATAGACCAAGACAATCAAGGAATCCAGATCATCCCTGATTCCATAATCAAAACAGTTAAAATCAACACAGATAATATATTCATCTTAGAAAAAGTCACAAAAATAAAAGAATCACAATATGACAACAATAAATTCATTATATCAAATGGTTATGATCTCAAAATGGAAATCCTACAATTATACCATAACACACCAGTTGCAGGACATTCAGAATATGACAAACTACTAGAATTGATTCAACAATCATACATATAATTGTATCTTCCCACATTTATAAAAGATTATATTTCACACTGTGATCACTGTGCACATTTCAAGGACTCCAACCTTGCAACACCAGGAAAACTTCAACCACTTCCAATACCTAATGGACCATAGCAAGACATCTCTGCTAATTTCATCACAGATTTGCCTAAATCCAATGGATATGACTCTGTCTTGATTATAGTTGACAGATTTTCAAAAGAAACAGAATTCATGCCTTGCAACAAGACAATCACTGCACTTGAAACAGCAAAACTCTATCTAACACATATTTGAAAAATACATGGCCTTTCCTGAACAATAATCTCAGATTGTGGACTACAATTCACATCATATGTCATGAAAGATTTGTACAAAAATCTAGAAATTACACCAAAACTTTCCACACCTTTTCATCCACAAATAGATGGACAAACAGAACAAATAAATTGTGACCTTCAACAATACCTTTGTATCTTCACATCAGAAAAACAACTCAAATAGATTGAATGATTACCAATCATGCAATTCTTATATAATTCAAAAAGGCAAATCTCTATACAAAAGGCATCTTTTGATATTACACATTCCTACACACTTCAACTTGGATTTGAACAACATCAGTTCAAAGCATCTGCTACTGACAACTTTATTGAAAAAATAAAAAACACAGTCAAATAAATCAAACAAAATTTAGTAACAGCACAAACTCAAATGAAAGTTCAAGCAGACAAACACCATTCAACACACCACAATATGCTATTAGTGATAAAGTCTGGCTTTCAACCAAAAACTTAAAATTACCTTGTACTTCATGTAAATTAATGAAATGATAGATCAGACCATATGATATCATTGATACAAAAGGAATCAATGCCTACAAACTTTGTCTTCCTTCATCAATGAAGATTCACCCAGTTATAAACATATCACACATCAAACCATACAAAGAATGCTTTACAGGCCAACCCACATTTAAACCTAGACCAGTTCTGGTCACAAAAGATCATGAAGCACAATATGAAGTCAAATTTATCATTGATTCAAGATTAAAGAATAGATACCTTGAATATCTTGTCCATTGGAAAGGATATGAAGACAATGAACACACATGGAAACCAGCTGCTGACCTCAAAAATACATCTGAAGTAGTAGCACAGTTTTACAAATTACAACCAAGTATATCTCAAAGATTTTAAATGTCCAAAGCACAGTTCTTTAACATCTTCTACCAATGTGGGAAACCAATCCCTAAATGGTCAATACTTCCTTTCAATCACCTGGAAGTCAATCCTTAAAAAGGAGATAGTATTACAAATGCTACATATTTCCCTTATTTTATTTCTATTTTTCTACTATTTTTCCTTTACTCTCTTTTTCATTCTTTCTAACTCAAGTCTCTACAGGTCACATGACTTACACAGCCATATCACATTACAAGTTATATGATGGGCACATCCAGACCCATGATGTCATCAATAACATCATAAGCCCAGATCCATCAATATAGCCAATGACCTAGATTCTTATCTCTTATTACTTATCTATAACATCATATCCTCGACCCTGATGCAGCTCTTATCTCAAGATAGTAACTCATCAAAGCACAGCACTGAGTCATTGTGCAATCAGCAACCCATAGCCCTGCTTTGTCAAGCCAATAATACAAGTCACTCTTATCTTGCATTATATGCAAGGATTAGGTTAGTTATCTCTGACCAATAGAATATGATCTAGTTATCTATTATCTACCCTAATGTAGATTCAAGCTCCACTTTGGAGTTCTAATTGAATAATATATAAGGTGGTCAAATTGAAGATGTCTTTTCTAGTCTTATCCTTCTTGGAGTTTCTTCCACTTTCTATTAGATAATCTCCACTATCCAGAGATATAGTGGCAGATTTCCTGGATACTTGGACTCAAGTTGATGCTTACTTCAGCACCACCAGCCCTATTGTCTTATCAGCAGTGACCAATATTGCCTTTGGAGTCTAGCAAGATTCAAATAGTAAGTTGGCCATTTTAGGAAATATATCTATAAAAGGAATTAAGCATGCTATCTTTTGATTCTGGAACCAAACCTGGTTCATAGGACCTCCTTGAAAAATGTTGGTACAGATTAGAGAACATACTATGTAATATATAGAGAAAAAAATTGGAGTTAGTACAATCATATAAAAGTTTTGGATATATTTTGTAACCATTGCTTGTTCTAGTATATGGTTTGGAAGTAACAAGATGTTTGTATGGTGGCACATAAATATTCCCTTTATTCACATGCTTTTTTCTTTTAAAGCCTAAAATGACCAACTTACTATTTGAATCTTACTAGATTTCAGAAAGTAATATTGGTCAAGTGTGATAAAATAATAGGCTAGAGGTGCTGAAGTAAGTGTCAACCTAAGTCCAGATGTCCAAAGAATCTACCACTATATTTCTAAATAGTGGAAATTATTTAATAGAAAGTGGAAGAAACTCCAAGAAGAACAAGACTAGAGAAGATACCTTCAGTTTGGCCACTTTATATACCATTCAATTGAAATTCTGAAGCGGAGCTTAAATATACATTAGAGTAGGTCAGAGATAACTAACCTAACTTTTGCATATAGTATGAAATAAGAGTGACTTATATTATTGGCTTGACAACACAACACTATGGGCTGCTGACTGAGCAATGACTCAGTGCTGTGCTTTGATGAATCACTATCATGAGATAAGGGCTGCACTAGGATTGAGAATATGATGTTATAAATAAATGATAAGAGATAAGAGTCTAGATTATTGGCTGTATTGATGGGTTTGGGCTATGATGTCATGATGATATCATGGGTCTGGATGTGCCCATCATGTGACTTGTGATGTGATGTGGCTGTGTAAGTCACATGACCCATGAAAACTCAAGTTGAAGAGAATGAAAAGGAAAGTAAGAAAAAAATGGTGGAAAAATGGAAATAAAATAAGAAAGATATATAGTGTTCATAATACTATTCCCTTCTTAAGAATTGACTGTTCAGGGATTGGTTTTCCACAATGATAGAAGATGTCAAAGAATTGTACTTTAGACATGTGAAGTTGGTGAGGTGCACTTAATTGTGACTTGTGAAACTTGGCTACTGTGTCAGGTGTATTTTTGAGGTTTGTAGCTGGTTCCCATGTGCATTCATCTTCTTTGTATCCTTTCCAGTGAACAAGGTATTTAAGGCATTTGTCTTTGAACTGTGAATCAACAATATATTCCACTTTATATTGTTCTTCATAATCTTTCATGGCTAGGACTGATCCAGATTTGAATGTGGATTGGCTAGAAGTTTTTTTTATATGGTTTGATATGTGATACATTTATAACTCAGTGAATCTTCATTGATGAAGCAAGGTGGAGTTTGTAGGCATTGGATCCTTTGATATCAATGATATTGTAAGGTCCAATCCATTGTTCTGTTAATTTGCATGAAGCATGAGGTAGTTTTAGGTTTTCAGTTGAAAGCCAGACTTTATCACCAATAATGTACTGTGGTGCATTTGAGTAGTATTTATTTGTTTGAGCTTTCATATAATTTTTTGCTGTTATTAAATTATCTTTGACTTGTTTGACTATATTTTTGATTTGATCAACAAAGTTATCAGCAGCTGGTGCTTTCGATTGATGTTGTTTCAATCCAAGTCAAGAAGCATAGGAACATGTGACATTAGAGGGTGCCTTTTGTATAAAGGTTTGCTTTTTCAAATTGTAGGAGAATTGTACAATTGATAACCATTTAATCCATTCATATTGTTTTTCTGATGTGAAGATACAAAGGTATTGTCAGAGGTTGCAATTTATTCATTCTGTTTGTCCATCTGTTTATGGGTGAAAAGCTATAAAGAGTTTTGGCATAATTCCAAGCTTTTTGCACAAATTTTTATAACATGTGATGCAAATTGTGATCCATGATTTAAGATTGTTGTTCAGGGAAGGTCATGGATTTTCCATATGTGTGTGAGATAGAGTTTTGCTGTTTCTAATGCAATAATTGTCTTATTGCAAGGCACTTTTGAAAATCTGTCAACTACAACCAATATGGAGTCATATCCATTGGATTCTGGCAAATCTGTGATGAAATCAGTAGAGATGTTCTGCCATGGTCTATCAGGTATTGGGAGTGGTTGAATTTTTCCTAGTGTTGGAAAATTTGAGTCTTTGAATTGTATATAGTGATCACAATGTAAAATGTAATATTTTACAAATGTAGAAAGATGTGGCCATATGTATGATTGTTGGATCAGTTCTAGTGTCTTGTTATAACCTGGATATCCTATGATTGGGGTATTGTAGTATAGTCATAGGATTTTCATTTTGAGATTATGGTTGTCTAGTATAATAAGTTTATTGTAATTGTCATATCAGAGTTTCTTTATTTTTGAGACTTCTTTGAGGATGAATTTATCATCTGCATTGATCAGAATTCTTTTGATTATGGAATTGGGGATGATCTGGATTCCTTGATTGTCTTGGTCTATTCCATCAGCATGATCTGCTCTTCTGAATAAAGTATTTGCTTTTATCATTTGAGTTTCTATCTTGTGAATTCATTTGAAATTGAATCTTGATAGGTATTGGGCCCATTTTGCTTGTCTTCAGTTTAGATTTTGACATTGCATAAACCATTAAAGGTTTGCATGATCATTCCAGATTTCAAATTCTTGGTATGCTCTTTTGAGATAATGTTACCATTGTTCCAATACTCTAATGACACTGAACATCTCTTTATCTACTACAGGGTAGTTGTGCTCTGCAGGATTAAAGGAGTAGAAAGAATATGTGACTGGATGCCATTTGTCATTTATCTGGATAGAAAGCACTATATCTGATGCAAAATCTGAGATATTTGTTTCCAGATGGAATTATGTGTCTATGTCAGGATATATGAGAACTGGGGTAGTAGTGAACTTTTATTTGAGTGTATTGAAGGCCAGTTCTTGCTGTTCTGTCCAAACAAATGGTATGTCCTTCTTGGTTAGATCTATAAGTGGTTTTGCAAGTTTGGAATATCCATTGATGAAGTGTTAGTAGAAGTTGACTAATTCAAGAAAGCTTCTGATGGCTTTGACAGTAGAAGATGTTGGCCATTTGAAGATAGTTTTCACTTTTGAGTTGTCCATTTTGATTCCATTCTCATTTATAATCATTCCAAGAAATTCAACTTCTTTGGTTTGAAAGATATACTTTTTCAGTTTTACAAAGAGATCATTTTCATCTAAAAGTTTAAGGACTTGAAAAACTATTTTGTCATATTCTCTGATGTCATTAGTCTTTGTGAAGATTATGAAGTCATCCATGTAGATGACAACTATTACACATATGCCTGCAAAGATTTCATTTATCATGGCTTGAAAAGTTACTGGGGAGTTGTAGAGGCCAAAGAACATTATGAGAGATTCATAGAATCCTTTGTGGCATGTGAAAGTGGTTTTCCATTCATTGCCTTCTTTGATGCATATACTATTATATTCCCAATGTAAATCCATTTTGGTGAAAAGCTTTGTGCCTTTAAATTTGTCAATAAGTTGGGATATGAGTGGCAAGGGATAGTTGTTCTTTATAGTATGTTTGTTAAGGTAATGGTAATCTTACACCATTATTTTTCATTCATTTTTTTTGGAACAAAGAATGCTAGTGATATTTGTAAAGATTTACTGAATCTGATACATCCTTTTCATGATTGATTGTCAATGAAGTTGAAGACTTCTTGTTGTTCATCAGGAGTGAGTGGAATAATTCAATCTTTCTTTGATTCAAAGGAATCCTTGAGATCTATTGTGTGATCCCATAGTTTCCTAAAAGGCATGCACTCCAATTTTTTCTTTGAAAAGACATGGAGATACTTATGGTATTTCTTTGGAACAAGTTTTTTCACTAGGATCTCTTTTAGTTTGGGAGAGTCTTCTTTTTTGAGAGCATATATGTGGCAAATTGAATCTTATTCTTCTGATTTGATCTGACATATAAATGTAGATTTATTGTTCAATACATTACAGTCTATTGAACATCTTGACAATTTGACTGTTTTGGTTGTCTAGTTAATTTTCAAGTTGTGGTATTTAAGCCAAGTGTAACCAAGAATAAATTGATATTTTCTTAGTCAGTTACTTTAGCAGTAACATGTTCACAATGTCCTTGATAATTAACAAGGATTTCTACTGCATGGGTGATATTACCTGTAGAATTTGGGGTTTCATCTATATTGTAGATTTTTATGGGTCATGGGAGTTGTTTGAAAGATAATTGGATTTTCTTAGTCTATGTTTGATCAACAGACATGGTATTGGCTCAACTGTCTAGAAGTGTGGAGGCTTTAATAAATCTATGGTGGAATCAAAGAGAGGTGATTTAGATAGACATAATAATATCTTGTTTTAAGAATGATCTTGAGATCTTCTGATAAGGAAGTGCATAGGTTAATTCCTATGGATCCAAATTTTTTGTCTGCTCTTTTTATTGAAGGTAGCTCAGCTACTTCAACTACTTTGAGAGAGTGAATTTTTTCTATAATAAGTTGTGTGATACAATCACCTGGGTTTACCTTAAATGATTCTGTTCCTTGATTTATTATCAGAATCATAAAATCACCTCAATAATAAGAGTCTATGACTCCTACACTAATGTAGATTCTAGATTTGATGGCTAGTCCACTTCTAGGAGTGATTCTTCTATAGGCATCTAAGAGTATTGTCACTTGGATATTAGTGTTGATGATAAATTGCTATCCTGGTAGAATATTTTTAGATTCTGAGGAGTAAAGATCTAGACCAGCAGCATGTTCTGATCTATGGGTTGGGATTTTTGTATTTTCAAATGTTTTTCAAATTGGAAGTTTTGAGAGTAGAGGGGTTTGCATAGGTTTTTCAGGAGTGGTTTTACAGACTTGAATATCCTAAGGGGCTTTTTTCTTTTGTTTAGAATCTTTCATGTCAAAGAAGAAAGCTTTTATTTCTTTATAGTTTATGCCTTTAACAATATAGAAAAGGTCTTTATCTTTTGATTCTGAATCTATATCTAAAGCTTAAACTTTCCTTGATTTCTTGGATCTTCTGTTCTTACCTTTGTACTTGCCTTTTGATCTAAGTTCTTTTATAAACTTTGATCTATTTAGTGGATGAAATTTGCAAAGATGTGAATGTCTTTTTGTTTTATGACACATGTAACATTCCTTTGGGCACTTGTCTATCCAATATCCTTTTTTTTGCAATTATAGCATTTTGCAATTTCTAACACTTCAATATCTATAGCATATTAATCATGTCTGGATTGATATAAAGAGAATTTCTCATGTTCTTTTGTTGTTTGATTTGGAACATCTCCTCTATAATATCCTTTCTTGTGTTGTTTTCTAACAACCAAACTCTGAATTTATCTGGGATATCAGATTGGTGGAAGAAGGTTTGCCATTTCAATACAAATGTATCAGTTAAGAGATAATCTTGTCTGAAGTGACTGATCTCTTTGATTGCTCAATCCTTCTATAGTTGAGGTCAGAAGATTTTTTCAATCTTTTTTGTGAGATATTGCCAAGTTGTGAGATCAGAAGTTTGATCTACAAGTTTAGTGATTTCATTTTCAGCAAAATGTGATCCTTTGAATTCTTTTAGTCTTGATAGGATTGCATAGGCACATGTTTTGATGTTAACTTTTGTATTAAAGTGTCCTAGTTTGACTATATCTGGGACTTACATAGTGAATTGCTTTGGATTGCAATCTATCCATGCTTTTGTTTTGGTCCACCATTTTTTAAACTTTGATGGAGATCCATTATAGATTCTAGGATCTAAAAATATTTCTATCTTTGAAGATCCTATAAATGGTTGAGGTTCTTGGATTTGTATTCTTGTTTCTGCCCATTGGTGGAGTCTGAGAAGTTACTTGGAGTGGTTCTTAGCTTTGTATTGAGCAGTGACTGTATTGACTAGTTGATTAGTAGCAGCTCTGAGATCACCTTCAAATCAATTTCTTTCAGCATTGACTTGATTGAGTTATTGTTTGGTATTTTATAGTGTGATTAGCATGGCTACCCATTCTTTTTGAATAATGTGGGCTGCACTGGTGGGAACAGTGGGTGAGGCTGAGTTAGACATGTTGGATGAATGGGATTAACTTAGGTGGATTATCACTAGATTTGTATATTTCTTTTGGTGTATACTGTGGGGTATAGAAAGATCATAGAGTTAGTGTATACTAATGGCCAGTTAGTCACCAATACTCTAGATGGGACTTATAGGAGTGGAATCTCTATGTCTTAAAGAAAGTAAAATTCAATATCTTGATTTTCTTGATGAATATGTCAAATACACATAATGAAGGAAGTGATAAAGAGAATAATGATGAAGAAAAAAAAATGCTTAGGATAATGTTCATCAATCACCAATCATTGTTATCATTGTTGTTCCATAAATTATTGGCAATGTTAAGATCAATAGATACCAGTGATTCAATAGTAAATCTATATATGTGATTTGGTGCTTTGAAGAAGAAGCAAATGGAAATAGGCTGATTTCTGTTCTTGAGGATGGTAGAGATGATAATAGCTGTAAAGCAAAAAATAAGGGTGAGGGAGATAATGAGAAGTGCAAATATAAAATTTATTCACCTTTATTTAGAGTTTCTTCTTCTATAGAAAAGTTATCTTGGAAGAGTCTTAGGGTGAGATTAATTTCTACTTGTGCTACATAAGCTCTGATTTGTCAGGCTCTTTTGGCATATACTTCAAGAACTTCTCTTTGTCTTTCTTTTGAAATAGAGTAAAGATATTGAGGTAGTTGTTGGAGTGCTTGAAAGTATTCTCTCAAATTCTCAACTATATCTTGGTGGATAAGTGGAGTTCTATTGTAATAGAGAGGGAGTGCTTTGGATTCAACTAGAATAGATCCAGTGTCTATTGTAGTAATGATGGTAATGGTGAGATATGTCAAGAAGAAGATAAGAACATAGAGTAGAAATATGAGGGCCAAAGTTAGTGCTGGGATTGTAAAGGTGAATCCAAGTATGGTCAATAAAAGGACAAGGATGGAGATGTCTCTCTCTATTTGGTACTTGGTAGAGGTGATGTTGTTGTGGTGGTGGATTATAATCTGGCTGTCTTTGTTTGTACTCAGCAGTGGCAAGCTGTTGTAAGCCCAGTTGAATTCATTCTCAAATAAGGTTTTTGACATTTATGTTGATTTATATCTCACACAGAAGTTTGCAGATACTAGAATCTATAGCTGTGATATCTGATCTGTGATGAAAAGAGTGAGAGATGGATGCTCTAGGATGGTAGTTTGATGATATACAGCTAGAGGGTAAGTTTTGGATGTATATGGATGGTGGGTATGATACTGGTCATGGAGTAGTTCTCATGGGATATTAGTTTATTGATTGCTCAAGAGAAGTTGGTGATCTCTATGAGATAAAGTTTACTAGCAAGTGGCTAAATCAGTCAGGCCAGTCTGATATTTGTTCATGCACTAGTGGTGGTAGCAAGCAAGCTATTACTCATAGTCTTTTGGCTTAATGTCATTTGAGTCAATATTTGAGAAGATAAATGAGAAGTGAAGCTCAACTCTCTGATATTCCTATATGACCTGGCAGAGTTCTTCACTCAGCTTGTAGTCTTGTATTATTCTGTGCTAATATCAGCTATTCTCTAATGGCTGTGTGCAACTGGTCAATATTAGATAAGAAAAACATCTTTCTCCTTCATAATTGCAACCAGAACATCTTGTCCAATATTCCTAGCATATAAGGCACCAAAGATGACTTGTGAAAGGGTGGACACTAGGACCAGCAAGTGTTAGTCTTGTCTTATAACCTGCATCAAGTTATACTAACTGGTAGCTAATATAGTTGGTAGAATAGAATGAGCCTTGGAGATAATATATTTTGATCCTAATGAAAGGATAAGACCAAAAGAGATAGAGGGGTAAAGTAGAGGTGGAGGGGAACAAATCTTGTCCTAATAAAGAATAAGACTGAGGATAGATGGTGGAGGTGGAGGAAGAACAAGTCTTATTCTAATGAAACAGCCAATTTACTATTTTAATCTTACTAGACTCCAAAGAGCAATATTGGTCAAATGTGATAAGATAATAGGCCAGGGGTGCTGAAGTAATTATCAACCTGAGTCCAGGTGTCCAAGGAATCTACCACTATATCTCCAGACATGGAAATTATCCAATAGAAAGTGGAAAAAACTCTAAGGAGGACAAGACTAGGGGAGACACCTTTAGTTTGGCTGCCTTATATACCATTAAATTGGAACTCTGAAGTGGAGCTTGAATCTACATTAGGGTATGTAATAGATAACTGGATCATATTCTATTGGTCAGAGATAACTAATCTAATTCTTGCACATAGTGTAAGATAAAAGTGACTTATGTTATTGGCTTGACAAAGCAAGGCTATGAATTGCTGACTGAGCAATGAGTTAGTGCTGTGCTTTGATGAGTCACTATCTTGAAATAAGGGCTGCACCAGGATTGAGGATATGATGTCATAGATAAGTGATAAGAGATAAGAGTCTAGGTTGTTGGCTGTGTTGATGGATTTAGGCTATGATGTCATTGATGATGTCATAGGTCTGGATGTGTCCATCATGTGACTTGTCATGTGATGTGGCTGTGTAAGTCATATGACCTGTGGAGACTCAAGTTAAAGCAAATAAAGAGGGGAGTAAAGGAAAAATGGTGGAAAAATAGGAATAAAATAAGGAAAATATATAGTGTTTGTAATAGTACTTCCACAAAATAGCTGTACTACTCTGACCAAATTTGTCAGATTCATATATTAAGTAGATAGTGATTTTAGAAGTATCTAGTTTTCCCACATTTGAAGCAGAGGCCTTTGGTTCTTTGTTGTCTAATATCCATTAGAGTTTCATATTTTGATTGAATATCAGTTAGAACAAATTGCAAATAAAAGGATAGAGGATGTAAAGGTGTTGGTAGATGTTGAAGAGAGAATGATGGATATAAGAAAGGGGGTTTTGAAAGAGATCAAGAATCCCATGTGTGATATATGGGATTTGAGAATGGCAATCTTATTTTGACTAACATCCTTTCAAACATCTGTTCAATTATTTTATATGTTTCTTCAAATGCTACAATATCTAGGGAATCTATGTTTGAAATATTTTAATATGCTTCCATATAGATTTGCCATAATATATTGTGAAGGAGAATATTGTGAGTGTGGATGTTAAAGATTCTAGATTCTTTATAAAGAATCATAAAATATTGAAGAAAGGTATTTATGGATATATTGTTTGTTTGGCATAGTACCTATAGTTTTCTTAGACTTTCATGTGCCCAATATATCAATTCAGAAAAAATCCTAGACTAGTTTTTCCAATATTTCAAATAAAGGCCATGCTAATTCTTCTTATCAGAAAGCTTCCAGAATTCATTTGGACCTGTTGTATATATCCTTGTCCTTCTCATATTGTTGCAGCATCATTAGAGTAAATGGAGCTAGCCAACATAGGATTGCTATGGCTTGGAGTTTGTTAGAACTTTATTTTTGTACTTGTTGTCATAAATGTATGTCAATTCACCATAGTTAGAAGATTACTTTGTTTCTATCTCATTTGCCTAGATCTTGAATTTTCATGATAATATTTGGTGAAGAGCAAGAGTGATTACCTCAAGTGAATCTAGAGTTGGGGAGGATTCTATTAACTACAAAAGAGAGGAAAAGAGTAGGAGATGGAAAAGAATAAGGATCAGCCTTAAACTGCATATTAGGAGTGAGCAATCAAGTGGCTAAAGCTAGAAACCTGTTGTTACCAGCCCTATCCTTTTATTCCTGGTCCACTATATTATATTAAGTAGATAAGGTAGGTAATGATTAAAGTTGTCTGAAGTTGTTTGATGAAGTCCAAAATGGATATACTGAGGTTTGTAGTTTGACTAATGGTGAAGTTCAAAGGTGCCAATGACTACATTAAGGTAAAGGTGTAATATTAAAATAGAAAGTGTAATACATTGTAACTCCTCTTTAATATATAATATAAAGATATAAGGCTAGTACCTATATTTACAGCTTTGACCACTTGCCCTTGCACTCTATATATAAGGTTAAGGTTAATCCTCATCTTTATCTATTTCTTTCCTAGTAATTATTAGCCAGATGTTGCCCTATATTTACATGTATAATAGCAATATTGATCACATGCAGGATTATAATGGTTTAGATTGATTCAAATTAGTTCTAAACTAGTTTTCAAAAATAATCAACAGGCTAAATCAAAATCAAAACTGAACTAGTAATTGATTTAGTTCAATTTGATTCTAATTTAAATCATGTTTTAGAACTGAACTTCAATAACACTGGCACTACAGCACATATCTTGATGCAGATCATGCTTCAGACTCAGGGCTGGCAAGTCTATCTTGAATACAAGATGTTATGTTTTGTTCATTTACTTTGCTACTTATCTAGTAGGACACTATAGCTATAGCATAGCTGTCTAGTATGAGAATTCAATCCTTACCTAGGCCTTTTTTACTTTTTATTTTCCCATTGTGCTAACTCATCCACTTTGACTATATTTCTTTGTTTTGTCAGCACCATTCTTTAATCAGTTAGTAGATATTCTTTTATCTTTCATTTCATTCTATATCTATTCTAAACCTGTGTGCTATAGGATATATAAACCTATCCTTTCTCTTTAATTTAGTTCTTTACTTTTGTTCTTCTTTTTTATCCTTGTTGTTGTACCTTAATCTCTTTTGTACTTGTTGATATATTGAAATATATTTTTTTGTAATCATTAGTCTATTTTGAGTGACTGCTTCTTTGAATCTTTGTTCAGCCTAGCAATTATTAGGCCTATATTTGAATCCTTAAACTTTTATTTAAAACAGCCAACTTACTATTTAGATCTTACTAGATTTCAAAAAAAAGCAATATCTGCCACTATACCTCCAGATAGTGGGGATTATCCAATAGGAAGTGGAGGAAACTTCAAGAAGAACAAGACTAGAGAAATATCTCCAATTTGGCTGCTTTATATACTATTCAATTGGAATTCTGAAGCAGAGCTTGAATATACATTAGTGTAGGTAATAGATAACTGGATCATATCCTATTGGTCAAAGATAACTAATCTAACCCTTGCATATGATATAAGATAAGTGTAATTTGTGCTATTGGCCCAACAAAGTAGGGCTGTGGGTTGTTGACTAAGTAATGAGTCAGTACTGTGCTTTGATAAATTACTATCTTAAGATAAGGATTGTGCTGGGGTTGAGAATATGATGTTATAGATAAATGATAAAAGATAAGAATCTAGATTATTGGCTATATTGATGGATCTAAATTATAATATTATAATAATATGATGGGTCTGGGTGTACCCATCATGTGACTTGTCATGTGATGTGGCTGTGTGAGTTACATGACCTGTGGAGACTCAAGTTGAAGGAAATAAAAAGAAGAATAAGGAAAAAGTAATAAGAAAATAGAAATAAAATATTATAATAGACCCAGATAGGATCTGGCATAGTCCCTATAAACAAAGAGTACAAGATCAAGGATTCAGTCTAGCAATGGCTAACTAAGGGATGAAGGTTTGCTTGAGAGATATTCCTTAAAAGGAATGAGAGAGTTGGGCAAGCCTAGAGCTTTTAACAGTAAAATTCAAAGATGTTGGTAAGTAAAGTGCCTTCAATAGTAAAGGATGAGAGGTCAAGCATTCACTTAAAGAGTGGAATGAGGACCACAAGATATATTTCTAGGACTAGGACAAGAAGAAAACAAAAAAGAAAGGGAAAAAAAAGTAAGAAATTAAAGGCAAAAGAGAGAGATTTTATATACTGTGATACAGCTAGTTTAGAACAGGCATAGAAGGTCAAGAAAGGTTATGGAAGTTTGGGATAAAGCTATATACTGATAAAGCATTGAAGGTATTATTTAATGAAGATGAGTCAGCATAATAATAGCAAGAAAATAAAGGCTTGAGTGAGGGTTAAACTCTTGCTTGGATTTGATAGTTAAAGAAAAGAAACAGAGAATAGGAAGGGAAAAAGAGAATCATAATATAAAATAAGGGAGATACATAGCATTTATAACATCATCTGCTATATTAGTAGGATAAATCCTAGACCCTGGCAAGTACTGCTAGTATATAGTTATTACCTAATACTATCTCCTCAAATTCTTAATTTAGAAAAATACCCTTCTAGTTCTTGAACCATTGATCCTAAGAGACTAATGGAGATGAAATTGTATTGAAACCAGATGTTATAAATGCTATATATCTCCCTCATTTTTCCCTATTTTATAACTATTTTTCCTTGACTGTATACTTTGTTTTTCCCAACTTGTAAAACAACCAATTTACTATATGGATTTTAATGGACTTTATAAAGCAATATCAGTAGAATCTGATAAGACAATAGGCTAGAATTGCTAAAATAAGCAAAATCTGAGTCCAGGTATCTGGAAATCTATTACTAACCTCCAACAACAGAAATATCCTATAGTAAAATGGAAAAACTCTAAGAAGAACAAGATTAGGGAGAATACTTCTAGTTCAGCCACCTTATATATTATTCAATTGAAACTCCAAAGCAGGGCTCTAATCTATATTAGGATAGATTAGAGATAACTAATCCAACTTTTGTATATAATACAAGATAAAAATGTCTTGTATCATTGATTGATAAGCCAGGGCTGTGGGTTTATAACTAAGCAATGGCTTGACATGAGTTAGCTATCTTAAGATAAGGATTACACCCAAGATTGAGGGTATAATATCATAAATAAAAGATAAGAGTCTAGGTTATGGATGTGTTAATGGATCTGAACTATAATATTATAATGATGTTATGGATCTAGAATAGTCTATGGTCTGGATGTGCCCATGTGATGTGATGTGGCTGTGTAAGTCACATGACCTGTTGAGATTTGAATTGAAAAAAATAAAATAAAAAGTAAGGGAAAAATAGTGAAAAAATAAGAATAAAATAAGGGAGATATATAGTATTTATAACAACTTGAGTCTCAACAAGTCATGTAACTTACAATCACATCATATGACATGAACATGTCCAGACCAAGACCCTTCTAGACCCATGACAATATTATAACATCATAGTTCAAACTCATTAGCATAGTCCATGATCTAGACTCTTATCTTTTATTACCTATCTATGACATCATATTCTCAACCCTGGATGCAACTCTTATCTACAGATAGTGACTTATTATGACTTATATTGACTCATTACCAAATCATTGCTCAGTTATCAATCCACAGTTCTGGCTCATCAATCAATGGCATAAATCATTTTTATCTTTTGCTAACTCAGAAGGTTAGATTAATTACCTCTGACCAATAGGATATGATCCAGTCATCTATTACCTACTCTAATATACACTAAGCAACAAAACTGTTCCAATGTTTGTAATGTTTTAATTGTAAAGCAAATAACTAGAGTATCTTTGATGCTAGACTTATAGAATTAAATATCATTAGAAAGCTCTGATCAAGGGCTGTTCAAAATCATATATATTGCTTAGGTAATTCTTTCTATATCAGTCAATAATGCCAAATTTATCCAGTGTATTTATTGGAATAGTTTTGTTGCTATATCAAGAGTATTACAAACTAGTATGAAATATATTCTCCCTTGGCTTTAATGATCTTCTCAACTCATCTAGGCATATTTTCAATTAATACCTGACATTCCTCTACTCCAATCTTCTTCCACTCTATTTGTACTCTATTCCAAAATTCCACCATTCCTAAAGGTGGCTCTAGATATTCAACCAGCCTTTTCTTAAGAAGAAACTATAGATGTTTTATAGGATTAAGGTCTGATGACTAAGCTAACCATACCATAACCTTGAATTCATGGTCAGCAAATCATTCCTTGGCCCTTCTGCTAGTGTGCTTGGGGTTATTGTCTTGTTAAAAGACAATGTCATCTGAAGCTAATTCATAATGTTGAGAAGTTTGCTACAACTCATTCTTTAAAATCTAAGTGTAAAGTTCAACATCTATCCTACCATCAATCTTGCAGGCCATTCCAACTCCTTTCCAGATCATACATTCCCATATCATCAAAGAATCTTTTCCAAACTTAACTATTTTTTATACTAGCCTATTACTCAACTCCTTTCTTGCCTTTTTCCATGTCCATTTCTTATTATCTAATCCAATTCAATCAATTTTGGTCTCATCTGACCATACTACTCTTTTCCAATCCTCCACAGTCCAATACTGATGGCTTAAAGCAAAGTTCAATCTAGCCTCCTTATGATGTTTGGAGAAAAAAGAACATTTTTTCTTTACAATAGCTTTTATACCAGCTTTTCTAAGATAATAGTGGATGATTTAAGAGGAAATGGGATGGTTCTTGATCTTTTGAAGGGTTTTGATAACTTGAATAGCATTTTCAGCTTTCCCAGTTCCAATAAAACAAATAGCATAATGCATGTCAGTAGGAGTAATAAGGGATAGATGGTCACTAGAGGACTTGGATAAGTTGGCATGGTGTTTGGCAGATATTCTATGAATAGTAGAGTGGCCAAAACCACTAATAGTAGAGATTTGATAAGTAGAATGGCCAAATTCCAAGAGAGCAAGAATTTGATTGGTTTGATTAGCAGAAAGTGATTTTATGGTGGTGGTTGTGGAAGAAGTGATGGTATTTTGGTTTATTTGTACCATGTTGAACTTCTTATACATCACATGATCCAATTCTTATGTAATATTCTATTATAATCATTGGTTTTGATATGATTAGAAGTCAGCATCAAAACTGTTTTAATGAGTATATTGGATAAATTTGGCATTATTGACTGATATAGAAGGAATTACATAAGCAATGTATATACTTTTGGAAAGCCCTTGATCAAAGCTTTCTAATGATATCTGGATCTATGGATCTAGCATCAAAAATACTCTAGTTATTTGCTTTATAATAAAAATATTACAAATATTGGGATAGTTTTGTTGCTCAGTGTAGATTAGAACTTCACTTCAGAGTTTCAATTGAATAGTATATAAGGCAGTCAAACTGAAGGTGTCTCCTCTAGTCTTGTTCTTTTTGGAGTTTCTTCCATCTTACTAAAGGTTGATCCCTTATTGGAGATATAGTAGTAGATTTCCTAGATATTTAGACTTAGTTTAACACTTACTTCAACATCTTCTAGCCTATTGTCTTATCAAACCACCAATATTGTTCTTTGAAATCTAGCAAGATCCATTTAATAAGTTGGCTGTTTCACTAAATCAACAAGACAAAATAAGACAACATGGAAAGCAAGGTGCAATGCAAAATATTGTATGACAAAGTTCAGGACAGGTCAAGTTAGACTTGAGCCCATGCCACCAATACTTATGTTAATGAGATAATCTACACAACCAAGTAGTACCAGTCTGACCTCCACTCCCTCTTAAGCACTATAATACAATAGGTATTGAAGTACTAGTTGAAATATTATTAGGAATTGCAAGGATTAGTGAACTCAATCAAATCCTAATTGAGTCCTGACCAATCATTAGGATAACAATCCTAATCAAATGTAATCAGTCAAATCTAATCCTAACCAAGTCCTGACTGACCACTAATAGTTGATAGGATTTGAGTCATTCTGATTCAGGTGCTATAAATAAAGATGACTCAACATTAGTCAAACTACCACAGCAATTCACAGCCATGGTAGTAAAGTCAGTCAGTACTTAATCATGAATCAAATTAGAACATTCAAGTGTGCTGATTCATATGACTCTGCTTTTCAATATTTGAGTTAGATATTCCTTTATATCAGACTTATATATAAGAACATACAAGTACTTGTTCACTATATAAACAGGACATTTTGTATTGTTTTAGATATTGAGAATTCTATCTCTCTTTCTTCCTCTTTATTCTTCTCAACTGTCTTACCAAAGACAAGAATATACAGAAGAATAACTAGCTTTACCAGGCTATACTATGAATATCAGCAAGTAAGTCTTCTTGCTGAAACTCTTATCACTATAACTGTGCATCCAGTAAAGGAGGATATACCCCACCTCTTTCATTAACAGGCCTTTTTGAATAGATGTCTCTAATTTTCAACTCAGCTATCAGCAGCCTGTCACCAAGTAGGTAGTGTCCAAGGATGTTAGGAACAAGACTATGTGCAATGTAGCACAGAGGTTGACACATGAGAAAGGTGTTTCTGACTAGTTCTAACTGTACCTAACCATCTGCTATCTCAGTTACCAGCTATCCGACTCCCTGAAGGCCTAGTACACAGACTCAACTGCATTTGTTTTTATTGCAAAAAAAAAAACAGGATGCAATTAACGCCAAACCTACCACCTCATGGTTTTTACAGCTACAACTGTGGGCTTGCTCCCTCGCCGCAGCATGTCGCAACATTCCTCCATTTAGTTCCACCAGTCTCTCGATGTCACACTCTTTGCGGGAAGCCTGGACTGAGGGGACAAGCGTGCTATAGTGAAACGTTACTTTCAACAAACATGACGTGAATCCTCCGGGGCTTTCCACGAACCAATTGAAACGGCTGGACGGGGGCTTACACAAAACACCTCTTTTTCCCCCGTCCACCCGCTTGTATACTGATCCCAGTACACGTAGCAACGCCCGATTCGTTCAGGCTTTCTGTCTTGTCATACTCTACTGAGTGCCCCAAAAGAAGCCCGTTGCGTTCGAAAAATGATGGGCCAGATCTCCATTTGGAACGGCCGGCCTCTGTGAATTCGTTATCGCTGATTTGACCTCCTTTCGGGACAAGCCTTACAATAATATGTCTGGCATATACCTGGGTGATAGGTTGTCGATAAAAGGACGCTTTCTCCGCAGTGGGTCCCCCCATCCAATACCAGTCCGTGCATAACACTCTTCCGTAACCCGACCATGCAATTCTCGTCCATGTTTCTTGTATTAGTAGCTGCCACTACTACTGCCATCGCCGCTCATGTGTGTACTTGCGTTCTGCGCCGCAATGTGCGGTTATCGTCCGGTTGGGCTGATTGCTATTCGTCCAGGCGGCCTGCATTCCCAACTGTGACTGGAAGCGCGAGGGAACTTCTATGAATGTCGAAAGCGTATGTTCTTACACTCGTTTTCGTTTTCGTCGTCGGCGCTTGTTGCTCATGCGTACCCTTCATTGTACAGATCATCGTCGACAAGCCTGCCGACCTCCGAGCGTGACAGCGTCGATAGAGAGAACTTGAAATGAATGTGTGCCGATCGCGAATGTACCAGTTATTTATTCCCTCGTTGTAATCCCTTTCACCACCTCCGCGAGGTGAGCAAGGGTGTGATTATAGATTTCTTCTTGGTGTGCTGCGGTGCCCCTGCTTGCCTATGTGGCGGCTTGACGTATGGGAAAGAAAAGGCGGATATGATGGGCGTGGAGTCTGCTGTCCATCATCACGGGCCGACCCTTAGTGTGGGCACCTCGTGATAAAGGTTAGGGCCCGAAGATCCGACATGAATGCCTTGTGATCCCTTGGCTTGGCATTTCATTAAGGTCGAAGTGCGTTCTTCTCTGTTGAGTCCAATTCCAACCTCTAAGGCCTGTAGATGCCTTGAGATCGTCTTTGTGCACCACAATACGTGTGGTGCACAGGCTCACACATGCCGAGGGGTCATTGTAACTTTTCCCGCGGGAAATTTTGCAATAAAATAGATCTTACCTTGGTCATTGTCCGCTGCATCAGCGCACACTCGGAATTCAACCCCAACCTTAGGTTTTGACTCCGACGATGCAGCGGAACATATCCTGTATATACCGACAGCCAAAAATCGAGTTTGTGCGCCAAAAGCTAGCGGATTGAATGGTGAGCCCTCATTCAGATCGCGATGACTATGATCACCATTGTGAATTGCATAGGGAGGGTCGGCGACATCGACATCAACTTTCTGGCTAGCAGCTGTGACAGCGCTCATCGTATTGGTAGCCAAATTTGCTGTACATGAATGGGTCTATGTGCCATTGACGGTCATGTTCCCGCTCAGGCCCCATTTTGTCGCGTTATAACTGGTGACAACCTGAACATCCTGCTTGTCAGGGCGGGTGATGAACCGTACCATTCAGGCCATTCCGTCAAGACTCTTCCAACCACGCTGATGGGTTGCAGCGCAGAGAAATTGGCACCGGTACCACTATCCTTGCTTGGTTACCACCATGTTTTCACAACACGGACCACACACCAGGAGTAACCACAAAACGAACTTGGTTTGTTCATGTCGAGCCATATACCTGAAAACTTTACTCCAAGTTGGCTCCAATTTCTGAGTGCCTCCGTCCAGAACGACTCAGCGTTCGCACTAAACCAATCCGGAAACACCTGCAAAGACCCGAGGTCAGAAAGCATTAAATGATCTGAATGAACATACAGTACACCCAGGCCAGACTCTACCAATGTAAAGTGAACCATCTGGGTTCTTCACCCAAACGTCCCTGAAACAAATCAGTGCAAAGGAGGCACCAAAGCAATAAACATACAAATCTATACCCCTGGTAAATGGGTCATAGTGAAATGTAACATCAATACAAGATATACGGATGAACGATGAAGAAACATACCACATCCGTCGAATTATGAGTGACATAAATCGCGGCATCCACGATTAGAACATCTAGAAAGAGCTCGAAAACTCAAGGATCTTTGGTAATTCTGATTCCCCACTCACAATGTTGGTTGTTTGCAGTCTGCGAAAGAACCGTCTATCAGCATCCCCTCGCTAACGATGTCAAAGTATGTCACTCACTAGATACAGGTCAATATCAGACCATTGCACTGTAGAGCTAATGAACAAGTGAAATGATCCGGCAAACAGTGATCACGACCTTCCAGTGAGATGTTGGCTCACACATTTGCGCGATCACGTCTCTCACCTCCTTAACGCTGCTATAGCCCTATCTAGAAAGGCCTCGTTCGATCTTTTACTTGTCCCACAATTGACAGAAGATACCTACCAGCACAGATGGGACCCGAAGGCCCAGACCGGTTGCCACAATGGATAGCCGATGACGCCCCCATGCTGCGCAATCACATCGGATGGTGTTGGTCCAGAGAAGAAATAAAAATCGAGAATTCCACCAATCATACGATATTCGATGAACGATACGTTTGAATTCAGCGGAGTCTGGAGGAATATATCTCCACCTGATGCGCTTGATCCATCTCAGCTTGCTGGTCACGTAATACTGGGAACGTGGCACACACCTCAGCAACAGAACACCAGAGGATGACGCCTTGTTGGTAGTTGCATTGAAACGATGGTCGGTGTAAATTGGGGAGAGCCATAACTGTATCAGGTTCAATTGTGATTGACCGACTTTCAAGCAAGCACGAACATATTTTCGTCGATGGGATCTTTGATATCCCTGTTCCAGTTGGTCTGGATAGTGCCACTCCCACAATCAATGCCCATGTCACGTCTGAATCTACTGCTTGCGATTACCTCACCGAGGCCATATATTGGTGTCTTAAGGCAGTGCAGATGTCACCTGGAACGCGTAAATCGTCCAACTCCGCGTCGTACGTGTAGTGAAACCTTACTTGGAGATACTGATTTTCAAACACTAGCGGAAATGCATCGAAACAGGTACTGGGATCTGACCTATTCAACGGAGATATTGGTGTTGGAGGTAACGAAGCTATCCTGGTGTCGAACAGCGGCAACCCATCTGGGTCAGACCAACGCGTAATCCAGAACGCAAACGGCATTCTGTCATATTCGTGACCAGGACAAACCAACCTGGACAGTTTGTCACGTTCATGGAATACTCTTCCAAACGAGAGTCGTGAATAGAAAAACGAGCGTGTCTCAAAGGGGCCTGGAATAATAATAATAAAAGCAAACCACTAATCCATGACGCTGCAACGCCTCCTCAAACTGCATCCCGTAAAACCGTCTGAGGTGGAGCATCATGGCCACTGTGGCTCAATGAGGGATTCATCTCCTTTTATGGACGCTGCGTCTTGTTACATAACAGGTCTCGAGCGGATGGATCTCGTGGATGTAATAAAGTCCCTTTGTGGTTGAACTTCACGCTTGCAAGCTGCTCGAATTTAATGTAGCCGAGCTGGCTTAACCTTGTTTGCATCCATGCCCTTGGCACAACTGCGGGACGTTGAATTTGAATCATGCATGCAAGCCCGGCAAAGGTCAAGAACGGGAGACAAGTGCAGTAGGTGACGGCCGACTCTGACGGTGCCAGTGAACATACCATGTGAAGTTGGACGTAACTTCCGAGTCGGCAGCGGTGTATGATACAGGCTTCAAGCTTCAAAGAGCACAACTCGACTCGACTTTACCCAACAGGTTGTGGGCGTGGTAAATCTAATACTAGACCCCAATCTGCGATTCCCGTGTCCTCTAGGTGATGTATGTTAAAGATATTTCGAGAGTCGGCCCGGTGGTGGTAGGGTCATTTCCCCAATCTCGTTGAGTCTAACTGATCATCGCGCCAAGTAGGAATGGACACTGGCCCCCCGTCGGTGACCTGCAATTTTAGCCCTTCGCTGGCAGCTGCCGGCGATGCACTGCAGCTCCACTAAGTTAGAATTCATAAAGTTGACTCTGACTCGGAGTTGCTTACCTTTTTCAGATCCCGTTGTACGCTTGGATCAAAAAGAGGCAAGGCGAAGGGGCGGCTGGGCCTCGTTTCGTATGCATAATGTGATCCTTGAAAAACCGGTGTGTCCCCCTTTGCTGCTTCATACCAGAATATAATGATCATGACGAAATGATTTTAATTTTTGATCGTTCAATAGGTGACACTGTTGTGTGTTGATCCTGTACATCGTCATTGTCGTTGTTGTTATGATCCTGTTCGGCTTGGAGGAATTATGCCTTCGGAAACTCTCACGAACGTGCTTAGAGAGCAGCCCGTGTTCGACACTTTGGGAAGATATTCCGTCGTGCCATCTTTATCATTTCGTGATTGTGCTGCCCGATCTTGGCCACGGCAGGGTTTTCCAAAATGGTCATATTTGTTGTTTGACTGAAGCCAAGGTAACATCGCACACGCAGAGTTTCATGTGCAGATGTCTGGACTTCTAGAGGAAAAAATGACACATATTGCCTATCAGAACCTCTTCCCAGAACTGTGGCCTTGCTTGATCAGTCTATCAATGCCCCATTCTGCTGGAAAGTGGACTGGCTATTAGATGAGTCGCATTATGCTTAATTCCGCTGGATATTTTGTCATGATGCAGTACTTCCAGCTTGGTGACAACTAAAGTAAATGTACCTTGGCGTCCAGGGTATTGTTCAGTTCCAGATCTATCGCGTCCTGAAAGTGGGTGACGTCACCTGTGAGCTCCCAGTGTATCATCTGTAACGTGCAGACAACGTTTCTGACTCATCACCCCAGTCGACAACACTGTTTTACAGGAAACACAATACGCACCGCGCGATCCCTTAGGAACCGCACCTTGTGCGGACGCATCACGCACCGCTATCGCAGTTCCCCTGCGTCTTATTCCCTATTGGGTGCATGATTCACATCGTCTCGTCGAACTCGCAAGATCTGACCGATACTGGGAGACATTACACTTTATTTCCCCACAGAATTCCCACCCATCAGAGCGCAGTTCTACGAGTTTCCAGATGAAAAAGAGCTATCTTCAATCGATAGACAGTGGCTTATAAGTCGGCTGAGATATCCATCTGACGTCCGGCGCGATGACAGTCGACTGTGCGAATTATTCCTGGTCTACGTCCAGAAGCCGAGTTCCGCAAACTGACCTCAACACCGTTATCAGGCATATTTCCAAGGCGCGGAAGTGTGATCTGGCGCGACTGGTACACGCATAGGGCAGTAAACGCGAACCTTTGGGACACGACTCGACGCACCCCTCAGACACATTAGTGTGCACACCCACAGAGTTACAACTTTACCTCTCCCAAATATGATGCATATGACATATGACAGACAAACCCCTTCGCTACACATATCACGATGCATAATAATGATGTCAGGACGTCGCCCAGATCAAGACCCGAACAACCCGATCCATACAGCCATGACGAGTGACGCACGATGTACCCTTTCATTGCAAGTAAGGTCTGTTAATCGACTTCTGGCATGGATTCGGGTTCAACAAGAAGAATGTTTACTCAATAAAATCTGAGCCAAGGGATCTATGTTGGGCCATCGAGCGTTAAGCATTCTCGTGAGACACCTCCCAAAATTGAACGACTTGGCAGTCGCAAGGAGGTCGTTCCATGACGACGAGAAGCGGTCACTGTTTGTTTAGGGAGATCTTCACTCTATGGCCATCATATCCAGTTTTTCTTTCCCATCATCAGGCTGCCCGGGCCGGCCACGTGGGTACTAAGCAGGGGCACCACGGCTCGGGCTCCGAGGAATTTATGCGGTGCGTTGATATATATCCGGAGAGTGCATTTGTCACGCTTCCTTCCTTGAAGAGTTTTGCACCTACACGCGCTTTACGCGAGGTTTAACAGATAATCTGATTGGACAAGAGCTCATGGCAAGACACATTCCCATCTGCGGCCTGCTCGACAAATGCTTACAAGACTCCGATACGGTGCGCTGACTGATGAGAATCAAACGAGACATTCGGAGAAGTACGGTACGCTAGGAAAAAACCTACCATTGTACATCACCCACTTTGGATTGGTTAGAGGTCGTCTACATCGTTCAAAAGGGACTACAATGAAAGAAGAAATGATTTTGGATGGGGGACCATATTCGCGATCTGCACACGCGGTGGTCTTATGTTATGTTCTTTCCATATCACATTCATTTCACTGTAGTCACCATCACTTAGTCCTCACTTCATTCATTTCCATATAGGTCTAGACTATGACATAGTTACATGCGATTTACTCATGTAGTGACATCATGCCTCATTGTAGGTAGTATATAGTCTCAGCTTGTATATTCTGAAATCCCTAGTTGCAGAATATTATCACTTTTGTGATCATTGGAGATCTTTTACCCTAGTGTGATCTTAAGGTGTAACATTATTCTGCAACTACCCATCCAACCCTTCTCCCTACCACTCTACCCACTTCCTTCTCTATTCTTTACCATTGTGCCCATTCCAGTGTCATGAGTGACTGTCATATCCCCCCTCCTCTAAGCTGGTGCATATGACACATCAGTCTTCCCTCAATGTGCTGTGTATAGCCAGATCCCAGGCTTAAGGAAGAACTGTTGGGTGCATGAAGCCCAGAGTCTAGCACTATATAAGCACTATATTATATGCTCATCTGGCATCATAAACAAGAATAAAGTTGCTGTTCCCCATAGTATACTAGGGGTGATTCTTGAATGACATTGATCCAGGTATATCTGGAGGGAGATGATACCTGTCCCTCAAGGTTTGCATGATAACCTCTCAGCCTTAGCACTATAAACATCATGTAGAACTTTCCAATCAACTACTGTCCCAAATCCAGCATCTTTTCCTTCCCCATGTTGACTTCTCCCCCTTCCCCCTTGATTTTGCCTCTTGTGGATCAAGATTTTTCTCCACAGATGGGCCTTCTCAATACGCCCAACCCTCTGGTCTCCATCAACCCCCTGTATCTGGTCTAGGTGAGCATTTGTAGTTCTAGACACTGCATTCCCTCTCAATCACCTTTTCACCTTCTACCAAACATGCCATATCCACCCCTATGCCCAACAATGCCCACATCTGGGGATTCAACAAATTCCAAAATGCTCTCTCCACCACCACCTCCTCTTCTTCCACTACTCCCATTTCTTCTCTTCAATTGCATGATGACAATGACCACATGCAATATATGTCACAATATATGGCCTGATATAGGTCATTCTGAGATGACCCCTTGGCTATAGGGCCACAACCACAAGCATCTTGACATGCACCTCCCTCTCTCCCACCACTTTGTTTGATTGGGGCAATCAGCCCATGGTTGAATAATTGGCACCCAGCCACTCCTTGTTCCACTTCTCCTTTTGCCATGTAGCCCACCAGTTGCATTCATATCCATTCCCCAGTTCTGGTAAGGAACTACCTTGCCCCTTCACTCCATTTCCCATTCCCTGAGTCAATTCCACAACAACCTCTCAGGAAGTCAATCATTACAAAACCAAATGATTACACTGGCAACAAGGACAAGTTCATCCAGTGGCAAAGGCAAGTTGGCCTCTATCTCCAGGAGTTCAACAGAAAATCCACTGACTAAAAGGTGATCTTGATCATTCTCTCATACATAAAAGGAAATAATGTGGCAGGGCAATTCACCAACCTGTACATGCTGGAGGATTTATAGAAAGGTAAGACTCTCTGCCAATTCCAAAACTGATTGGTGACAACATTCCAACCAGCAGCTCTGGACCACCATGCTGAGAAGAAGTTGTTGGTCATCTGGTAATAGAAAACAAAATCTATCAAAGATTTCTTCATACAGATGAAACATCTCATCCTAGAAGCTAACTGGGACATAAGGACTTATTGGTGCATGCTTATAAATCTCATACATGACAGCCTGAGAAACGAGGTTGTTGAGTACATCAAGTGGGCCTTCCCTACTTTGTTTGACAAGTTAGAATTTACCAAGTGGAAATAAGCTTTGGTCAAGGCCAACCAGGTCCTGGCCAAAATAAATGAACAAAAACATGGATTGGAATATTTTTCCCAATTCCAACCTCACCAGACCCAATAGGGAAATCCTTCTAGTACCCCACAATAGGAGTGTTGCAAGTCAATGGGACCAAAGGATATCACCCCAAAGGTCTCTCCCCCTCAAAAGGAAGTCCATTCAAATCAAGTTGAAACATTCAGAAGACAGGATGCACCAATGGATTTATTAGCAGCATGCACCAACAATGTGTACCAACAATATGGAGCTCCATGGCCCTATAAAACCCATTTCAAACTGTGATAGCAAATATGCAAGGTCACAATACAAGAGACTGCCCTAGAGGCGATCATGAAGCAGATAGAGGAGTTATGGGCTGAAAATAGGGCCCTAAAGGAAAAGGTTGAGGATTTTGGAAAAAGAAATTAGCTAGAGATCAAGCTAGTTTCTCTGTAGTAATTTCTTCATATAATAAATTCTTTTTTTTAACAAATGAAGAAGAAATAAATGGTCCAGAGTCCAAAACCATCACAAGGAAGACAACCAAAACTTCCATAAAAAATTTGAGAAAAAGAAAAAGAGAATAGTAAGAAATCTACCCATCCAATAGTCTTCTAAGAAGGCCAAACTCCCCACCAGAGGATCTGAGTTAGCTGCAGGCTTAGATCTGTACTCCTCTGAAAAGAAAATGATTGCCCCATTGTCCCAAGTAGTTGTAAATACAAACATCCAATGCACTATTCCAAAAGACATGTATGAACAGATCGCATTCAGATCAGGATTGGTGGTCAAAAAATCCATTCATGTAGAAGCTGGAGTAGTAGACTTAGATTACTGAGGGGACCTCATGATTCTCTTGATGAATCAAGGAACTGAGCCCTTCGAGATAAACAAAGGAGACAAAATTGCTCAGTTAATAATAGAAAAAATTTACTACCTCAAAGTAGTAGAAGTTGATACCTTACCAACTACAAAAAGAGGAGAAAACAAGTTCAGCTCTATAGAAATCTGAATGGTAATCCACAATGTGATGAGTGGTGGGAAACCAATCAAGATCCTGAAAAGGAAGGCATGGTCACCTGATGAGGCAGATCAATCCCCTCCAAGGAAGGAAAATATCTAATTAGAACAAAACTGGATGAATACCATTGATCCATAATTAATTAAATGGATCTGACAAAATATAAATGAAGGAAAGAATATTAATGACAAACTCCAAACCTTCATACATGAAAGTAGAATATGAGAGGTAGATGACTTATTAATTCAACAATTGAGAAATCTGGATGACAATGAGATAACTTGGGTACTAAGAGAATTATAAAAAAAACCCAAGTTCATCAATAAGTCCAAATGAAAGGAGTCATTTTCTCTCAAAGTACCAGTTGTATATGAAACAACTGATGGACAATCTTTTGAAATAATCGCCTTAGTAGATTTTGGATGTACAGGATTCAATATTGACAAAAGTTTCATCAAAGAACAAGGAATCCCCACTCATCCACTGCCTCAACCCATCCCTGTATACAATGCAAATGGATCCCCCAACACTAGTGGAAAAATAGAAAACTTTGTGGTTGGAAACCACCAAGAACAAATCACCCTAGCAGTGATGACTCTAGGCATGAATAAAATCTTCCTAGGCCACAACTGGCTCAGATTACACAACCTGGAAATAAACTAGAAAACAGCAGAGATCTAGTTTACCTACCAAAATAATCACTCTACCAGATATATAAATGAGGAAGATGAACAAGAGCACAATAATCAGATTTTCCAGATTGACATTGATCAATATTGTCAAAACATAGCAACCAATGTTGCCACAACAGCCAACTTGACCAAGAAAAAACAGACCTTCAAAGAAGTGGTCCCAGAATATCTCCATGATTACAAGAACATATTTGCAAAGGAGACATTTGATGAACTCCCTTCTCATCACTCTTGGAATCACACAATCGAGTTGTTACCCAGAGATTATACTATCAACTGTAAAACATACAATCTCTCTCCAGTGGAACAACAGCAACTTGATGCCTTTCTTGAAGAAAATCTTCAGTCCAGATGGATCTGCCTGTCAAAATCCCCATTTGCCTCTCCCTTCTTCTTTGTGAAAAAAAAAGACAATAGTCTTAGACTAGTATAGGACTATCATAAATTAAACACAATCACTGTCCAGAATAGATATCCCTTGTCATTGATAAGCAAGTTGATAGATAAGTTAAAAATAGCCAAATATTTCACCAAACTCAATATCTGATGAAGATACAATAACATCTGGATGAAAGAAGAAGACAAATGTAAGGCAGCCTTCAGAACCAATAGAGAGTTGTTTGAACCATTGGTCATGTTCTTTAGCCTTACAAATTCACTGGCCACTTTCCAAATATACATGAACCATCTATTTAGACAATTGATAAATGATAATAAAGTCATTGTTTACATGGATGATATTATGATATACTTAAAAGAGCTTGAAGAACACAAGGATATCACTCAACAGGTCCTACAAATCTTGTGAGACAATAAACTATTAGTAAAACACAAGAAGTGTAATTTCAAAGCTATGGAAACTGAGTATCTCAGGTTAATCATCTCAGAAAACAAGATAACAATGGGTCCATTGAAAACACAAGCTGTTGAAGAGTGGCCAATATCCACCACTCGGAAACAACTATGAGGATTTCTTGGATTTCTTAATTTCTACCACTGTTTCATTTAAGATTTTTCCATCCTCATCTGTCCTTTCAATGCTCTTACCTCCAAGAAGGAGTTCACATGGACACTAGAGTGTATGAACACTTTCAACACTTTTAAAAAGGTGCTGCTGAATGCAACATCACTTGGATTACCCACAGATTCAGATCCATATTGAGTGGAAACTGATGGATTAGGATTTGGAGTAGGGGCTGTACTCTCTCAAAAGCAAAATGACATCTGAAGACCAATAGCATTCACCTCCCACTCCCTCCTAGATGCTAAAAGAAACTACCACACAAGTGACCTTGAAATACTAGGGGTCATGTTTGCATTAAAAGAATGGAGGTATTATCTTCTAGGAAGTACACATCCCTTTGAGATATGGACTGATCACTGGAATCTGAAATTCTTCTGGAAACTACAAGATTTATCTCACCAACAAGCCTAATGGCAACAAGATATACAAGAGTACAACTTCATTTTTGTCCATAGACCAGGTCATATCAATCCCACTGACCTACTGTCCAGGAGGCCAGACTATGAGAAGGGAGTAGAATTCAACAATACAAATTCAATTCTTCTACCAGAATGTTTCTTCATCAGACAATCACTAACAATGATGGAGGAAAAAATAAAAGAAGCATTGAATCTAGTCAAACTCTCCATACAAAAGGCTCTCCTTGACCACAACACCCCATGGACTCAAGAAGCAGATGGACTTATCAGATAGAAAGACAAGATATATGTACCTGAATTACCCATCCTAAGAGAAAGTCTACTACAAGAGTTTCATGATCATCCAATTGCTGGACATCTGGAAATCAAAAGAACTTTGTTTTTACTCCACAACAGTTACTATTGGCCGACAATCCAAAAAGATGTCACCAAGTTCATTAATGGTTGTGCAACATGCCAACAAACAAAGGTGAAGTGAGTAGAATAGACCACCCCTTTACATCCCCATGCTTCCCTCAAAAGCCCTTGGGAAGTAATTTTGATCAATATTATTGGACCCTTACTAGAATCAAATGGACATAACATAATATTAGTAGTAGTAGATAAATTAATGAAAATGACACATCTCTTTCCTGTTTCCAATAATATAACATCAGCCAGAGTAGCAAATATATATAAAGACCAAATATTTAAATTACATGAAATATCAAAGAGAATCATATCAGATTGAGGTTCTTAATTTATTTCTTCTTTTATGACAGATTTAGCTAAGTTACTATATATCTTCTTAAATCCTTCTACTATATATCATCCCCAAACCAATGGACAAACAGAAAGGATAAATGCAGAAGTAGAACAATACTTACATATTTATATCAATCATAGGCAAACCAATTGGGTGAACTGGTTAGCAATAGCAAAATTCGCATTAAACCAAAGGGTGTCAGAAGCCATCAAATTTTCCCCTTTCATTCTAAATTATAGACACCAGCCAACAATTCAAACCAATCATTGAGTCTAGGCAAAGAACAATCTACTGAACAATTTGTGCAGAAAATGAAGGAAATTCAAGCAGTCAAAAGAGAAGCATTGGAAAAGACTGCTACAATAATGAAACTGAAATACAATAAAAATGCTAGAGAATGCTCCAAGTACAAAAAGGGTGATCAAGTGCTAGTAGACATAGTATTCATTAAAACCAACAGACCAACCAAAAAACTTGATGATCGGCATTACAGATTGTTTGAGATCAAAGAAAAGGTTAGAACTGTGGCATACAAACTTAAGTTACTGATTGGGTGGAAAACCATACATCCAGTCTTTAATGAAAGTAAACTATTTCCCTTTACATCCACTCAATTTCCTTCACAACAAACTATTATTTCCCCTGTCCTCAATGTAATCCAAGGACAACTGGAACACAAAGTTGAAAGTGTCATTAACTCTCAGGTCTGACACAATCAACTCAAATACCTAATCCATTGGAAGGGATTCCCTCGTGAAGAATAAGAATAGATCAAGGCACAGGATCTCAAGCATATGCAAGAAGCAATTAAGCTTTTCCATTATCAAAACCCTACTGCCCTGCATGCCCATATCACAATCCCCACCTGAAATCAGGCTATTACAGCCAAAGATCCACCATGCCAATATTCAATCTGTCACAATGTTCCTCTTTCCATCCCTACTACATCTGTTCTGGTCTCTCCTGATTTCTTCACTTACCACAAATTCTTGGGCAAACATTGTCCAGGATGAATGACTCTAAGAAGGGAGTAATGTCATGTTCTTTCCATATCACATTCATTTCACCATAGTTACCATCACTTAGTCCTCACTTTATTCATTTCTGTATAGGTCTAGACTATGATGTAGTTACATGCAATTTACTCATGTAGTGACATCATGCCTTGTTGTAGGTAGTATATAGTCTTGGCTTGTACATTCTGAAATCCCTAGTTGCAGAATATTATCACTTTTGTAATCATTGGGGATCTTTTACCCTAGTGTGATCTTAAGGTGTAACATCTTATGAATTCTCCGTCAACGTTATCACACTCAGAGGTCGGCAGGGTTGTCACGACGTCCTGTACGATGAAAAGCACACACTAGCGACGCGCACCGACGACGACGAGGAGCAAAACGGGGGCGTACGCCTTCGATGCTTGCAGGAGCTCTGTCACGCTTCCAATCTCAGCCAGCATCCCCATTGCATTCGCCTCCCTGGACGAATGGCAATCAGCCCTACTGGACGATAATCGCACGGCGCGGCGAAGACAAGAATGGATGAGAGCTTTGCATGGGTAATTTGGGGAAGAGTATTCACGGGCGGCTGTTGGACGTGGATCCGCTGCAGAAAACGCCACCTTTTATCGCCAGCCTATTGCTCAGGCATATGCCAGAGAACATGCATGATCGGTAAGGACTTCCAGTTAGCGAGGATGAGAGCCGGTGGCTAATCGAAAGCACCCCACAGTCGAATGGCCCCAACAGGGACAAAATATGCATTCCCAAACGCCCATGTCACTCACCTGTATGTAAGTAATCAGTAAACTTTTTCATTGTTCCAAAGACGCCCGAGAGGGTTCACAATACGCAGCGTCAGCCGTCTTTCCGAAAGGATACCGGGCCCCGTCGAGTCATGGTCTTCCGAACTCGACGGTATTCGCAATGAGCTGCAGAATTTGATACAAGGCCTTGAATAGATCAAGTATTACCGTGCAGATTTGGACGTCGCTAAAGTTGGACTTTGGATCATCCAGACTGCCAGGATCCGGACGGAGCAAGCCCGGTGGTAGTAGGCCAGTCCGTTCAGATGCACCTGCCAATTTGCAAAAGAGACGAAGGCGCTTTTGTTGGCTCAGCCTGGAGTCTCTACACCCTGTGAACCTCCAGGTGTTTCGGAGGGCTGCATTGAAGCTTTTCGTGTCGAACTTGGGCCCCAAATCTGGGTGAAGGCAGATTGTAGTAGACACTGCCAGACTGACGATCTCGATCTACGTCCCCGCCATCCACTCTTTATCCACAGCTAATTGCGAGAAGATCCAAAGTGAGAAACAACGGTGGGATCGCTGTGTGGTCAGACATGACCAACGCTGGATTTGTCTCGTCTCGCGATCCCAAAAACGGATGCATGGATTGTGCGAGCAAACCGAAAGGAAAGAAAATAAGCGATATACAACTTGAGTAAATAGATATCCACTCTATGCAGTGCGAGCGACGATGCATTACACACTTGACGCTACACGTAAGTACACGCATGAGGACGAATGGGGAAGAGAAGAATGAGGGGTCTGCGACAGGTTGAGCATGCGCTCTGAGACTCAACACAGATGTGGGCGAGAAAACGCACATATTTAGAGATCCAAGTCGAGTTTAACAATGACGTCCTCGACGGGTTTGAACTGGGATTTGATCACATCGGACAAGCCAGAGACGACCAACTCTACTTCCTCAACGAGCCCCACAACCGTCTCGCCGAGACCTTTGAGGGCGACCGTCACATCAGCGTCTGCGGTGACCGAGAGAACGTTTCCAGCAGCGGAGAGGATTGCCTGAAACGCACAAGTCAGGCTTAAGGCGCAGCGATCACGTTTGATACCTACGTCAACCTCGGCACCAACGATGACCGCAATGTTTGCAACGGTCTCCTCATTAAGAGTTCCGGCACCATCAGCGGATGCGTAGATGACGCTAAGGTCTGCGCCGACGAGGGCCTTGAGATCTGCAGTGGCCTTCAGGATGGGTGTCTTGATAGACGTGACAATGTCGCTGATCACGGCGACCGTGGCATCGGAGGAAGTGATGGAGGCTGTGAAAGCATCTCAGAGGCTGTGTCACATGGATATCTGTCTTGGCGTACTCAATTTATCATCGAAGGGTTGAACAGCGATTGAGAGGGCCTTGAAGATGGCTGCAACAGATAGCTGGACTTCGCGAGCACGGAGCGTGTTCGCTTCGTCAGTCACGGATCCGAGCTCGGAGGTGAGGTCGTTGAGGATGTTGCGGCCGTGGTGCAATCCTTTCAGTTTGTTGGTCATCTCTGCGACGACATCTCCGACTTTGCTGGGCGAACGAGCACGGAGCGCATCCGTCTCATCGGTCACGGATCCGAGCTCGGAGGTGAGGTCGTCGAGGATACTGCGGCTGTGGTGCAATCCTTTCAGTTTGTTGGTCATCTCTGCGACGACATCTCCAACTTTGCTGGGCGAACGAGCATGGAGCGCATCCGTCTCGTCGGTCACAGATCCGAGTTCGGAGGTGAGGTCGTCGAGGATGTTGCGGCCATGGTGCAACCCTTTCAATTTGTTGGTCATGTCTGCGACGACATCTCCGACTTTGCTGGGCGAACGAGCATGGAGCGCGTCCGTCTCGTCGGTCACAGATCCGAGTTCGGAGGTGAGGTCGTCGAGGATACTGCGGCCATGGTGCAACCCTTTCAGCTTATTGGTCATCTCTGCGACGACATCTCCGACTTTGCTGGGCGAACGAGCATGGAGCGTGTCTGTGACGGAATCCCCCAAGGCCTCGACGTTACTGAGCGACGGTACGGTGACGCTCTTGGAGATTTCAATGGGAGCGGCGCTCGAGAGGGTAGAAAAAGCGGTGGCCGCGACGAGAACGAAGGAAAAGGAGTGCATTTTTTTAAAGCGATAGTGGGGGCGTCTGGTGAGACGGTAGGGCGGGGGGAGAGACGGGGGTGACAAAAGATGACAAGAAGTCGATGGGAGGAATTTCCCAGCTCGCGATGGGATTATATACCTTCGGAGTCTGTCGGCATATCAAGTCCTCGCCAGCGGTTTGTTGACTTTTTTTTTCTTGTGATGGCTTTCCCGAGCGTCAACTTTCCCGAGGGGGCACAGGGATGACGTGACGTGTTTGAGCGTGTTAACTTGACAGCTGTATTTACTTTGGACAGGCGTGTTGGGGTTGCACACACGGTGTGGAGCAAGATGCCATTCATCCGGCTGGAGAGAATGGTCCGTGGGATACCCGTAACCAACGCGAACGTAATCCACGACGAGGCCCCCGGGGAATGATTCCGATACTGCAAGATGGACTGACTTGTGACGCATTGCAGGCAGGTGGTGCGGTCGAACTGGCTCCGTGACGGCGTGGCAGAACAGTTGGAGGACGCCACTGCCAATCGGAGTCTTGTAAGCGTTCGCCGAGTGCTCGTCGAGCAGGCCGGAGATGGGAATGTGCCATACCATGAGCCTTTGTCCAATCGGATCCTCTGCTAACCCTCACGTAGACCACACACATACGTTCGCAAAACTCTTCAAAGAAGGCAACGTAACAAACGCACTCTCCAGATCGCGGCGGCCCGCCTGGTCTTTTATACTTGACATCTCTACCCGGCCACATGATAAGGCGCTGCTTGTCGAGAAAAAAAATAATAAAAAGTGATCATGAGAAACGTTATGCGTGTCCATGGCCCGCTGCGCGCCCAGGGGTTAACGGCTGCTGGCGACTGGACTAGGGATTTCTTCGTCCCAGTGCTCAAGGCAGGCCTCCGGAGTTTTTGAGAAGAACGTCGGCGATGTGGTCTTGGGGTCGAAATGCTGAGGTCGCTTCCGAATTGTGACGCTGTCGACGGCAGCGATTATCCGCTGTCACTATGTTTTTTGATCGAGTCAGCCGACTCCGGTGCTAGCCCAGGCGCCGAGAGAAATGCGACGACGACAAACGCCCAGTGTTCAAGACCGAGTCCTTCGTGGCATAGGCTCGGCAAGTTGAGAACAATACTTGAACCACTTACCATTTGCTCAATCATTGGAAGTGATCACTGACACGAAGTCGACAAACATGCGCAAACACGCCACTTGTTGCCTGTCATTGAAAGTGAGCCACATTTATTGCTCATGCTCATGTCCGACATGTCAAAGTACCTCCCGTCGCTGGAGAACTTCGCCAAGGTCCTTCATTTACTTTCGTATCGACGCTGTCTCTGAAGATTTCTTGTTTTTATACAGGGCGCCGTCGCCACAGCCGCTGGCGTGACCACCGTAGGTTCGTACTGCCAGTGCGCACCATGCCCAGGCTCGATCGTCTGCAACGATCATCCCTGAATCTGCTTCACGCAGGATGTGGTCTCCTCTATTACGGTCAAAACTACCTCATATATCCCTCCGCTTTCCCTCCTGGTTCCCGCACAGGTGCGTCCGTCGGCAGGCTTGTCACGAGACCGACGGCTCAGTCATACCGTATCCCAATCCCCTTCTCCCCCCACAGATGTCGACGTGCCGACTAAGTACGGTTTGGTGTACGAAGACCTCGCATTGCGTACCGAGGATGGCATCACGCTACGCTCGTACTTGCTCGTGCAGCGCAAGGAGATCTCGCACACACATGCGCTGCAGGTCGACTGGACCGAGGACCAATCCAACGAAGACGTGCGGGTTCTTTCTTCTTTCTTCTATCTCTGCACTTCTTTATGCCCGATGTGCTCATGCGGTTTCACCTCCCCTTTCCTCCCAGTTTGCGGCGACGCGGCCAACGGTCATTATGTTTCATGGAAATGGCGGTAATCTCGGACATCGGATACCGCTTGCGAGGATATTTTTCGTCAAAATGCGCTGCAACGTGCTCATGTTATCTTACCGAGGGTGGGTGCCCATGGTCGCTTGTTTATCATGCCGTTCTCACTCTCCCCCTGCAGGTACGGCCTTTCCGAGGGTTCCCCGTCCGAAGCCGGTAAGACGCAACCACGAGCAGCTTGGAACATCGTATTTGACGTCGTGCTCCATCAGGCCTATGTATAGACGCACAGACCGCCCTCGAATTTGTAGCGTCTCATCCCTATCTCCAGAAAACATCCGTAGTAAGTTCACACCGGTTTCACGGGGTACCTCAAAGAGGCTTACCAGGTGCTTTGTCAGATCCTGTATGGCCAATCGATCGGAGGTGCGGTCGCCATTCACCTCGCCAGCCGGAATCCATCCAAGGTCTTTTCTTTTCTTTCTGTGTCTGAACTTGTCCAACATTCGCCCATCTATATCAGATCGCAGCGCTTATCCTTGAGAACACGTTTACAAATCTCCCACGACTTGTTCCACACGCGCTTCCCCTGCTCTCACCGCTGACATTCTTGTGCCATCAAAAGTGGGACTCTGCGTCGAAGATACCGTTCATACCTAAGGGTACGCCCATCTTGATGTTGAGTGGCGTTCTGGATGAGGTCGTTCCGCGGGAGCACATGAAGGAGCTGTGGGAGATTATTTCTCGACGGCAAGGCAACAAGGCGGAAAAGAACGGTGAGCCCAAGGGTAATGCGACGGAAGTCGGGCGTGGCAAGTCCAAGTTTGTCGAGTTTCCGACCGGGTCACACAGTGCGTTTTTTCGGCGTTTTTTTGGTTGTTTTCCGTCCCAGTCTGACTTTTTGAGCGTAGATGATACCTGCATCCAGCAAGGGTATTGGGCAGAGGTAGCCGAGTTCGTGGCTGGCGTTTCGCGCTCATGACGTGATGTTCATTCTTCTTTCTGTGACTATTCCGGCTGGATCCTTCATGTGTATTGGCTCGTATTCTATCTCTCCCACACGCCTTTAAACAGGATTTACGCATGTGCGATTGTCCTTCCGCGTCTACCCTTCGTATCGATACGCGACCATGGCCTCTATGCGGTGCACGTCTGTGCTGAAGCTGCGGAGCTTGACCTGTTGGCTCTTGCTGGCCTCAATGGCGAGGGGATCGGTGTCGACCCACTCGTCAGCGGGGACGTCGGCTGAGTCGTGCGTGTAGGCGAGTATGTTGAACACGGTGGGATCGTCAATGATCGGAAGGAACGTGACTGTGGAGACAATCTGCTTCAGGATGTAGCGAATCTCGGCTTGGATCTCGGATTCGGGCTTCGGGGGCGGTCTGAGGGTTGACGCGTTGGACGAGGGATAGTGAGGAAAGGGAAAAGGTGATGGACGTACGGTTCCGCTGAGTCTGCGGGTGGCTCGACGAGGTTGACGTCAAAGACCCACCGTTCGAGTGGGAGCCGGGTGTCTTTCGAGATGATGGCGAGAACGAGCTGGGTGACGGATCCGGTGAGGAGCCACTCTGCAACTGCGCGTGAGACGGTGCGACGAACAAGCCGGAGCGCGCGACGTACTATTGACCTGCGTGAGGATTCTTGAACAGGAGAAGGCATCAGTTGCGGCGAGGTGGTTAGTAGACCGGTCATGGGTGGTGCGCACCGATCGAGATAATTTTCGAGCGCGAGGTCTTGCGTGACGAGCACGGTCTGGCCATACTTTTTAACCATGTGAAAGTCGTCCGACGGATATACGCCGCGCTGGAAGAGGATTCTGTCTCGCCGCACGCGCGCAAGAAGTCAGCCATGGGGTCGAATGTTGGGTGGGAGATTGGCGTACGTGTTGGCGGCATATTTGAAGAACTCGGTGACGAGGTTGGTGGAACCCTTGAGGGTGATGGCCTGGCGGGTGGGTGCTTGGGAGGTCGCCATGGGGTGGATGGAGAAATGGACGTGAGGCAGATCACGTGCACCAGCAAGAGCAGCTTGTCACGTTGCGTTTCTGAAGGCTTTCTCGAACCTACACGAGACTGAACGATTGGATCCTTGCAAAATGAGCGGAGCCCAATCGGAGAGACGGATTCACGCCGGACCCCTCGCTCTGCGCATCGAGATACGCGATTCGTGCCCTCTTTCTCTATCTTGTTTTGTTGGTTCTGAACTTGTGGTGTGCGCGGCGTCCGTCACATGGGGTGGTGCATACGAATACGAGTAACTCGACCTCTCTCTCTCCGACGCACACTCGCACGTCAATTACTCACGTGTGCACAGACGGTAGATTGAAACCACTCCCTCGCGATCGTGGCCGGAAACCTCCGCTACCGTCAGTTTGTGGTGCTCAATGAGAAGGCGTATCGGAGCGGCATGTGGACCGAGCCGATGCTGCTACGGGGCGTGTACGACGACTTTTATGGCGACACGCGCCCGGTCATTGCTGCGATGCTTGCTTTACGCCTGACGCTCACCCCCGCCGTCGAGGATCTCATACATTCCTCTATGTTTGATGGAGACAAGACCGTTTCAAGAATCGGGAGCTGTATTTTGATGAAACCTGAGTGGTATGGACACTCAGTCACTGCCAGTGGGTCTGATTGTTTGTTCGGCTGTGCACCAGACAATGATCCTGTTTCGATTTCTTGACTCTTATCGTTCCTTTCCTTTCCTTGGGCTTGCGCGTGTTTCGATATGAGGACGTTGTTTATCGGAATTGCTAGCTAGTATAGACGATACACTGGACCACACTCGCTGTCGTTTCCGAATTTTGAGTATGGTGAACAATCTAACGCCAGTGCTTGCTGTAGTGTGATCCAGCATCAGTGGCTCTGACTGCGATACAGGCAGTAGCGTCTGATTTCCCACCTTGCTTTGTTCACATCGTCTGCAAGCTAGGAAGCGGATCCAACATGATGTCGTTCAGGCCAAGACCCAGGCAACTGCTTTTTGTTGATTGGTACAGCTATGTAGTTGATCACGAGCTGCGCCTTATCTCTGATCTGCCAACGCGTCACTTTTGTCCAGAAGCCTGTGTGCATCCTAGCTATTTTACAACGGAGTTAGCTCGCATCGTTCGTCCACCATCCCTTCCTCCATTCTTGCACTCAACTGAAACAAACCACCTCCAGCAATGGCCATGACAAGTGCTCGAAGCTTTTCGAGTGGGGAATACAGCTCGACACCATCATTGGACGAGGACATGCCACCGACAGGAAGTAGCTCAGACATCAAAAGCGAGCATCTCGTTCCCCATCCCGCCCGCTTCGTCACTGCTGACAGTGTATTGACCACAGTGCTCCTCCGTGACTGTAGTCATGCCTCCACCACGAGGGATCGTGACCTCCACTACTGGTGCTACGCGCTCCATGTGCTCTTCGTCGCTATCCATACGATCCTCGTCGTCTTGCTATTCTTTCATCCCGAACACCGGTTCATCGTCCCAGTTAACGACACCGCTGCTACCATTGCACTGAGAGTTCTTCTTCAGGCATTCTACACGGTATGTAGTCCCGAATTCGATGGCACGGACGCTGAGGTGGCGGCCGAATCGGAAAGATATATACTGCTGTTCTAGTGCTCATCGTACAGCGACTTGGCATATCCGCTGCCATGGCAAAACAGCAGAAGCTCACCGCTATTCACGATATATGCAGTGCATGGAACGGAATCGGGGCTTCGATCAATGCACTGTGGCTACAGACTAGGGTCATCTCCTCGCTGTCGTCGATCGTCATGATATTGACCTATCTGGCCTGCATCTCTGGCTTTCACATCATTTCGTCGTCCGTCATCCAATTCGAGGCATTCAATAATACCATCACTAGTGTCGCTCCGTCGACATTGGCATGGCCGTTTTCCCCTGTCAACCTCGCTGATGCTGCCTGGGATGAAATTGACCCTTTGGCCTCTATGTGGTCTCTTCTGCCAACTGCAAAGGGGCTGAGTAGAAATATGGTGTATGATGTGCCAAGTTCAGATCATGCATACACTGGTGCTGTTGTCAATACATCCACCATCACTGCTGATTGTAGCCTACTTTCAAACACTTCAGTTGGCTATTGGGATATTGGAGATCAAACCTATTTTGTTAATGTTAGTGGATTAGGGCAAGTTGCACTTTCAGTGGGAGGTATGCATTTATCTTCATACTGTATGTGATCTTATGCTTACATTTTGCTAGGGCCAGATATGGTTCATTTCATTGGTCTAAGTAAATTATAATTTCTAAATGAACCTGTGAGTTTTCAATGCCTACTCATATCAGTTTTTACCCAACCTTTTTAGCCTTGTCCACTTTGTGACAGTGTAATTGCTTTTCAAATTTCTACTGGGGTGGACTTGGGCAATCTGTCTGGTGAAGTTCTCCAAATACATGTTGATGTTCCAACATGTTGGTTCCTCTCTTATATTCAGTGTCCTTTGACTTATATTTTTGAAAAATTAGCTGATTATAACCATATCATTCCAACCATGATAGTTTTTGTTGCATGTACACTGAGAGAAAAAAACACCATACAATATCTGCCAATGGAAAATGGAAGGGTAACACAACCAGAAAAATCTTTAACCAGTGTGTCTGCAGCTAAGGCATGGAGCATATGGTCACCAGGTCCAACTACAGAGCTAACACAAATAGTATTTGAGCCATTCTATATTGTTATATTAACACTGATCACTAGTATTTTAGTTCAATCTTGCTTTGAATACTCCAACATTGTCTTTTTCTCCTTGTATAGAACAATCATCTGGCCAACAAGTATGTGAATACATGAGACCAACTGAGATGTGAGTGTTATTGATATTGAATTGTTGTAATCTAACATTAGAGTATATGTAGATATTTAAATAATATATTGGGTATTTCATGGAGCTCTCCATCCACTGGGCAAGTGAAAGTGGTCTCACCAATTATTCTTCAACCCAAACAAATTGAACAAGCTATTGGAGATGTAGCTGCAGCACTTGTATGGTTGGGTGTGTTCATTTCCAAATATTTTTCTGCTCATTGTAAAAATGCTTTCATAGGAAGCACATATATAGCATCAGATGCTCAGCAGACCTTGGGAACAAGCTCAATAACAAATTTTATCCTTCAGCTCAGGATGAATGTATGAGTCTACATATATACTTTCTTTATTATTCAATTTTTGATATCAACCACAGATAAATACAATACCAGTCAGTAATTTCCCATGGGATACATTTAATCTAATGGTAGTGTCAAGGTTGTTGTTGGGCTGTTTGCTTCAGTCATAATGTTTGCAATCACCATTTGGATGCTTCATGGTTCATATTCAAGGCTTTCAAATACAATGATTTCAAGCTCTGGCATGCTGCAACTCATGTGGATTTATGCCCACTCTTCACTCTTACAAAAATTCATGACAAAGACAACTAGTTCTATATCTGACCAGTTGAGAATTGAAGGAGTCAAGGTTGAAATTTGCCTGCTGGAGACAAAAGAAACCAAGGGTCCTTCAAATAAGGCTAACAATTTAAGGATAAGTTTCATCAGCCATCTTTTTAATTGGCAGAAATTTGATGCATCAGGTTAGCCTATCAACCTGACAGTAGAAATTAATATTCACACCATCTTTGAATAGGGAAGCTCTCTATGCATCTTTTGTGCTATGCCCTTCATGCCATATTTTTTATGTTGCATGTTATTCTGATCTTGGTGCTTATACATCATTCAGAACATGTTGTCACCATATCAGTGTATAATTCTTGGACAACAATATTGTTGTCTATTTCTCTCCAAGCATTTTATGTTGTAGGTTCATTCTTGTACTTTCAATTATACCTCATTGACCTCATTTACTATCAAGCTATATACTGCAGCACTGGTTTTTATTGTGCAGCAACTTGCAACTACAAGGCTCATTGGTGAAAGGCAGCCTTTGACAATATTACATGATATTGCCAATGCATGGACTGGACTTGGAGCTGCAATTGTTTCACTCTTGTCACAAGAGACTTTAACATCATCTATTTGGGCAATACTTGGTGTGGTAATGTATTTAGCATGTGTTTCTGTGATCCACATTGTCTCCACCACTATCATGCAGTTTACAGCATATAACAGCACCTCCATCATCTTTGTCCAGACCTTGTTGACTTGGCCAAACACTACCAATCTTTCAAATGTAGATTGGACAAGTGCAGTTCCAACCATGCCACCAAAAAATATGCTAGATGACCTTGCAATCACTGGTCTGGTCAACAGTACCATTTATGACATTTTAAATGTCACACAACCTACTTTCATAAATGCAACTGTAAATGCAACCTCTTTTCAGGCTAATTGTGGATTGCTGTCCAATCTCTCCTACTTCAATTCCACTACCCTTTCAGGACTCAACTACTCTGTTAATGGGTTTGGAAAAGGACTGTTTGGAATTCAATGTGAGTTAATGTTGCTTATCTGAACTTCTAAATTGTATGATAACCAACTTTGAAAAAAGCAACAGAACCATGGATTTATCCTGTAATAAATGAAATTGTCATTGTTGATCCTATAATCATGGACTCAGTGAGTTATTCAATTACTGCTATACCTACCCTGGAGAGTGATCTGAGTATAGTTTGCTGAACACTGTACACTATGTGATCAATACCTCTACTTTCTAATCACAACCCACATTGAGATGAATGCATCTGCTGTCAATATAGAAAACTGGAGTTGTAATATTGCAAATGGTGAGTTTCTATGTACTACAGCTACAATGATTTTATTGTACTGATATAAGTGAACTTAGAGGGTGATCCTCCAGTAATGGCATATATTGCAGCTTGCTCTGTATTGTATCAGAAGTCTCAGATCACCTTGGATGTCCAAACTGATACTATAACCTCTGGCTTGCTGCCATCACCACCATTAGACCCACAGACTTGGAAGCTCTGGTCTCCAGAACCACCAAATTATATCAATGATGTAGGATAGATTTTTATTATTATATAAAATTCAGATTGCAACAATTTCCCCTAGGCTCTTCATCTCATGACCTCTACTTCATTCATAGATTGCCCTACAAATGGTGGAATGTGTTCAATGAAAACCCAGTATATTGATTCTATTATATAACTGGAAAAGTCTGATCCTTTATTACAGCATCAACATTCCAGCACATAATGATTCTCTGTATACACTTCTCCCAAGACAGCTAGAACAGACTATTGAGCAATTAATAGCAGCTAAAATTTGGATGGGTATATATTGACACTATTGGGCTGTCTCTTTCTCACCCTGGACCTAATGTAGCTGGCCAAGTTGGGCCAACTGAAGGTGGATTCCAGAGAGATGTTGGTGAGAGTCCAGTCACACAAATGGTTACCAAATGGAGGTTGAATGTGAGCATGCATTTTCATGAGGGAATCTTTGCTCAAGTCGAATGTCGTCCAGATCAATACAATTCCTGTGAGTGTCAGAACCCATGCGTGATCGTCAATAATAGACAACTTCCGTCTGACTTTTTTTTTTCAAAGGCCATCTTCGCGGCGAGCGCGTCGCTCCTCCTGTTCGCTCTCGCGTTCGTCCTGATCGGGATGTCCCCGAGGTCACCTACCCGACACCACTGGCCGTCGATTGATGGCGTGAGCGTGCTGGAGATCCTCTGGGTCGCGGCACACTCCCGGACGATCCGCGAACGTATGTTGGACGTAGAGGAGCCGTCATCGGAGAATTTGCGCAGAGTGGGCATGTTCGAGATCTGTCTCGGCGAGATCCACTCTTCGCGCGTGGCAGGACTCGGAGTTGGAGCTGCGAGCGACATACTGCCCGAGAGTGAGATCTTCTTGGGATGAGACGCATGCATGTGTATGTTTGGATGGTTACTTTTTCCTCGTTCGGGCCGTTTTTCTTGTCGGGCAGGTGATTATAACGATCACGCCGAATGGCTGCATGTATATTATTTCCCCACCCTATCTCCAGAAAACATCTATGATACGTTCAACTTGGTTTCGCCGTGTGCCATAGCGAGGCTCATGGAGTGTTTGGAATCCATCCAATGTCTCTTCATTCTGCTTCGTGCGTGCATGTGAACCCTGTTCGACGTTTATCCCTCTATCTCGATCGCTGCGTTTATCCTCGAGAGCATGCGTACGAATCTCCCACAACTCGTTCCACATGCGCTTCCTCTGCTCTCATCGCTGACATTCCTGTACCTGTGGCATTAAAAGTGGGATTCTGCATCGCAAATACCGTTCATACACAAGGGCACGCCCATCTTGATGTTGAGCGTCGTTCTGGACGTAGTCGTTCCGCGGGAACACATGAAGGAGCTGTGGGAGATCACTCCTCGACAGCAAGGCGACGAGGCAGAAAAGAATAGCGAACCCAACGGGGGATGGCGACGGAAATGGGCCGTGGAAAATCCAAGTTTGTCGAGTTTCCGAACGGGTTACACGTGCGTCTCGACGTTTATTCTGGTTTTATTTTCCATCTGAATCTGTTTTCTTTTGTGTGTATAGGCGACACCTTCGTCCACCAAGGGTATTGACCAGAGGTAGCCGAGTTGGTGGCTGCCATTTCACGCCTGTGATGTTATGTTCATTCTTCTTTCCGTGACCGTTTCAGTTGGATCCTCTATGTGTATTGACCCGTATTCTATCTCTCCCAGACACTTTTAAACAGGATTCACGCGTGTGTGGTCGTCCGTCCCTCTGTACCGATGCGCGACCATGGCTTCTGTGCGGTGCGCGTCCGTGCTGAAGCTGCGCGGCTTGACTTGTTGACACTTGCTGGCCTCGATAGCGAGGACATCCGTGTCAACCGGAGAAACCTGTGGGATGACGCATTGAACGAGAAAGAGTAAGGTGATGGGAAACAAGGTGATGGATGTACGGTTCTGCCGAGTCCGCGGGTGGCCCGACGAGGTTGACGTCACGGACCCAGCGTTCGAGTAGGAGTAGGATGTCTTTTGATATGATAGCGACGGCGAGCTGGGTGACCGACCCAGTGAGGAGCCACTCTGCAACCACGCGTGAGATGGCGCGACAGGAGGGATGTAACACTGAAAGGTATGTAGTACAAAGTGAACCATAACTTTTCAAAAAAGCTTACTCCATGTTATGAGAGTGCTGGCAGGTACTGATGCAAATTTGGTATGTGTATGCTTGAGATTTAGTTGGTCAACATCAACAATTGCTATATGTTCCCCTCCTGCCCATCCTGAAAGCATACTGGAATGTTCCAGTTTGATTCATAAGCAAGTACTGACTGACCTTACTACCATGGCTGTGTATTGCTTATGGTAGGTCTAAAGATATAGTCACAGCCTTGTGTTAAGTTATTAAGGCATGACAGACACATTAGGATTATATCCTAATGAGCATCACTCCTTGCACTAGTCACTTTTAGCACTTCAATAGTATGTCCTTCTTGGACTGAGTTGGAGGCAAGGAATATAGCTCCTTGGTTGTTGATATACATATGGAATGGTGGAAGAGGTTTTTTGAGCTCTTGAAAGAGGATTTCAATCCAGAAAAGTTATTTAGCAGCCTCTGTTATTTCAACATACTCTGCTTCTGTGGAAGAAAGTGTCATTTTCCTTTGTTGTCTAGATAGCCAAGAGACTATCCCATCAGCAAGGAAAATACAGTATCCAGTAGTGGATTGACAAATGTCAATATCTCCTGCCCAATCAGTGTCACTATATGCAAGAAAACCAGGTCTAGTATTTCCCTTGTAGATTAAGCATAAGTCTCTGGTACTTACCAGATATCACACTATATATAAAGCATGATTGAGATGTTCCTCAGTTGGGTCAGCTGAGAATTGTGACATCTTGATAATAGAAAGCAAGGTCTGGTCTGGTTTCAAGCATGATGTATAACAATGATCCAATGACCAATTGATAACAAATTTGAAGAAATGGACTAGAACCTTTACTTGAAGACTGAGGATTATAGCTAGATGGAAGTGGAATATGATTTGGTTTGCAATTTTGCATTCCAAAGCAATAAATCACTTTTTTAGTATATTTGATCTGATCCAATCTTGGGACTTGAGTTGATCTATCCTTGGTGATTTGCATGCCAAGATATTCTTTGGCTTCACTCATATTTTGGCTTTTCCATCTTGCCATGAACTCTTGTTTCTTGTCTAAGAGGAGAGTTCTGTTGTTTCCCATGAATAAAACATCATCAATATATATGAGCATAATAACAATATTGAATTTAGAAAGGAAAACATATACTTCTGCATCAGAATGAGTTTGAGTGAACTCCACCTTGATGACAGAGTTGTATATGGCCTTGTTCCATTGGAGTACAGCCTGCTTAAGACCATAGATGACCTTCAATTTACAAACTTTGATCTCTTTACCCTTTTATATGAAATCTTCTGGTTGTACCATATAGATCTTTTTATCTAGATCACTGAAGAGAAAGGCAGTTTTGACATCTAGTGCTTCAATGTTTCAATTTTCTAAAGCAGCTAGTGCAAGTAAGAGTCAAACTCTTTTGAATCTTGCAACTGGTGAGAAAGCTTCCTCAAAATCTATATTAAAGACTTGGTAAATTACTTTGCTACAAAGCAAGCATTCTTTCTGCCATTGCTTTTCTCAACAAAGGCTCATCTTCCTGAGACAGGTTTATGACCTTTAGATAGGTTTGTAAAATCTCAGACTTTTCTATCTATAAGAAATCTGTACTCTTCTTTACAAGCATTATACCATGGCTTCTATTCCATTGATGGAAGCTTGGCAATATCTTTGTATTGTCTCAGTACATCAAATACCAGTGAGACTATAAACATCAATGCCTTCAAAAAATAAGCACTTATGTTTTGAATATCTTGATGAAGTTGCTCCTGATCTCTTTCATATGTATTCTCAAGATCTTCATCTTGAATAGGTGCAAATATAGAATCAAGACCTTGTTAAATTATTCTTTCAATTTCAACTGGTCTTCTCACTTCATATAAATTGTCTGGAATTGTTCTCTCTCTGCATACTCTTTGGGATCTGTATGGTAATGCAGGAGGTACAGGAGGTGAATTGGGTGCTCAAAAAGGAGTTTGAGGTGGAGGTGAAGTGTTGGATTGAGTTTTGACCTTAACTTCATCATTATCATCTTTTTCTTGTGATTTATCTGGTCACTGTTCTAGATGGGGATCTTGATTAGGGTATAGATCTTGAAGAGGGATATATAGATCTGAAATGAATCAATTTTCCTGAGGTTGAGCATCCTCTTTCTCAGGATGATCTTTTTCTTCAAACTCTAATTTGTTATTGTCTTTATTAGAGATTTGTACTTGGGCTAGTTTGTGTTATGATTTTCCTTTATCATAGGACCTTATTGATCATTTCTATTTCCTTTACTCAAGAGGAAGGTATCACTAGAGCAACATATGAAGTTACTGTTTACAAGGACAATATTACCTTCTGTTATGAATGCTACATATCTTCCTTATTTTATTTCTATTTTTTCACCATTTTTCCCTTATTCTCCTCTTTATTCTCTTCAATTGAGTCTCCATAGGTTATATGACTTATACAGCCACATCATATGACAAGTCACATGACAAGCACATCCAGACCCATAACATCATCATGATATCACAGCCCAAACCTATCATCACAGCCAATAATCTAGACTCTTATCACTTATCACTTATTTATAACATCATACTCTCAACCCTGGCATAGCTCTTATCTCAAGATAGTAACTCATAAAAGCACAGCATTGACTCATTGCTCAGTCAGTATTCCACAACCCTGCTTTGTCAAGCCAATGGCACAAGTCACTCTTATCTTGCACCATATACAAGGGTTAGGTTAGTTGTCTCTGACCAATAGAATATGATCCAGTTATCTATTATCTACTGTAATGTATATTAAAGCTTTACTTTGGAATTCCAATTGAATAGTATATAAGGCAGCCAAATTAGAGGCATCCCCCCCAGTTTTGTTCTCCTTGGAGTTTCCTTCACTTCCTATTGGATAATCCCCACTGTCCAGAGGTATAGTGGCAGATTCCCTGGACACCTGGACTCAGGTTAATACTTACTTCAGCATTCCTAGCCTATTGTCTTATCACACTTGATTAATATCACTCTCTGAAGTCCAGCAAGATCCAAATAGTAAGTTGGCCATTTCACCTTCTTTCTCCTCTAATCCTTTATACACTGTCCCTTTTCTCTTCTCTATTCCTCTTTCCTCTTTCTTGCTTGTTCTATTATTATACTTCTTTGCTTACTCACTTTTGATGACCCACCCTTGACATGGTAACTCATCTTTTATTCTCCCTTATTCTATAAGTTTCCATGATCTATATGCACTATAGGTAAACCTCAATCTTGACCTCTTCAATTCTTAGTTGATTAGACATAGAACTGGGTGTTTTCATTACATAGTTTTACAAGAGTGAGGAGTGGATAGAAATCCACATCAGTAGTAGCATGCTGGAACTTGCTGTTATTGGCTTGAAAAGCTTTGAACTTGACTTCTGAAGCATCCAAGCAGCAATGGTAAGAAACATGACAAAAGCAAACAGTCCAACAGTGACCTAGATACTGCCATAAAATTAAATGTATTCCATTGGAAAAGATTGACTGGTATTGTGTTTATCTATAGCTGATATTAGCAAGTACATAAGTGATAAGGGAAAAATACAAAATCATACATTCATCCTGAGCTTAAGGACAGAATGTATTATTGAACTTGTATCTAAGGTCTGCTGAGTTCCTGATCCTTAATATATACTTCCTATAAATACATATATGCTTACAATGAGTAGAAAAATATACAGTAATACTTAGAGATGACAGACCCAATTACAAAAATGCAGCAGCAGCATTTTCAATAACATCTTCAATTTGCTCAGGTTAAAGAATAATGGGTGATGCTACTTTAGTTTGTCCAGTTGATGCAACCATCCATGGAATATCCAATATATTATTCATGGATCTACACCATAATGTTAGATCAGAACAACTTAATGTCAATAGCACTCAGATCTCAGTTGAGGCTATCTGTACACACATCAGTTGGCCAGATGGTTGTTCTATACAAGCCATAGATAAAAAAACACAGAGATTCCTAAGCAACATTGAACTAGAATACAAGCAATAAGTGTACATATAAATACAGTACACAGTGATTCAAATACAATTTGTATTAACTCTATGGTTGGACCTGGTGACTATATGGTCCATGCTCCAGCCTCAGATCCATCAGATGAGGGTCCTTCTGGTTGTGTTACCTTCTTATTCTCCATTGCCAAATATTGTGTGGTATTTCCTGCATTCAATGTACATGCCACAAAAACTGTAGTGATTGGAGTGGTATTGTTGTAATGAATGGGCACACCTCATTTTCAAAAAGATGAGCCAGGGAATATCAAGTTCATGAGAGGGCCAACTTGAAGGAGCAGTTGCAATACCAACATTTACTTGAAGAATTTCACCAGACAAATTCCCCAAGTCCACCCCAGTGGAAATTTGAAAAATAACAACACTGTCACAAAGTGGGCAAGGCTGGAAGGGCCATGTAAAGCTGGTGCAAACAGGTACAGAAAACTCACAAGATCATCTGAGCCTTGAAATGCCAAAGGACTTAGATCATTGAAGTAAATCATGTCTGGCCCTGGTGACAATGCAAGCATGAGACTCAATGAAAGAGTGAATACATGCCTTCCACTGTGAGTGAAACTTCACCAAGTCCACTGACATTAACAGAATAGGACCTTCAAGGAACATCCCAAGAGCCAACTGAAGTGTTTGAAAGTAGGCCACAATCAATAGTGATGGTAGATATATTGACAACAGCACCAGTGTAACCATAATCTGAGCTTAGTACATCATACAGCATATTTCTACTCAACCCCTTTGCTGTTAGTAAAAGAGACCACATAGAGGTCAGAGGTGAAATATCAGTCCAGTCAACACCAGTGAGGTTGACAGAAAAGAAGGGCCAGGCCAAAGTTGATGGAGCAACACCAGTGATAGTATTATTGAATGCCTCAAATTGGATGATGGATGATGAGACGATGTGTAGGCCAGAGATCGAGGCACCGATTCCATTCCAGGCGCTGCACATATCGTGGATAGCAGTCAACGTTTGCTGTTTGAGCATGGCAGCGGATATGGCGAGCCGCTGTACCACAAGCACTAGGATGGCGGTATATACCTTTCCGATATAGCCGTCACATCAGTGCCCATGCCGGAGAATTCAGGCCCACATACAGAGTAGAATGCCTGAAGAACTCTCAGTGCGATTGTAGCAGCGGTGTCGTTGACTGGGACGATGGACCGGTGTTCAGGATGAATGAAGAGCAAGATGACGAAGACGGTGTGGATAGCGACGAGAAATGCATGGAGCCCGTAGCACCAGTAGCAGAGCGCAAGATTACTCATAGTGGAAGTACGACCATGGTCGCGGGGGAGCGTTGTGGTCAATATACTGTTGGCAGAGGTGGGGCGGGCGAGATGGGAAACGAAATGCTCCCTTTCGGGGTCTGGGACCCTTCTTGTGGGCACTATGTCCTCGTCTAATGGTAGCGTCGAGCGATAGCTTTCACTGGAAACCCCTCGAACATGTGGTGTCGCCATTGCTGGAGGTTGTTCCGACTGAGTGCGAGAATGAAAGAAGGGGTGGAGGGGGAAGATGCAAGCTATCCCCGTTGCAAAATAGCTGTGCGATTTCGAGATAAAAGTGGTTTAATTTGTGTCAAACGTATCGGCGTATCACCGTCGGGTAAACGTGGGTGGGAAATTAAGTAAACAGCCAAACTGGTCAATAAAAGCAGTGGCCTGGATGGTATCATGTTGGATCAACTTCTTGTCTCGAGGGCGATGTGAACGAAGAGCAGTATAAAATCAAACACGGCTGAACGTGTGGCGATCAGCGGACAAGTCAAAGAGCGGATCGCCACAGATGCACCTGACTTCTTATGTCACATGGCCTCAGGCACTTGTGACGTGAAGTAGCAACGAGTATTCGGCGTTGTTCTTCGTAATCAGGAAGTGCACGCAGCGAGTCCAGTCCCATGTCGCCTATACTTGCAAGTCCAGATAAGCAATGTTCGCGAAACAAACGCAAGGCCAGACCCAAGGAGGGTCCAAGGAAACGAACTACAAGAGTTGTCAAGAGGGTCATATCTGATGCAGTCGGTGAACTCGAAAAAAGTCTGTCCACTCTACTTAAAATTTCACTAAAACGCAACTTCTGGCAATCAACCCGCATTCGGTAGAGGATCGAACGCTGGAAGCTACACTGGATAGTGATCGATTTCGTTGAAACTATGTCAGCACGTTCGCAGTGGGATTGCAGGCAGCAGTACATACGTGATATCTTGAGTCGAATTCAATATATTCATAGTGGTGAAGCTTGTGGATGGTGGGTGCAATGCGGTAGCAGAGGTACGAACTAACTAGCAGCCCCACAAAGCTTGCCGGTTGTCCGTCGCTGTTGGTGCGATAGCCCGTCGTCTTCTGCCTCACCGCTGTGGAATCTTACGTGTTCAATAATTCCGACTCACCTCTGACGTGCTCTAACTGGCCTCGTTTGCCTCTGACCTGTCTCGGAACTTTCTGTGAGGGTAGTCCTGGCTCGTTTGTCGTGTCCGGTTCGCCTGGCTAACATATGCCTTTCTTCGATTGGTCGTGAGCCCGGAGGGAGCGACAGTTCTTTGACGGGCGTTCCGGAGTCACGTGCATGGCCGAGCGCTTGAGTTGAGCATCCTGCCCATGATCGACCAACATCGAACGAGGTTGCTACATCCGTCCGGATGGTTAGTCCCAAGTGCTGGCGACAAGTCAAACCTCGTCTTTCTGCAATTTTGAATGGGGATAGTTATTTGTATATGTTTATACAATATAGTAGTCGGTCGCTCCTATCTGTCAGACGTGTCGAACTTCAATCTCCGCGCTTCCGTGCCGGGGCCTGAGCCGAGTGACCAAAACGACTTCAAAATCGGGTCAAGTTGGAGGGTCCTTCCATGGCCCCTTCCTTCTTCTTCGCTCTCGAGCACTTTGGCGTCCCTTCTCCCTTTGACCCGACATTTCACTATGTGACATCCCCAATTCTCGCTACGCCCGTCCTCGCCGCGCTTAGGTTGCTTTTTGCACTCTACGCGCTCATCACCGCCATCGTCGCGCTTGCCATTGGCGGTGACCCCAAGTCGTCAGTGTCCTTATCTCCATCCGTCGCAGTTCACTCACCCCGTCTTGCAAACAAGCTATTTTTCCTACTTCACCGACTTGTCTTATATCGGTCTAGTCGCCTATTTTTGGGCCGCAGGTGTCCAGACCACCGCCTTCGTGTTCCGAGGTCGGAAAAGTTACCCCTTGCAAACATGGCCACACTTCCTTCAGCTCCTCCATGTCCTCTTACACGCTACCGTCGTCGTCTTCCGTGCGTGTCCTTCCTCGCCCATGCAATGTCTTGCAGTCTGACAAACGACGTCGATGTCAATCAGCCATCATCGTCACCGTCGTGTTTTGGTCCTTACTCTCCTCCCCATCGACGTTTGCAACATCGTTTTCTGGTCTGTTCTTGGTGTTACCATTTGCGTGTGCGCCATCGCTGATCCGGTCTTGCAGCTTGGGACAACGTTTCTCGGCACGCCCTGAATACTGTATTTGCCCTCTTTGAGATCTTTTTCACCCACGCCGGTCCAAGCCCATGGACGCACCTCGTCCCGCTCATCCTTATCCTCGCGTGCTACCTCGGCGTCGCGTACATCACGCGATCTACCCAGGGTTTTTACTGTACGTCGCGTTTCTACACGATCCCGACGCGCTCCTCGATTGATGTTGATCTGCCACAGCGTACTCGTTTCTGGATCCCCATCGCGAGGGTGGCTTGTTAGCGGCATACATTGTCGGGATCGCGCTCGGATGCTGCGTCGTGTTCACGATCGTCAGGGGCGTGTGTTGGCTGCGGTGGCGCGCGAGCGTGCAATATGCGTGGTTTGAGGAGGCCGAAGGGGGCATGGAGGCGTTGGACGAGTGGCAGGACCTGGCAGCTACGACGGAGATGCCCAAGGACGTGGAGGCGTGAGGGTACGCGCGTGTTATACCCCCTCCCTCTTTCGCCCTTATATCCATAAGTGTAGCTTGGCTTGAAGGACTTGTCTTTTTTTCATCTTCTCTGTAATATTGTGTATGTGTGCAAGCGTAGACGCGTTGTACGAGCCGATTTGGTTGTCAAGGACACACGCACTGGCTAAGCAATGTGACGCGCAACCGTTGCAAACCCAGCCTCACTCGCGCAAGGCTAAATTCAATTCACACCTCCGAGGCTGTTTACTCGAGGGTTTGGACCGCGCCTCCACAAAGACAGCGATTATAACCGTTTCAACGGTCCATGGGCGCTCTTGCGGGACCGACGAGGAGCTAAAGTTGTTGCACTGACACTGTATGTTTGGCTGATTTCCACCGTGCACCAGTATCACCAATGTGCAGCGCGTCCGGCTCGACCCGTCCTTTCATACGAGGTGCTCAATAGAGGACGAAAGGATGCCAGACGACGGCCTCGACGTGTCCAAGGCTTTGGTGTCCAGATCCGATCCCAGCGACCCGTTGACCGCATTCCTCGGGAATACCCTCGCGCTGTGGCTCGTTCGAGGTGATTGATTGGGTTGTGTTGCTCCGAGACACCGACTTCTTGCATTCGGATCGACCTGGGTTCAACAGAAGCGGGATACCACCAGGGCACGTCCCTTCACACTAAATCGCATCGTGATGCGATGATTCCTGGAACATGTAGTAGCACGAGGTGTGACAAGCCCGTGCAAATTGCCCGGAATGGTGGGTGACAATCCTTTCACTTGAAAATAATGGTATCAGGTCTTCCGTCTCCCACTACGCGCGCAAACATAGACGATTACCCATGATGCCGACCAACGACTATCCCAATCAATCATCTGGAAAGCGCACTCGTCACGCTGACTATAAGAAATGTTTTTGCGAGCCTGTGTGAGGGTTGGCGGAAGCCCTGATCAGACGAGAGCGGCATCCCCATTTATGGCTTGCTCTACGAGCACTTTTCAAGCGCTTAAATTAGTAGATCGGTCCTTGGACTCCCCGTGGGCCATCTCTACCCTTACACTCTCTTTGTGAGTGAGGTGCAGACGATGATGTCAGTTCTTCCCTGTAGTCAGAAACGACAGCGAATGTAGTCAGTTTATCGTCCATACTAGCCGGTAAATAATGTCCTCACAACGGAACACACCAAGGAAATGAAGGGAAAGGAATGAAAATACAATCAGACCCATGGTATCCACGCCTTGCAGGGTCTCATCAAAACGCGACTCAAAAAATCTTGAAACGACCTCTGGCATCTCCATGCCAACTTGTGGCATGTAGGCTGTCCTTGTCCATGCTGCGCACTAGGCACAGATATCCAGGGCCACTGTGTACCGGTTGCTGGCCCCTGCTGGAAAGCGCACTTGTTACGTTGCCTTTCACAAGTCTATGCGAGGCCTATGCGAGGGTTAGCGGAGGCTCTGACTGGACGAGAATGCCATGGTACGGCACATTCCCATTTATGGCCTGCTCAACAGCACTCTTTGAGCGCGTAAGTTAGTATCGCCTACAGCTACCTGACATAAGTTGTCACAGTGGCTCTGCGGTGATTCAGTCTACAATGTTCCGCTGACTGCACACGTTCAGCCGTGGTTGATTCTCTACCGCTCTTGGTTCGCATGGTCCTCAAGATAGGAAGTTGATCCAACATGATACTATCCAGGGCCACCGCTTTTGGTTGACTGATACAGTTACCTACTAATTTCCCACAGTAAAGGATGGGATTGTGTCTCACGTATCAACTGATGCGTCAACGCCGAACCGTTGGCATGAGTTAAGCCGTTTTTGTCCCGGAACCCCCCAGCTGTTTCGCAAAAGAGGTAGCTTGCGTCGTCTACCCACCACCCCTTCCACCATCTTCACACTCAATCGAAACGACCTTCGACAATGGTCGTAAAACATGCTCGAAGTTTTTCAAGTGGAAAATACAGTTCGACGCCATCGTTGGTCGAGGACATACTGCCCTTGGGAAGAGGCCCAGGCGCTGAGAGCGAGCATTTAGTTCCCCATTTCGCCCATCCTACCTCTTCCGACAGCGAACTCACCACAGGGCTCCTCCGTGCCCCTGGTCGTGCTTCCACCACGAGTGATCGTGCCCTCCGCTACTGGTGCTACGGGCTCCATGCGTTCCTCGTCGCCATCCACACCCTTCTCGTTGTCTTACTCTTCATTCACCCTGAACATCGGATCACCATCCCAGTCAACAACACCGCTCCTACCATCGCACTGAGAGTTCTTCTTCAGGCATTCTACACGGTATGTACTCTTGAATCCTGCGACAAGGGCGCTGACCGATGGCCATATCGGAAAGATATATACAGCAGCCCTAGTGCTCGTCGTACAGCGGCTCGCAATATTCGCTGCCATGGCCAAACAGCAAAAGTTGACCTCTATCCATGATATATGCGGTGCGTGGAACGGAATTGGTGCCTCGATCAACACGCTGTGGTTGCAGACTAGGGTCATCTCCTCGCCATTGACGATTGTCATGATATTGACCTATCTCGCGTGCATCTCTGGCCTACACATCATCTCATCGTCCGTCATCCAATTCGAGGCGTTCAATAATACCATCACCAGTGTCGCTCCTTCGACTTTGGCCTGGCCCTTCTTCCCTCTCAACCTCACTGGTGTTGACTGGACTGAGATTTCCCCTTTGACCTCTATGTGGTCTCTTTTACCAACAGCAAAGGGGTTGAGTGGAAATATGCTGTATGATGTACCAAGCTCAGATTATGGTTATACTGGTGCTGTTGTTGATACATCCACCATTACTGCTGATTGTGGCCTACTCTCAAACACTTCAGTTGGCTATTGGGATATTGAAGATCAAATCTATTTTGTCAATGTCAGTGGACTAGGTGAAGTTGCACTTTCAGTGGGAGGTATGTATTTATCTTCATATGTGGTCTTATGCTTACATTTTCACTAGGGCCAGACTTGGTTTACTTCACTGGCCTGAGTTCTTCACAACTTTCAAATGTGCCTGTGAGTTTGCAATGCCTATTTGCTATGGCTTCTACATGCTCCTTCTAGCCTTGTCCACTTTGTAACAGTGTAGTTGCTTTTCAAATTTCTACTGGGGTGGACTTGGGCAATTTGTCTAGTGAAGTTCTGCAAGTAAATGTTGGTGTTCCAACTGCCTCTCCAGGTTGGCTCCTTTGATAAATTCAATGTCCTCTGACTTACCCTTCTGGAAAATAAGTTGGAGCTACTGATCTCAACCATACCATTCCAACTACTGCAGTCTTTGCAGCATGTTCATTGAAAGCAGAAAACACTACACAATACCTGCCAATGGAGAATGGGAAGTTAACACAACCAGGAGGATCCTCAGCCAATGGATCTGAAGCTGGGGCATGGAGTATTTGGTCACCAGGTCCAACTACAGAGCTGACACAGATGGTATTTGATTTCCTTTGCATTATTGTATTTACACTAAGTGTTGTTCTAGTTTAACCTTGCTCAGGACAAAATGTACTTTTCACCCATATCTTGCATACAACAACCATCTGGCCAACAAGTATGTGCATACATCACACCAACTGAGATGTAAGTGTTTTTGATATCAAGTTGTTGTGATCTGATGTTGGAGCATAGATATTTAAATAATTTATTGGGTATTCCATGGATTCCTGCATCAACTGGGCAAGTCAAAGCAATCTCACCAATTGTTCTTCAATCCAAGCAAATTGAACAAGCCATTGAAGATGTAGCTGCAGCACTTGTATGGTTGGGTGTGTTTATCCCTAAATATTTTTCTGCTTCTTATCAACATGAATCCACAGGAAGCACATATATAACATCTGGAGCTCAGCAGACCATTGGAACAAGCTTGATAACAAATCCTATCCTTGAGCTCAGAATGAATGTATGGCTCTTTATTCTTCCCTACCATTTAATATCTAACTCCAACCATAGATAAATATAGTGCCAGTAAGTCTTTTTCAATGAAATACATTTAATCTAATGGTGGTGTCAAGGTTGGTGTTGGACTGTTTGCTTCATTTATGCTCCTTGCCATTGTTGCTTGGATGCTTCATGATTCATATTCAGGATTTTCCAACACAATGATTGCAGGTTCTGGCATGCTGCAACTGATGTGGATATCTGCCCATTCCTCATTTTTACAAAACTTTATGATGAAGACACCCAATTCTATGTCTGACCAGTTGAGGATTGAAGGGATTAAGGCTGAGGTTTGCCTTTTAGAGATAGAGGCAACCAAGGGTCCCTCTGATAAAGCCAACAAGCTCAGGATGGGTTCTGTGGGCTATCTTCCTAATTGGCAGCAATTTAATAAATCAAGTCAGTCTTGTTTCAATAGTGTGTATTGTTATTAAATTGGTTTTTTTGAAGGGAAATTTTCTATGCATCTTCTATGTCATATCTTGCATGCCCTCTTCTTTGTGCTGCATGTCATTCTTGTCCTGCTTCTCATACATCATCCAGAGCATGTTGTCACCATGTCAGTATATGACACTTGGGTGACACTAATATTGAGTATTTTTCTCCAAGCTTTCTATGTGGTAAGTTTATTCATGTGTTTATAATTCTGTATCATGTTGATCTGATTTGCTTTCAAGCTATATACTGCAGTACTGGTTTTCATTGTACAGCAGCTTGCAACTACAAGGCTCATTAGTGAAAGGCAACATCTAACAACAGTGCATGACATTACCAATGCATGGACTGGAGTTGGAGCTGCAATTTCCTCTCTCCTGTGGCAAAAGAATCCAACATCATCTATTTTGGCAATGCTTGGTGTGGTAATCTACTTGGCTTGTGTCTCTGTGGTTCATATTGCCTCTACCACCATCATGCAGTTTACAGCCTATAACAGCACTTCCACTATCCCTGTCCAGACTCTGTTGACTTGGCCAAACACCACTAATCTTTCTATGGCAAATTGGACAAATGCTATTCCAACCATGCCACCTATGAACATGATTAATAAGCTTCAAACCACTGGTCTGGTCAATAATACCATCTATGATGTTCTCAATATCACCCAATCCACTTTCATGAGTGCAACTGTGAATGCAACCTCCTTTCAAGTCAATTGTGGACTACTCTCAAATCTCTCCTACTCCAACAATCCTACCCTTCCAGGACTCAACTTTTCTGTTGATGGTATTGGAAAAGGACTCCTTGCATTTGATGGTGAGTTGCTTGCCTGAACATTTGGATGGTATGGTAGTTAACTTCACTCTTTGAAAAAAGAGAAAAATCTTGGAGTTTATCCTGTGATAAATGAAATTGTTAATATTCAAGAAATTATCATGGATCCAGTCAGTCATTCAATTATTGCTATTCCTGCCTGAAGGTTGATCTATATGCAGCTGGTGGAAAACTGTGTGACATGTTATCAATACCTCTATTATTTGATCACGGCTCACATTGAGGTGGATGTCTCTGCTTCCAGTGCAAAAAACTTGAGCTATAACATTGCAAATGGTGAGTTGCAATCTGTTATAGCCACAATGATTTTATTGTACTAATACAAGTGTATTATTGTAGAAGGTGATCCTCCAGTGATGGCATATGTTGCAGCTTGCTCCTTGTTGTATCAGGAGTCACAAGCCACCTTGAATGTCCAGACCAATACTATCACCTCTGACTTGGTACCATTATCACCATTAGGTTCACAGACTTGGAAGCTGTGGTCTCCAGAACCATCAAATTATATCAATGATGTGGGTTAGACTTTTCATTGTATGAAGAGCAGCTCACAACAAATTTTCCTAGGCTCTTGGTCTAATTGCCAACACTCCATTCATAAACTGCCCTACAGATGGTGGGGTATGTTCAATGGCAAACAAGTATGTTCATCCTATTGTATGAACTTCTCAAAAGGCTTGATTCCTTGCTACACAGCATTACTATTCCAGAACAGAATGATTCACTGTATACACTTCCCCCGGCCCAGTTAGAACAAACTATTGAGCAGTCAATAGCAGTCAAGATTTGGATGGGTATGTTTTGACTCTATTGAACTGTTTCTTTCTTCTCACCCTCTTTTTTATCATAGCTGGTCAAGTTGGGCTAACTGAAGGTGGATTCCAGAGAGATGTTGGTCAGAGTCCTGTTACACAGATGGTCACCAAATGGAGGTTGAATGTAGGTATTGCATTTTTGTGAGTGAATCTTTGCTCAACAAGCTCCATCCAGATCAATACGATTCCGGTGAGCATCAGAGCCTATGCATGATCATAGACTGATAGACGTCGTTCATCTCACTCTTTAAAAAGGCCATCTTTGCGACGAGCGCGTCTCTCCTCCTGTTCGCCCTCTCGTTCGTCCTGGTCGGGGTGTCCGGGACGTCGTCTGCCCGACACCAGCGTCCATCTATCGACGGTGTGAGCGTGCTGGAGATCCTCTGGGTCGCGATGCACTCCCAGACAATTCAGGAACGGATGCTGGATGTTGAGGAGCCGTCGTTGCCGAATTTACGCAGGGCAGGCATGTTCGAGATCTGTCTCGGCGAGATCTACGCGTCGCGCATGGTGGGGGGACTCGTCGTTGGGGCTGCGGGCGACGTACCAGCCGAGGACGAGGCCTTCTTAGGATGAGGTGCACCACACGCGGCGCGGGCGCCCGTTGTGCGTGATGTTCAGAGGGTTATTTTTTTCACTCGCTTCTTGGGGTTTTCTATACGTCGAGCGGGTGTTATGACAGTCATGTCGCATGTTCAATGCATGATATTATTTTCACTGATGTCACAACGACCGAACGAGGGTCACGCTGATACCAAACGCGTTCGTTGCATACCTTGGCGTTTTCAAAACGACATGATCACTGTTCCGTCCTCGTTTCTTCTGCGAATATATAGCATTATCCACCAACTTTCGGAAAGAAGAATGTCGCCTTCGGGGGTGCATAGATCATCATGTATGTAATTTTGTGATGTCATCACCAAGTCAATGAGTTACATGGCTCCGCGCAATCAAACTAGGTGATACCGCCACTTCTCTGGGGACTGAATTGTTGGCTTGTCTACTCCTCTCCCTGTAGCTCCAGAACCAATGCGCTCGTTTCGTTCGACTTCCGCGCCTTCATCCGACTTTGGACTGTCGAGGGGTTTTCCCGATTTTCCCTTTCGACATTCGTCGCCGCCGTACATTGTTGTTCCTTGGCTTCTGGTTCGTGTTCACATTTCCTACACCTCCCAGGCCGTTCCGACATTGTGGGTGTCTACACTCTGGTACGTAGAGGCCACCCTCAACTGCATTGGTATAAACAGGTGTCTGCCTTGGTTTGATGACTCATCCAGAACAGTGCTCTAGGAACCGAGTATAGTCTGCGGCAAAAAAGAAATAGTATTCCCTCGGGAGGTAGCTGTCGTGCACTGGCCTTATCCTGTAGCCAAAGGCCGGGGCTGAAAAATTCCCCAGGGGATTCAGATCCAGAAGCGCACATATGTGACATGCCATCGTATCATACGCCACAGCGAACGCAGGAGCACGTACCTTGCACCGAATGCCAGATCCCTTCTGGGGAGGTGGGACATAAGCCCGGGACGAGATATTCAGAATGCCTGGCAAAGTGCGGGTAGGTAAGTATACAAGACAGCAGGTGGAAAGACAGCGTCGAGTCGTTTGAAGACGCCAGGGTATATCGAAAGCCGTTGCTATCGTAACGTCCTTTCGATCCCGCGCACTCGCCCGACGCAAAAAAAACCCTAGCTCGAAAGCACTGTCCAAGTGTGCGCGTCTCATTCCAAGAAGACTTCGTTGTTGGCCAGTACGTCGCTGGCACCTCCAACATTCCTCGAGTGCGAAGCATGGATCTTGCCAAGACAAACCTCGAATATGCCCGCCCTCTGCAAATTCGACAACGACGGATCCTTCACATCCAGTATCCGTTCGCGAATTGTCCGGGAGTACCCTGCGATCCAGAGGATCTCCTACACGCCAACGCCTTAGATCGACGGATGCCGGTGGCGGGTGGACAACGCTGGAGTCGCCCCGACTAGGACGAAGCGTGAACAAGAGGAGCAACGCACTCGCTGCGAAGATGTGCCTTTGAGAAAAAAAGGGTTGAGGTGTGTCTGTCGATCAAATCGCATGAGTTGATCTATGGAGCACGCACCTTCGCTGAGTAAATTTGAAGTGAGAAATTAAGTAAATGGTCGTACCGGTCAACAAAAAATGGCCTGGATAGCATCAACTTCCTGTATCAAGAATGGCACGAACGAACAGTGTAAGGAGTAGGTGGATAAGCCAGAGAAGCACTGACTGACTGTTTATGTCACGTGGTTGTTGACTTGTTCCCGGTGGTCAGCAATTCTACCGACCAAGTCTAGTCTCAATTAGTTTATCGTTAATAATGCTAGCAAACCCCGATACCCAAAGTTTGCGAAATAAACACAAGCCTCAACCCAAGGGAAGTTCAAGGAAACGAACGACGAGAGTTGCCAAGAAGTCCGAGTGGACACAACAACACTGGCATCGTTTGGTGCACAGCCGAAAGTACTCAAAAAACAACCAGACCCTGTCCATGTCCCATCTCCATGCAAAAGGTATGCACGCCGTCCTTGTCCCATGCTGTGTGCCCAACACCTATGCTGTCTGCAACCATGTCGAGGCATACCGTCTGCACCTCGCTCGCAAGAAGGGGATGAGGGTAGGGACCGCTCACAGATGATCTAAGGACTGGGTAGACTGAGATAAGCGTAATGTATGAATTGGGATAGTTGCTGGTCGGCGTCATCGACAATCCGTCCATGTTTGCGCGCATGAGAATGGGTGACTCGGAAACAGTTGAGAATGTCACGGGAGACCTGAAGTATGATGTACCATTTAAAAAAAAAAAAAGTGAAAGGACAGCCACGTACCGGTCTGAGTAATCTGCGTGAATTCGTGTGCAGCCCCATGTCCCAGGAGTCAGCGCAACGCGATGTGATTTGGTGAAAGAACACGCCGTCGTAATATCCCGCCTCTGTTGAACTCAAGGCGAGGTGCAATAAATCGGTGTCTGTCTGAGCAACACGAACCGTGTCAATCGCCGCCTCGAACGAGTTATACTCGAGGATAGTCTCGAGGAATGCTGATAGATCGCTGGGATCGGATTCGAACGTCAGGCCCGACGCGTTATCCCCAATGTCGCCGTCTGACGTCCCTCCTCCGTGTCCATTGAGCACTGAGTGTGAATAGAACAGGTCGAGCTGGAAGCCCTGCGAGGGTGGTGTCGTCTGAGTCCTCGTGCGGCTTGGATGGTTTACATCCCCGGCGCTCTGGGAACGCTGCGCGTGGATGACACTGGTTGACGATTTGTACGCAGTGGACGTGCCTTGTGAACGATACCAAGTGCTATTCCTATATAGTACTGTTTTGAGATACACTCTGGGGCATAGTGACAGTCCAAGCCGCCGAATGCGACACCGCTCGTAGCGGGTTCTTAGAGTGACATTTGTTGGACCTTGTTTCCTACCCAGACCATACAACAACGATGTCAGACCTGCCCCTGCCCTCGTTGACTCCGCTCGTGATGCTGACCTGTCCAGCAGGCCACCCAAAGGGTCCACCAGGAAAAAGCCTGTGCTCGCCACATCAGACAGCGCGGCGCCCCACACGCCCGTCGGTCACCCGAGTAATCGTGCCATCCATTCCGCTGACGGCGCAGACAGACCCTCGCCGAGCAGCTCTCTCTCCTTCATCTTCCCCGCCCCTTCAAGAATACCGTCTACGCTAGGAATACCAATCGCCGCACCAAGAACCTCAAGGCTGTCCTAGGGCAGGAACGCGAACGGGAACGCACTGAGCGGGAACGCAGACGTCTTGTGCGAGAAGAGCGGGACATGGCCATGGACGTCGACGGAGCTGGCACGACCTTCGAGGAGGAAGAGGACGTCCCAACTTGTGCGTTCTCGCCAATCTCGAGTCAACGCCGACTCATTTTTCTCGCAGACACCTCGATTGAAGCACCGCCGTCGCTTCTGCCTCCCCGCCACTACTGCGATATCACTGGACTCGAGGTGCGTGACCCTCGTGTCGTGTTTGGCTGCAGCGCGCTTGACACAAGCAGGCCCCATATAGAGATCCTCGGACCGGCCTCAGGTACCACGACAAGAGTGTATACGACCTCATCAAGAACCTCGTGCGTATTCTCTCCCGCTGCGCAGCTCGACTCCATAGCCCTTCCTTGCAGAGCCCTGGCGTTGCAAAAGACTACCTCTCTGCGAGGGGAGTCAATCCTATCGTCAAGTAACGTCGGTTGGATGGGTGCTTATCGTCGGATGTGTAGTCACTTGTGTGCTACCCTCATACACACTTCATCACGTTTCGTGAGCATGGATTTTCCGGCTCGATGGTTAGCCTGACGCGAGCGAGGTGGACTTGATGATTGCGTCGGTAATTATCGCCTTTGTGGTATTGCAGATTGCCACGGTGGTGAACCAAGGTATCTGAAAAACACTCATACCAGACATTCAGGCAAACATTTAGATCGAACCCTCTCAGTTGAAAAATGGAGGGGACGGAGGTCCGTCTGACCTTGATCTGGGTGGCTGTCAAATATTGCAAATGAGACGAATGTGCAACACAAAGCGTACATGCCCTTCTCTTCCGAACCCCGTCGCTTCAAACAAATGGCATCTATCCAGCGGACACATTGAAATCGCACTGTACCGCCATAATGATACACTGTCATCGCTGACTGTGGTTGTGGGTCCTTCCCCCCACGAAAGCGTCCATCTTAAATATATCCGTCACCACGAACCGCTCGTTTCGATCTCAGAATCAAAACAGACCAGGGAGTTCGGCAAATGGTTCTCTGTTTTGGACCATGGTCGGTTGTGTCTGTGCCCATTGACCAGAAGCAGTCTGGCTGTTGGATCGAAGCGGTATGAGGCTACACAAATACGAGCCCTGCGGAATGTAGGAACAGCCATCCCCGCAGTCGGGCCCCACAACTGGTTCTGAGTGTTTGATTGCATCATGCTTGCAAACTGCGTTGGTCCCGGGGAGCGGCTTGAGAGGTGCCGAGGACTGGGTTTGCATTATCAAGTTCATGGAGAGGCCGGGAGAGGAGAACACCGAACCGACGTTTGTGGGTGGAGATGTCGTTCTCGTGGTGTATCATTCGTAGGCCCATCAGAAGATGTAAGCGTCCCCTGAGGAGGGCGTAAAATAAGCACTCAGGCGTCGCTGGGATTGGGGAGGAATCATGTGAAGGTCATATCGATCAGAAATGGTAAAATTTCAACAGGGGTGGTGTTTTTGCAGTGGATGGCGACCTAATTAAGTTCGGCCAATGTGTCCCAGCTGATCTTGCTGAGACTGCTGGAAGAATCTTAGGTGTGTCATCGTCGACTCATCGACGCTTGCTGACTTTTTCCCCCGACTTGTTCAAGCTGCTTGAAAATTCGCCACACCGGCGTCCCGCTCTCAACGAGCTCTCCTCAATTGCCCAGTTGCACAGCGCATATGATTTCTCGTCAACTCCCCTCACTGTAGCTTCTAAACCAGCATGTTCGTTTTGTTTCAAGTCGACTTCCGCGATTTCATCCTTCACTCGTGAAGAGGCTTCCTTGGCCTTCATTTTCGACGTTCGTCGTCGTCGTCCTCGCTTCCTAGTTCTGCTTCGTCGTTCACCTTTCCTATACATTCCCAGGTCTTTCCGACACTCTAGGAATCTACATTTCAGCCGTTTCTAACCACATTCATTCTCTCTTACCTTGAGACTTTTCCATTGTTTCTATGAGATGATGCCTGTCTCCCGCCGTGCATATAATGTCTCCCCACGGTCGTCGTGGGTCTACCGTGTCACTACCTTCATCTCAGCGCTCAGGTAGAGAATTGCCCTAGGTGCCGTCGGAGTCACTCCGGTTTGTCAGTCGGATGGTCTTCGCCGGGTATTGTGACTGACACCATCTGCCCGATCCTATATGGTTTGCCATAGTAATCGCACGTTCGGAGGCTGAATCGCCTTTTCTTCACAGTGTAGCAGTTGCCACGTGGTATTCTCTTAGTGTGCTCGGAGCACATCCCCGACACCATCGGTCTGGTTCACATCCATTTGCTACCTATAATCCCACACCCTGAACCCAGACACCACCACCTTGACACATCTCAGTGGCCCTGTCCGGTGTCCTTGACCGTCGCTCTGATCGAAACCTCGTGATGAGGAATTCAGAGTATGGTACAAGAAAGATAACTACAAGAAAGACAACAAGGAGAAAGAGGAGAAAGGCAGTATTGAGTCATTTGAAACACCAGAGTATAATCGGATCATTCAGTGGCCATTGGGAAAATAAATACATACGTCATTCAACACAACCTTCATAAGCACCTGCTCGACGGAAAAACCAAAACCCCGAGTGAGGAAAACCCATCCAATTGTGTGTGAGCCTCATCTCAAGGAGGCCTCATTCTCAGCCATGTCTCGTGCAGCAACTCCAACGACCCTTTCGTGCGAAGCATGGATTTCACCGAGACAAGTCTTGAACGTGCCTGCCCTGCGCAAATTGTCCAATGACGGCTCCTCTACATCTAGCATCCGTTCGTGGATCGTCTGGGAGTACGCTGCAACCCAGGGGATCTCCAGTAAGCCTAGGCCGTCAATCGACGGATGGTAACGAGTGTACGATGCCGGAAATCCCCGACATGGACGAAGCCCAAAGAGGAAGAGCGACGTGCTTGCCGCGAAGATGGCCTTTGGAGGGAAGTAGTAGAATGAACGACATCTGTCGGTCGATGAACAGGCATGGGGTCTAATACTCACTGGAACTGCATTTATCTAGAGGGCACTCAACCTGAACAGGGATTCATTGGTGAAAAGGCAATGCTCACATTCAACCTCCATTTGGTGACCATTTGTTCAACTGGACTCTGACCATCGTTTCTTTGGAATTCACCTTTATTTGGCCCAGCTTTACTAGCTACAATAAGAAGGTGAGAAGAAAAGGACAGCTCAATAAAGTTAGGATATACCCATCCAAATCTTGAGCTATTAATTGCTCAATAGTTTGTTCCAACTGATCTGGAGGAAGTGTGTACAGAGAATCATTCTGTTCTGGAATGGTGATGCTGTCAAAGAGGATCAAGCCTTTTGAGAAGGTCACATGACAAGACCAACATACTTCATTGCTATTGAACATAAACCATCATCTCTAGGGCAATTTATGAATGGGGTATGTAAAACTAGAGACAAAGCCTAGGGGAAATCACTTCAAACTACACTTTATAAATGAGAAAAAAGTTTGTCCTACATCAGTGATAATATTTAATGATTTTGGAGACCAAAGCTTCTAACTCTCTGGAAGACTGGTGTCACTGATGGTGGCAGACCAGAGATGATAGTATTAGTTTGGGCATTCAAGGTAATATGTGAATTTTGATATGAGATGGAGCAAGCTACAACATACATATGCCATCACTGGAAGATCACCCTCTAAATGCAGCTTGTATTAGTATTTATTGCAACTGTAGCAAACAAAAGTTCACCCTTTGCAATATTACAACTCAAATTTTTGCACTAGTAGCAAAGGCATCTACTTTATACTGAATATGCAGAACATATAGAGGACCACTTGATTGCTAACTACAAGAGAAGGAGATAATAGAGGAGATGGAGGATGAAATGGCCAACTTACTATTTGGATCTTACTAGACTCCAAAGAGCAATATTAATGAATGCAATAGGACAATAGGCTAGATGATGCTGAAGTAAGCATGACCTGAGTCCAGATATCCAGAGAATCTGCCACTATACCTCCAGTAGTGGAGATTATCTAATAGAAAGTGGGGAAAACTCCAAAGAGGACAAAACTATGGGGGATGCCTTTAGTTTGGCTGCTTTATATACTATTCAATTAGAACTCTGAAGTGGAGCTTTAATGTACATTAGGATAGGTAATAGATAACTAAATCATATTCCATTGGTCAGAGATAACTAATCTAATCCTTGCATATGGTGTTGAATAAAAGTGACTGTACTATTAGCTTGACAAAGTAGAGCTGTAGGTTGCTGACTGAGTGATGACTCAGTGCTATGCTTTGATGAGTCACTATTTTGAGATAAGAGTTGCATCTAGGATTGAGGGTATGATGTCATAGATAAGTAATAAGAGATAAGAGTCTAGATTGTTGGCTATGTTGATGGATTTGGACTATGATGTCATGATGATATTATAATTCTAGAGTGATCCATGATCTGGATGTGTCCATCATGTAACCCATGAAGACTCAAGTTGAAGGGAACAAAGAGGAGAGTGAGGGAAAAATAATAGAAAAATAGAAATAAAATAAGAAAAATACATAGCATTTATAACAGTAATAATGAATATAATTCTCAGATCAATCTTTTACAAGAGTGCCTATACAATTGTCAGGCCTAGCAGTGGTATTCACAAGGCAAAGCCATAAACTTTCTTTTCTTCATAGGTCCACCTTGTGTTACAAACACTACATATCTTTTTTATTTAATTTCTATTTCCTTACTATTTTTCCTTTAATTCCCTCCTCATTCTCTCCAATCCAACTTTCCATAAATCATATGATGGGCATATCCAGATCTATGATGTCACCATGACATCACAGCCCAGATCTATCAAATATAGCCAATAACCTAGACTCTTATCTCTTGTCACTTATCTATGACATCATACCCTCAATCCAGATACAACTCTTATCTCAAGATAAGTGACTTATCAAAGCACAGCACTGAGTCATTGCTCAGTCAGTAGTCCATAGTCCTGCTTTGTCAAGCCAATGGCACAAGTTACTCTTATTGTGTACCATGTGCAGGAGTTAGATTAGTTATCTCTAACCAATAGGATATGATGCAATTATCTATCACCTACCCTGATGTACTTTTAAGCTCCACTTTGAAGTTCTAATTGAATAGTATATAAGGCAGCCAAACTAATCTCCCCAATCTTGTTTTTCTTGAAGTTTTGTTCACTTTCTATTGAATAGTTTCCACTGTCCAGAGATATAGTAGCAGATTCCCTGGACACCTGTACTCAGGTTGACCCTTACTTCAGTGCCACCAGCCTATTGTTTTATTAGCATTTGACCAATATTGCCTTTATAGTCTAGCAAGATTCAAATAGTAAGTTGACTGTTCTAGACATTGATTTAAATGACATTAAGCCAGAAGATTACAAGCAACAGCTTGCCCAACCCCTTCCACCAGCATGTGAATAAACACTTGACTGGCCTGATTGGTTTTCCCACTTACTAGCTTACTCTATTTCTAAGAGATTGCCTATTTCTCTTAATCAACCAATAGATTGGTACTCCATGAAAATTGCTCTATATTCCATATCATACTCTTCATCTATATGCATGCAGAACTTATTCTCTAGCCACATGTTATCAGACTACTGCCCTTATACATCTACTTCTAACTCTCTCTATCACAGATTAGACATTATAGCTATTGGCTCTGGTATCTATGAGCTTCTATATAAGATACAGGTCAATACAGACATTGACCATATTATTGGAAAAGGAATTCAATTGGACTTACAACAGCTCACTGCTGTTGAATATAAATAGAGACTTCCAGATTATAATCTGCCACCATGACAATACCACTCCCAGAGTACTAAATAAAGAGAGACATTCCTGTCCTTATCTTTCTGCTAATTATACTTAGATTTGTTCTTACAATTCCAGCATTGACTTTGGCTCTTATATCTCTACTTTACACCCTCACCTCCTTTTTAATATATCTCACTATTACTGTCACAACTATAATAGACACTAGATCTATCATAGTAAAACTTAGAGCTCCCCCTTCTTATCAGAATAGAACTCCTCTCACTCACCAAGATGCAGTTGAAAACTTGAGAGAATACTTTTGAGCTCCTCAACAATTGTTTTAATATCTTTACTCTATATCAAGGGAAAGATAAAGAGAAATTCTTGAAGTATATGCTGAAAGAGCTCAACAGACTAGAGCTTGTGCAGCATAAGTAGAAATAAACCTTGCTCCAAAACCTATGCAGGAAGATTCTTCTACAGAAGAAGAAATTCTAAATAAAAACAAATGAATTTTACATTTATACTTTTTGTTATCTCTTTTACCCTCCTTATTTGCTTTACAACCATCATCATTTCAACCATCCTCAAGAACAGAAACTAGCCTGTTTCCATTTGCTTCTCTTTTAAAGTTCCAAATTACATCTATAGATTCACTATTGAATCACTGGTGCCTATTGACCTCAATATAGTCAATAATTCATGGAACAACAATAACAACAATAATTGGTGATTGATGAACATCATTTTAATCATTATTCTCCTCTTTATTATCATTCTCTTTATTACTTCTCTTATCACATGTCTTTGATATCTTTATCAAGAAAATCAAGATCTCAATCCTCTTGAAACTTACTCTTTTCAAGACATAGAAATTACACCTCTTCAAATTCCACCTAGAGTAGTGGTGACCAATTGGCCATTAGTACACACTAACTCTGCTATTTCTTTATATCCCATGGTATATGCCAAGAGATATATAAACATAGTAGACTTTATTAGACAAGTACTAACTTACTTGAGTTAATATACACATTCTTATCTAGTTCCCTCAACAACATCCAATATATCTAATCCAATCTTATCCAGTGCTGCTGCTAGTACAGCTTGCATTACTCAACAAGAATGGGTAGCAGTGCTAACTGCATCACAAAACACTAAACAGCAATTTAATCAAGCTCAAACTAAAAGGAACTGACTTAAAGGTGATCTTAGAGCTGCCATTATACAATTAGCAGATGCTGTTAATGCACAGTGAGAAGCTGAGAACCACTCCAAGCAACTTCTTGGCTTACACCAATGGGTAGAAACAGGATTACAAAACCAAGAATCTTAATCATTTGCAAGATCTTCAAAAATAGAAGTATTTTCAGATCCTGGAATTTATGATGGATCCCCATCAAAGTTTGAAGAATGGTACATCTGACATAGTAGCCAAGTTCCACAACTCTCAACCAAGTGTATTGCAATAATCTTGTATGTCTGAAGCATAATTCTTTAATATCTTCTATTATTGTGGAAAAACAATTCCTGAATGGTCAATACTTTCTTTTAATCACCTGGAAGTTGATCTCTAAGGAGGGAATAGTATTACAAACACTATATATCTCACTTATTTTATTTTCATTTTCTCACTATTTTTATTTTAATTCTCTTCTTATTCTTTCCAATTCAACTCTCTACAGGTCACATAAAATGACAAGTCACATGATGGACACACCCAGACCTATGACATTATCATGACATCATAGCCCAGACCCATCAACACAGCCAATAATCTAAGCTTTTATTTTTTATTGCTTATTTATGATATCATATTCTCAGCCCTGGTGCAACTCTTATCTCAAGATAAGTGACTCATCAAAGTACAGCAATGACTCATTGCTTAGTCAGCAACACACACCCCTACTTTGTCAGGCCAATAGCACAAGTTATATTTATCTTGTACTATATACAAGGATTAGGTTAGTTATCTCTGATCAATAAGATATGATTCAGTTATCTATTATCTACTCTAATATACATTAAAGCTCTGCCTTGGAGTTCTAATCAAATAGTATATAAGGTGGCCAAACTAGAGGCATTTCCCCCAGTCTTGTCCCTTTTGAAGGTTTCTTCACTTTCTATTAGGTAATCTCTATTGTCCAGAGATATAGTGGCAGATTCCCTAGACACTTGGATTTAGTTTAATGCTTACTTTAGTGTTTCTAGCCTATTGCTCTTTGAAGTCTAGTAAGATCTAAATAGTAAGTTGGCCATTTTATCTTGCTGAGAAGTCAAATTGGTGAGCATAGTCATGATCTAGTTTTGGCCAATATAATAGTACAAGGTAATGATTATCAAAGACAAAGTGTCTTATTGAAACAGCATCAGGACCATGCAATATATTGAATTGCCTGCTATTACACCCCAAGTTCACACTAGGCTAGAAATTGCCCAATGATCACAAAAGTGATAATATTCTGCAACTAGGGAATTGTACTTGGACGGACCTGAACTATATACTATTTAACATGAGATATGACATCATTGCATAAGGAAGTCACATGTGACTATATTGTAGTTCTAGAGCATTCAAAACACAAGCAAGGAGGGTGAAGAAGTGAAAAGGAAAAAGATATTCATGACATTACCCCCTCTTTAAAGTTGACTATCCCAGACAATAAAAATTTAGGAATTCTCAGAAGGCAAGGAAGTCAGAGAAAATAAGTACCAAAGTGGTTGGTGTTGAAAGTGGTACATGGTAACAGATGGGGCAAGTATATAGGGAATCAAAGTCAAGGAACCAATTTTGCATAGAAATGGTGATATGTGCTTGGGGGGCCATTGGATTGCAGCAATGGGATTCCTTAATTGCTTCAGTAATATGGTATAACTTTGAAGCTTTTATCCATTTTTGCTCTTCTCTAGAGAAACCTTTCTAGTGGATTAGATATTCCAGTTGATCTCTTTATACTCTTGAGTCAACCATATATTTTACTTCCTATTCTTCATTTCTGTCAACTATTTCTGGTGGTGGAGGAAGAAGTTTTTAAAAGGGGAATTGTTTCATTGTAAATGGAAACAGTTTGCTCTCATTAAAAACTGAATAGACTGATTACCATTTTGGATCTGATTTCAATTTATAGACACTTTTGCCAATTTTCTTGATGATAAAGAAAGATCCATAGTATTTGTTATCAAGATTTTTCATTGGTTGATCAGTCTTTATGAAGATGTCTATCAATATTAGATCTCTGGAGGTAAACTCTGGTTTGGTTTGAATGTGTTTGTTGTACACCTCCTTTATTTTTTAAACAGTTTTATTCAGATTTTCTTCCATCTCTTTCCAAACTTTATTTATTCTGGTTATAAACTATTTAGCTGACTTATTTTTTACTCTAATCTGGTGATTGGTCCAAATGGTTGATTGATGTCCATAATTTAGGATAAACAGAGAGTATCCCATGGCTTCTGACATCCATTGGTTTAGGGAAAATTCTACTATAGAAAGCCAGTTCATCTGTTATTTTGTTTGTAGTTTATATAAATATATAGATATTGTTCTATCATTATATTCATTCATTCTATTTGTCCATCAGTTTGGGAGTGATATGTGATTGATGGGTTTATCTTTATATTAAGTAATCTAGTAAGGCTATCTATAAAAAAAGAAATGAATTGAGATTTTTAATCTGATATGATTTTTTGGATGTGCCATATAGTTCAAATATCTAATTTTTATATATTTCAGCTATTCCTGCTGTGATTACATTGTTAGAGATAGGAAGTACATGGGTCATTTTTGAAAATTTGTCTACTATTATAGAATAATATTGTGTTCTTTTGATTTTGATAATAGCCCAATAATATCTACTGAGATAACTTCTCAGGGAGCTTTGAGAGCATCATGTGGGTATAATGGTGTTATTTGTTGTATATTTTTTGTTTTTGTCTTTTGGCATATACTATCTCCCTTTACAAATATTTCTATGTATTTTTTTACAATTGGCTAATAATATATATTTCAAAGGAGAGGAGGGGTTCTTTTCACTCTGGGATGTCCTACAATCAAGTAATTGTAAAATTGTTGGAGTATTTCCTCTCAGAGTTTAGGAAGGTTGGATATATACATTTTATTCTTCCATAAGATTATTCCTTGGTTGTTAATGGACCAGGTAGGATATTTTTTCTATAACTACTGCCTGACTCAGGGTTTGATCATGTTAAGGACTTCTTTGATTTTTTCCTCAGTGGTTGTTAGGATATAAATAATGTAAAGAAAGAAAAGTCATTTGAAAAAAAGTATTGAGCTGGTGTTATTGAACTCCACTTTCTTTTCATAGTTTGGCCTTTGGAACAGAGGATCTATAGAATTAATATGGCCTAGTTGATGAACAAATGTAAAGTCAAATTTTTATACATCATGCTGCCACCAGGCTTATTGTTATGATAGATCCAGGTAGGACCTAGTGTAGTCTATTTAGATTAAAGGATTATAAAGCAATTGATAGGTATCAATTGTATACTGGCAGATATTTGCCAGGATCAAGGGTTCAAAGGTTCAAGGGGTCTTCAAAGGAGCAATTATTCAAGATAGACTAAAGACCACAAGAAGTATATTCAAGTATACTGATAAATACAAGTGATCAAGGAGTAAAGCTAAGAATCAAGGAAGAGGAGTAAAGAGAAGAACAAGAGTGAGAAAGGGCAAAGGAAATGAAAAGAGAGTTTATATACTCCTATGATATAATAAATGTTATGAACACTATGTATCTTCCTCATTTTATTTCTATTTTTTCATTATTTTTTCCTTACTTCTCTTCTTATTTTCTCCAACTCAAGTCCTCAAGGTCACATGAATGACACAGCCACATCACATGACAAGTCACATGATGAACATCCAGACCTATAATGTCACCAATAACATCATGGCCTAGACCCATCAATATAGCCAATGATCTAGACTTTTATTTTTTATCACTTATCTATGACATTATACCCTCAATCCAGGTGCAGCCCTTATCACAAGATAATGACTCATTGAAGCACAGCACTGACTCATCACTCAGTCAGCAGATCAGTCAGCAACATAGCCTTGCTTTATTAAAGCCAATGACATAAAATGCTTTTATCATGTACCATATGCAAGGGTTAGGTTAGTTATCTCTGACCAATAGGATATGATCCAGTTATCTATTTACCTGCCCTCATGTAATCCAAGCTCTGCTTTGGAGTTCTAATTGAATAGTATATAAAGCAGCCAAACTAGAGGCATTCTCCCTAGTCTTGTCTTTCTTGGAGTTTCTTCCACTTTCTACTGGATTATCCCCACTGTCTGGAGGTATAGTGATGGATTCCCTGGACACCTTGACTCAGGTTAACACTTAATTCAGTATCCCTGCCTATTGTCTTATTAGCAAACAACTGATATTGCCCTTGAAGTCAACTAAGATCCAAGTAATGAGTTGGTCATTTCAGTAAGTGAAGGACAGGCATGGAATATTAGAGAAGGTTATGGAACTGTTGATGACTAAGCATGCTATATAGTAGCTATGCATGAGTTAGAGGAAATAAATAAAGATAAGAAGGAAAAAGATATATAGATAAAAGTTGAACTTGCACTTTAGCTATACAAGCAGTGCACAACTAAATAGGGGCTTCACATAGTGAAAAGTATCTGAGTAAGTGAAAGAAAAAGAGGAATATAGCACTTATTGTTATAATAAATCTTGTGGTTTCCTAAAGAATTCAAGGTTCTTATAATTCATCCATATTTTGAAGAGATAAATGGTATTTAATATATATTGGTGTCATTCCTTGAGGGTGAATATGACCTCTAGCATTTCAAGATCACTTGCATGATAATTATATTTGACATCCAGTAAAGATTAGAACATGAATGCAATTGGTCACTGAAAATTGTTTTGTTTATGGAACAGTACTACTTCAATGCCAAATCCTAATCTGTTGGTTTCAATCCAATAAAAGATGTCATCAATTGGAATAGTGAAGGCAGTAGCATTGTCCAGGATCTTTTTTAACTGTTCAAAGGCTTTGATACAGTTATCTGTCCATAGAAAGTTGTGTTTTTTGGAAGTGAGTGCATTCAATTGTCTGGCAAGTATAATGGAGTCCTAGATAAACTTCCTATAGAAGTTTAAGAATTATAGGAATCCTCTTAATTGTTTGCAAGTAGTTAGTTGTGGCCACTCAATAATTGCTTTCATCTTTAGAAGGTCCATTGTGACTTTATTTTCTGATATAATTAGTCTAAGATATTTAGTCTTGGTTTGTTTGAAGCCACTTCTTATGTTTTAGAGATAGTTGATTGTCATATAGAATCTGTGAACTTCTCTTATGATGCTTTGGTGTTCTTCTAGAAATGACAAATATATCATTATATCATCCATGTACACTATTACTTTTCTATTGTTAATTAGTATTTAGAAAAGGTGATTTATATACATCTAGAAGATAGTTGGTGAATTTTTCAAGCCAAAGAATATTACTAGAGGTTTGAACAATCCTTAATTGGTTTTAAAAGCTGCTTTCCACTCATCTCCTGCCTTCATCCATATACCCCCATCATATATCAAGCTTTGTGAAGTATTTGGCAGATTTTAGTTTATTTACCAATTCTTCAATAAATAGCAATAGATATTGATTTTGAATGGTTATGGCATTGAGTTTTTGGTAGTCTTGTATTGGTCAAAGTCATTCATCTTTTTCCTTTACAAAGAAAAAAAGTAAAGCAAATGGTGATTTTGATGATTGGATTTATCCACTTGATAAGTTTTCTTCAAGGAATAGATCAAGTTCTTTTTGCTCCTAAGGGAATATATTGTATGTTTTGCAATCTATTGTATGGTCTTCCAGGAGTAACTTGATTATATGGTCCCATGATCAGTGAGGCAGGAGTTTGTCAAATATTTCTTTTGTAAACATATTCTCAAACTTATAATAGTGGATTGGAACTGCTTCCCTAAATATTTTCTTATCTTTGACTTTATTGGCTGCAGCTGTGATATCAGTGGCAACATTTCATAAGTAGAATCAAATGTCTACTTTAAAGATCCAATTTGATTCAATTTCTTTGTTGTTATCATCTGTATTAAGCAATCCTGGTGTGTGATCCTCCTGGCATTGGAAACTTATTGTATTCTTTTGCCAATCAATATCAGAGTTATAACTCTTTAGCCAATCATATTTCAAAAAGATTTTGTTGGTTCCTAGCATAGTTATGACTAGTATGATTTGTTTATGATCACTGATTTGAATATTTGCCACTACAAATTCTTCAATTTGCCTTTCTGTATTTGGGAAATCATTAGTATTGTATACTGGTATGGATTTCAGCAATTTGTATACTGGCAGGTCTTTTTTTCATACAAATGTTTTATTCATACTGGAGCTGATACATACTAAGTCAATTAATATCTTGTATTCAAATTGTCTCCTATCAATGGACTGAAAGATGGGTTTGACTTTGAGAGAGTTAGTTTGCACTCTTTTAGATTTAGTGACAAACTTCAGTTTTTATTATAACTTTCTCAAGACCCATTTGACTATATTGTTGTTCATAGTTTTTATTTGTTGCACCAGGAGGCCATTGACTTCTTTTATTCTACTGGTATGGACAAACATTTTTAACAGTTCATGGATCTCTTTGTTAACTTCTTTGTCAGCTTTGACTTTCAACCATCTCACTGACCAAAAGTCCATTATGTTGAGCCAATTTCTTCCTATTTGTTTTGAAAGCACAATTACCTATTTAAGATCTGCAGCACTCAGCTTTTCCTGAGAAGCATTGGCTCTTTTGAGGATAGCTTTCTCCACTTATGATTTCTTTAGGATTTTTTACTGCTTATCACCACACATCATATTACACTTCACAGCTTTGATTCCAATTGATTCCAATTTATTCTCTTCTCTTTTTGTCATTGGTAATTATTTTACTTCAATAACTTTGAGGCAATGGATTTTCTCAATTATAAATTGGGCTGTCTTGTCTCCTTTGATGATTTAAAAAGATTCAACTCCTTGGTTTATAAGAAGTACCATAAAATCTCCTTAGTAATCTACATCTACTATGCCTACTCTAATATGGATTTGTTTCTCTACTGCAAGTCCACTTCTTGGAGTGATTTGGCTATAGGCATCTTCAGAGATTGCATATTGTATATTGATGTTAATTACCACCTGTGATAGAGAAGATATTTCTTTTAATATAGATGTGAACAAGTCCAAACCAGCTGCCTTTTTGCTATCTTTTACTGGTAGTTTTGCTTTTGATGAGGATCATTTTACTGGTAAGAACCTTATAATCTCATGAGGTTCTTGAGAATTTTCAAAATCACTCATCTCTTTAATCTTAAGAATGTTAAATTTATTTATTAAAGAGATTACATGATTGAGACTAGATCAATTCCTTTTTTCTAATCTCTTTTTCCAAAATCCTCTATTTTTGCCTTAAGAGCTCTATTTTTGGCTTGAGTTTCTTTCAGTTGTTTCATAATCATCCTAAAGGATGGTCTCTTGTATTGCAACTTAATGTATTTGCTATTGTAGCTTGAAATGAGTTTTATAGAGCCATGAATCTCTACAATACCTAGAAACTCTTTTGGCCTAGATAACATCTATATCCATAGGAATATATTATTCTTCATAGGTTCCAGGCTGGCTGCTATATGGAGTATGGAAGTGATCAATTTGGAAGAAGTAAAGGCCTTTGGAGAAGTATCCCTCAGTCCTATTTGTTTACAGCATTCATACCATGGAATATTGGAGAGATTTCCCTTTTGGATCTAATTTTTATAAGAGTGAAATCAGGAAAAGTATTTTACATCTTGCTTACATTCATTGATCTCTGTCAAGATCTAATTAGCTTTGGTTAAGGTGGACTTCCATTAATCAAATAATATATTTTCAAGAAGGGCAGGAGTGGACCTTTCAATTTATTCAATAATCTTATTGTAGATTCCATTTTTCATTAAATTTACAAGAATGCATCCATGTATCCTTGTATTGCAGTTTGCTTCCAGAACAAAATGTTTCATTCATACAAAATGTCTTTAACAGTTTCACTTTTAGATTGTTTGATCACCAAGAGTTTCTTTTTTATGTGGTGGTGAAGAATAATGAGTTGGACGGTTATAATGAGACAATTTTGAAATTCCCTTAGAATTTCTCATCTGTCCATGGTTTTCATAGCATATAAGTCTGAAAATCTTTCAGCTATATTATCTCCTTTCATATATAAGAGGACAATCAAGATTGCCTCTTTATCTATAGGATATCTATTAAACTCTTGTAAATATAGGCTGATCTGTCTTTGCTAGGAGACAAATTTATTCTTGTCACCTATAAAGTTGTCTGATTTGGCAACAATTTATTTTCCCAATAGGCAATGTTGAGCTAGATTGGGAATTGATTTCTAAGATGAGATGAACACTCTAATAGATTGCAGAGCATGGATTATTTGGGCTAGTTAAGCCACAAATAGAGATTGGGGGCAAGAATGGTTGGGGTGCCAGTGAGAAAATGTTGCCCTGATGGAACAGAGCAGAGGGAATAGAGCCAGAGCCTATTTTTATTATGAATACTACATATCACCCTTATTTTCTTTCTATTTCTTACTCTTTTTTCTATTCTCTTCAACTCAAGTCTTCACAGGTCACATGAATTACACAGCCACATCACATGACAAGTCACATGATGGATACATCCAGATCTATGATATCATAGCCTAGATCTATTAACATAGCCAACAATCTAGACTTTTATTTTTTATTGTTTATCTATAACATTATATCTTTAACTCTAGTGCAGCCCTTATCTCAAAATAGTGACTCATCAAAGCACAGCACTGAGTCATTGCTTAGTCAGCAATCCACAGCCCTGCTTTGTTCAGCCAATAATACAAGTCACTTTTATTATATACCATATGCAAGTGTTAGGTTAGTTATCTCTAATCAATAGGATATGATTCAACCATCTATTATCTATCCTAATATATATTAAGGCTCTGCTTTAAAATTCTAATTAAATAGTATATAAAATGGCCAAACTAGAGGCATCTCCCCAGTCTTGTCCTTCTTGGAGTTTTTCCCACTTCTTATTGGAATATACCCACTAGTCAAAGGTACACTGAGCAACAAAACTATTCCAATATTTATAATATTTTGATTGTGAAACAAATAACTAGAGTATCTTTGATGCTAGACCTATAGATCCAAATATTATTAGAAAGCTCTGATCAAAGGCTTTCCAAAGTATATACTTTGCTTAGGTAATTCTTTCTATATCAGTCAATAATGCCAAATTTATCCAATATACTTATTAAAACAATTTTGTTGTTGACTTCTAATTATATCAAAACCAATGATTATAGTAGAATATTATATAAAGATTGGGTCATGTAATGTATAAAAAGTTCAATATGGTACAAATAAACCAAAATACCATTACTTCTTCTACAACCACCACCATGAAATCTTTTTCTGCTAATCAAATCAATCAAATTCTTGCTCTTTTGGAATTTGGCCAATTAAATCTCTGTTATTACTGGTTTTGGCCACTTTACTATTCATAGAATATCTGCCAAACACCACTCCAATTTATTCAAGTCCTCTAGTGGCTGTCCATCTCTCATTACTCCTACTAACAAGTATTATACTATTTGTTTTATTGGAACTAGAAAAGCTGAAAATGCTATTCAAGTTACCAAAACCCTTCAGGAGACCAAGAATCATTCCATCTCCTCTCAAACCATCTGCCATTATCTTAGAAAAGCTAGTATGAAGGCTGTTATAAAGAAAAAATGACCCCTTTTCTTCAAGCATTATAAAAAGACTAGGCTATATTTTATTTTAGGCCATCAGTATTGGACTGTGGAAGATTGAAAGAGAGTAGTATGGTCAGATGAGATCAAAATAAATCAAATTGAATCAGATGATAAGAGATGGACATGGAAAAAGATAGAAAAGGAATTGAATAATAGGCTGGTACAAAAAAATAGTCAAATTTGAAGGAGGTTCTTTGATGATATGGGGATGTATGATCTGGGAAGGAGTTGGAATGGCCTGCAAGATTGACAATAGAATAAATGCTGAACTTTACATCCAGATTTTAGAGGATGAGTTATAGCAAACTTTTTAACATTATGGATTAACTTCAAATAATATTGTCTTTCAACAAGACAATAACTTCAAGCACACTAGTAGAAGAGCCAAGAAGTGGTTTGCTGACCATAGATTTGAGGTAATGATATGGTTAGCTCAGTAACCAGATCTTAATCCCATAGAACATCTATGATTTCTTCTTAAGAAAATACTGGCTGAGTATTCAAGGCTACCTTTAGGAGTAGTGGAGTTTTGAAATAGAATGCAAATAGAGTGGAAGAAAATTGAAGTGGAGAAATGTCAGGCATTGATTGAAAGTATACCTAGAAGAGTTGAGGAGATTATTAAAGCCAAGGAAGAATATATTTCATACTAGTTTGTAATACTCTCAATACAGCAACAAAATTATTTCAATAAGTACACTGGATAAATTTGGTATTATTGACTGATATAGAAGGAATTACCTAATAAATGTATATATTTTTGAAAAGCCCTTGATCAGAGCTTTCTAATGATATTTGGATCTATGAGTCTAGCATCAAAGATACTCTAGTTATTTGCTTTACAATCAAAATATTACAAATATTGGAATAGTTTTGTTGCTTAGTGTATAGTGGCAGATTTCCTGGACACCTGGACTCAGGTTCATGCTTACTTTAGTGTTTTTAGCTTATTATTTTATTGTATTGAACTAATATTGCTCTTTGAAGTCTAGCAAGATCCAGATAGTAAGTTAGCTATTTTAGTCTTGGTGAAAGAGATTGTAATCTGGTCTCAGATAAATTTGTATTAAAGTATTGGTGCATTTTTGAGATTAGCAGTGGATTCCCATGTGTATTTGTTGTCTTCATATCCTTTCCAGTGGACAAGATATTCAAGGCATTTATTCTTAAATCTTGAATCAATGATGAATTCAATTTTGCATTGTTCTTTATGATCTTCTATGATCAGAACCAGTCCAGGTTTGAATGTGGATTGGCCAGTAAGGTGTTCTTTATATGGTTTGATGTGCAATACATTTACAATTGGATAGATCTTCATTAATAAAAAAAGGCAGAGCTTGTAAGTATTGGTTCCTTTAGTATCAATGATATTATATGGTCCAATCCATTGTTTCATTAATTTGCATGATGTATGGGGTAGTTTTAGATTTTTGGTTGAAAGCCAGACCTTGTCACCAATAGTAAAATGGCCAACTTACTATTTGGATTTTATTAAACTCCAAAGGCAATATCAGTCAAGTGCTGTATAAAACAATAGGCAGGAGACACTAAAGTAGATGTTAACCTGAGTCCAGATGTCTAGGAAATCTGTCACTATACCTCCAAACAATAGGAATTACCAATAAAAAGTGGGGAAAACTCCAAGGAGGATAAGATTGGGGGGAATGCCTCCAATTTGGCCACTTTATATACTATTCAATTAGAACTCCAAAGTGGAGCTTTAATATATATTAGAGTAGATAATAGATAACTGGATCATATTCTATTGATTAGAGTACTAACCTAATTCTTCTATATGGTACAAGATAAGAGCAACTTGTGCCATTGGTTTGACAAAGTAGGGCTATGGGTTGCTGACTAAGCAATGACTCAGTGCTGTGCCTTGATGAGTCACTATCTTGTAATAAAGGTTGTGCCAGAGTTGAGGATATGATATCATAGATCAAAGATAAGAGATAAAGATCTAGATTATTGGCTATGTTAATGGGTCTGGATGTGTCCATCATGTGACTTTTCATGTGATGTGGCTGTGTAAGTCACATGACCTGTGGAGACTTGAGTTGAAGGGAATGAAAAGATGAGTAAGAGAAAAATAATAGAAAAATAAAATAAAATAAGGGAGATATATAGTGTTTGTAATAGATAGCATATTGAGGTGCTGTTGAGCAGTGTTTGTCTGCTTGGACTTTCATTTAAGTTTATGCTGTCACCAAATTTTGCTTGACTTATTTGACTATCTCTTTGATTTTCTCAACAAAGTCATTAGCAGCAGGTATTTTTGATTGACATTGTTCAAATCCAAGTCAAGATGTGTAGGAACATGTAATATCAAAAGGTGCCTTCTGTATAGAAGTTTTCCTTTTCAAGTTGTATGAGAATTGTGTAATTGGTAACCATTCAACCCATTCATATTGTTTTTCTGATGTGAAGATATGAAGATATTGTTAAAGGTTGTGATTTATTCATTTGGTTTGTTTATCTATTTGTGGATGAAAAGCTATGGAAATTTTTGGTGTGATTGCTAGCTTTTTGCACAAATCTTTCATGACATATGATATGAATTGTGGTCCATGATTTGAGATTATTGTTCAGGGAAGGTCATGGATTTTTCAAATGTGTCAGATAGAGTTTTTCTATTTTAATTGCAGTGATTGTTTTGTTGCAAGGTACAAATTCTGTTTCTTTTGAAAATCTATCAACTATAATCAAGATGGAGTCATATCCATTGAATTCTAGCAGATATGTGATAAAATCAGCAGAGATGTCTTGCCAAAATCCATTAGATATTGGAAATGGTTGAAGTTTTCCTGATGTTGCAAGGTTTGAATCTTTGAATCATGCATAGTAATCACAGCATGAAATATAGTCTTTTACAAATATGGAGAGGTGTGGCCATGTGTATGATCATTGGATTAGTTCTAGTGTTTTGTCATATCCTGGATGTTTTGTAATTGGGATATCATGTAGTTGGAGAATTTCCATTTTGAGATCATGATCATCTGATATAACAAGCTTGTTATTGTCATATTATAGTTCTTCTATTTTTGTGACTTCTTTTAAAATGAATGCATCATCTGTATTGATTTGAACTGTTTTGATCATGAAATTAGAAGTGATTTGGATTTTTTTATTGTCTTTATCTATTCTATTGACATGGTCTTCTCTTCTGGAGAAAGCATTTGCTTTTACTATTTGAGTTCCTGCTTTATGAATCCATTTGAAATTGAATCTTGATAGGTACTGGACCCATCATGCCTGTTTTCAATTGAAGTTTTGATATTGTATGAACCATTAAAGATTTGCATGATCATTTCAGATTTCAAATTCTTGGTGTGCTTCTTCAAGGTAATGTCACCATTGTTCTAATGCTCTGGTAACACTGAGTATCTTTTTATCTGCTATAGGGTAGTTGCATTCTGCAGGATCAAAGGAGTATGAAGAGTATGCAACTGGATGCCATTTGTTGTTTACTTGAATAGAAAGCACTGTACCTGATATAAAATCTGAGATATCTGTTTCTAAGTGAAATTGTACATTTATGTTGGAATATGCAAGAATTAGGGCTGTGGTGAATCTCTGTTTGAGTTCATTAAAGACCAATTCTTCTGTTTTAGTCCAAACAAATAGTGTATCTTTCTTGATTAGATCTATAAGTAGTCTTGTGAGTTTGGAATATCATTGATGAATCTTTGGTAGAAATTGGCTAATCTAAGGAAGCTTCTAATAGCTTTAATGGAGGAAGGTGTTGGCTATTCAAGGATAGCTTTTACTTTTGTATTGTCTATCTTTATTCCATTTTCATTGACAATTATTCCAAGAAATTTGACTTCTTTGGTTTGAAAGATACATTTTTTGGATTTGACAAAGAGATCATTCTCATCTAAGAGTTTGAGAACTTGAAGAACTACCTTGTCATGTTCTTTAGTGTTGTTGTCCTTTATGAATATCATGAGGTCATCCATGTAGATAACAACTGTTGCATCCATGTTTGCAAATATCTCATTCATTATGGTTTGGAAAGTTGCTGGAAAATTGCAGAGTCTAAAGAACATTATGAGTGGTTTGTAGGATTCTCTATGGCATGTAAAAGTGACTTTCCATTCATCACCTTCTTTAATGCATATATTGTTATATCTCCAATATAGATTTATTTTTGTAAAAAGTTTTGTGCCTTTAAACTTGTTGATAAGTTGGGAGATGAGGAGCAGGGGGTAGTTGTTCTTGATGGTGTGCTCATTAAGGTAGTAATAGTCTTGTACCATTCTTTTTCATTCATCTTGCTTTAAAACAAAGAATACTGGTAATATTTGTGGAGATTTGCTGGATCTGATATATTCTTTTTACAATTGATTGTCAATGAAGTCTGTGACTTCTTGTTGTTTATTAGGAGAGAGTGGGATGATTTGACCTTTTTTTGGCTCAAAAGAATCTTTGAGATCTATCACATAATCCCATGATTTTCTAAATGGCATACATTCTAATTCTTTTTTTGAGAAGATATGAAGATATTTATGATACTTTTTTAAAACAAGTTCTTCCACTGGGGTCTTCTTTGGCTTGGAAGAGTCCTTCTTGAGAGCATGTATGTATCATGTTGAATCTCATTCTTCTAATTCAATTTGATGTATGAATGAGGATTTATTGTTTAACACATTACAGTCTATTGGATATCTTGACAATTTGACTATTCCAGTTGTCCAATAAATCTCTGGATTGTGGTGTTTAAGCTATGTATAACCAAGAATAAGTTGGTGTTTTCCTAAATTAGTGACCTTGGCAGTGACATGTTCACAATGTTCTTGGTAGTCTATAAGAATTTCTGCTACATGGGTGATGTTTCCAGTAGAGTTTGGGATTTCATCTACATTGTAGACTTTTATGGATTTCAGAAGCTGTTTAAGGGGTAATTGGATTTTCTTGGCCTATGTTTGATCAATGAATGTGATATTGGCTCTACTATCTAGTAGTGCAAATGCTTTGATGAATTGGTAATGAAATCTAAAAGAGGTAATTTAAATAGATATGATTATGTCTTATTTTGAGAAGGATCTGATTTTGAAAATTTCTAAAGAGGATGTATATAAATTAATTTTTGTGAATTCAAATTTTTATCTGCTCTCTTTATTATTGGTAGCTCAGCTACTTCAACTACTTTGAGAGAATGGATTTTCTCTATAATAAACTATACAATACAATCACCTGGATTTACCTGAAATGTTTCTATTCCTTGATTGATTAACAAAACCATAAGATTTTCTTGATAGTTAGAGTCTATGACTCCTGCACTGGTATGGATTCTAGATTTGACTGCAAGTCTACTTTTAAAAGCAATTGGATATTAGTGTTGATGACAGCTTGCTGTCCTGGTAGAATATTTTTAGATTCAGAGGAATAAGGGTCTAATTCTATGGCATATTCTGATCTGCAAGTTGGGATTTTGGCATTTTTGGATGTTTTTCAAATTGGTAATTTTGAAGGTAAAGGAATTTGCATAGGTTGTTCAGAAGTAGTTTTACAGGCTTGAATGTCCCAAGGGTTTAAGCCTATAAGGCTTTTCCCTTTTGTTTGAAATCTTTCATATCAAAGAAGAATGCCTTTATTTCTTTATAGTTCATGCCTCTAATGGCATGAGGAAGAGCTTCAATTTCTAATTTTGAAGATTCAGAGTTGAAGTCTGAGTCCATATCTAAGGCTTGGACTTTCCTAGATTTCTTGAATCTTCCATTCTTATTTTTTGACTTTCCTTTCAATCTCAATTTCTTTATGAACTTTGATCTATTCATTGGATGGAATTTGTAAAAATGTGAATGTCTTTCTGTCTTATAACATATACAACATTCTTTTAAGCACTTGTCTATCCAATGTTCTTCTTCTGAAATAGCCAACTTACTATTTGAGTCTTATTAGACTCTAAAGAACAATATCAGTTGAGTGCTGATAAAATAATAGGCAGGTGATACTAAAGTATACATTAACCTGAGTCCAAATGTCTAGGAAATCTGCCACTATATCTTCAGACAATGGAGATTATCCAATAGGAAATGAAAGAAACTCCAAGGAGAACAAGACTAGGGAGGATGTCTCTAGTTTGGCCATCTTATATACTATTCAATTAGAATTCTGAAGTAGAGCTTAAAAGTACATTAAAGTAGATAATAGATAACTGGATCATATTCTATTGGTTAGAGATAACTAATCTAACCTTTGCATATGGTGTTTAATAGAAGTGACTTGTGCTATTGGTTTGACAAAGCAGGGTTGTGGATTGCTGACTGAGCAATGACTCAGTGATATGCTTTGATGAGTTACTATTTTGAGATAAGGATTGCATTGGAGTTAAGGGTATGATGTTATAGATAAATGATAAGAGATAAAAGTCTAGGTTATTGGCTATATTAATGGATCTAGACTGTGATGTTATTGATGATGTCATGGATCTGGGTGTGTCCATAATGTGACTTGTCATGTAATGTGGCTGTGTAAGTCATGTGATCTGTGGAGACTTGAGTTGAAGAGAACAAAGAGGTGAGTGGAGATAAAATAGTGGAAAAATAAAAATAAAATAAAGAAGATATATAATGTTCATAACATCTTCTTTGCAATTATAGCATTTTGCAATTTCTAGCACATCTACATCTATGGCATATTCATTGCATTTGAATTGATATAAAGAGAATTTCTTTAAGTAGAAGAAAAGACAATATTTTTTCTTTGTTTGGCTTATTTGTTGTTTGGTTTAGAATATCTCTTCTATAATATCCTTCCTTGTATTGTTTTCTAACAATCAAACTCTAAATTGATCTGGTATTCCAGATTGATGAAAGAGAGTTTGCCATTTCAATATAAATACATTGGTTGAGAAACAATCTTGTCTAAATTGACTGATTTCTCTAGTTGCCTAATTTTTTTGCAACTGGAGTCAGAAGATTTCTTTGATCTTTCTTATAAGGCATTGCCAGCTTGTAAGATCTAAGGTTTGATCCACAAGTTTAGCAGTTTTGACTTTCATTAAGTGTGATCCTTTAAATCCTTTTAATTTTGATAGAATTGCATAGGTACATACTTTGATGTTTACTTCTATGTTGAATCATCCTAGTTCAAGGATGCTTGAAACTAGTGTGGAAAATTGCTTGGGATTGCAATAAATTCATGCTTTGATTTTAGTCCACTATTCTTTGAACTTTAATGGGGATCCATCATAAATTTCAGGATCTAAAAATACTTCTATTTTTGAAGATTCTACAAATTATTGAGGTTTTTGATTATTGGGTGTTTTTTCTGCCCATTGGTGTAGACCAAGGAGTTGTTTAAAACAGTTCTCAGCTTCATGTTGTGCTGAAATAGCATTGATTAATTGTTGGACTACAGTCCTGAGATCTGCTTCAAGTCAAGTTCTTTTAGTATTTACTTGATTAAGTTGCTGTTTTGCATTTTGTAATGTAGTTAGGACAGCTACCCATTCTTGTTGAGTAATATGTGCTACATGTTACAAACACTATATATCTCTCTTATTTTATTTATGTTTTTCCATTATTTTTTCCTTCCTCACCTCTTTAGTCTCTTCAACTCAAGTCTCTACAGGTCATGTGACTTACACAGCCACATCACATGACAAGTCACATGATGGGCACATCCAGATCCATGATGTCATCAATAACATTAGAAGCCTGGACCCATCAACATAGCCAATAATCTAGACTCTTATCTCTTATTGCTTATCTATGATATCATATCTTCAATCCAGGTGTAACCTTTATCTCAAGATAGTAACTCATCAAAGCACAGCACTGAGTCATTGCTCAGTCAGCAGCCCACAGCCCTGCTTTGTCATGAAATGGCCAATTTACTATTTAGATCTTGTTAAACTTCAAAGGCAATATCAATTATATGCAATAAGACAATAGAGCTGGTGACACTGAAGTAAGTGCTCACCTGAGTCCAGGTGTCCAGGGAATCTTTCACTATACCTCCAGACAGTGGGGATTATCCAATAGAAAGTAGAAGAAACTCCAAGGAGAACAAGACTAGAAAGAATGTCTCCAGTTTGACCACTTTATATACTATTCAATTAGAACTCCAAAGCAGAGCTTAAAAGTATATTAGAGTAGGTAATAGATAACTGGGTCATATCCTATTGGTTAGAGATAACTAACCTAACCCTTACATATGGTATAAGATAAAAATAATTTATATTATTGGTTTGACAAAGTAGAATTATGGGTTGCTAACTGAGTAATGACTTAGTGCTGTGCTTTGATAAGTCACTATCTTGAGATAAGGGTTGTGCCTGGGTTGAGGGTATGATGTCATAGATAAGAAATAAGAAATAAGAAATAAAAGTCTAGGTCATTAATTGTATTGATGGATCTAGGCTTTTGATGTTATTGATGATATCATGGATCTGGATGTATCCATCATGTGACTTGGCATGTGATGTGGCTGTGTAAGTCACATGACATGTAGAGACTTAGATTAAAGAGAATAAAGAGGCAAGTAAAGAAAAAATGGTGGAAAAATAGAAATAAAATAAAGAAGATATGTAGTGTTTATAATGCTATCCTTTTCTTAAGGATTGACTTCCAGGCAATTGAAAGGAAGTATCAACCATTCAGGGATTGGTTTTCTACAATGGTAAAAGATGTTGAAGAATTGTGCTTTAGACATTCAAAGTCTTTGAAGTGCACTGGGTTGTAATTTATAGAACTTTGCTACTATATCTGGTATATCTTTGAGATTAGCAGCTGGGTCCCATATGCATTCATCATCATCATATTCTTTCTAGTAAATAAGGTACTCAAGATATCTATTCTTAAATCTAGAGTCAATGATGAATTTAACTTCATATTGTTCTTTATGATCTTCTGTAATCAGAACTGGTCCTGGTTTGAATATAGGTTGGCCTTTGAGGTATTCTTTATATGATTTAATATGTGATATATTTACAACTGGATGAATCTTCATTGATGAAGGAAGGCATAGTTTGTAGGCATTGGTTTTTTTTGTGTTAATAATGTCATATGGTCCATATTATAAATGCTATGCATCTTTTTTATTTTATTTTTATTTTTCCATTATTTTTTCCATACTCCCCTCTTTATTCTCTTCAACCTGAGTCTCCATAGATCACATGACTTACACAGCCACATCACATGACAAGTCACATGATGGGCACACCCAGACCCATAATGTCATCAATGACATTATAGTCTAGATCCATCAATATAGCCAATAACTCAAACTCTTATCTTTTATTACTCATCTATGACATTATATCCTCAACCCTGGCACAATTCTTATCTCAAAATAGTGACACATCAAAGCACAGCACTGAGTCATTGCTCAATCAGCAACCCACAGCTCTGCTTTGTCAAACCAATGATACAAATTACTTTTATCTTGTATCATGTGCAAGAATTAGGTTGGTTATCTCTGACCAATAGAATATGATCCAGTTATCTATTATCTACCCTAATGTACTTTTAAGCTCTACTTCAGAGTTCTAATTGAATAGTATATAAGATGGCCAAATTGAAGGTGTTCCCCCTAGTCTTGTTCTTTTTGGAGTTTCTCTCATTTCCTATTGGATAATTTCCACTATCCAGAGGTATAGTGGCAGATTTCCTAGATACCTGGATTTAGATTGATGCTTACTTTAGTACTACCAGCCTATTGTTTTATCATATACAATTAATATTGCCTTTAAAGTCTAGCAAGATTTAAATAGTAAGTTGGCTGTTTTATTAGGATAAGATGGTTCTCTACTCCACCTCTGCTTTACCACCTCTTGCTTATGGGCTTATTCTTCATCAGAATCAAGCACCACCCTTGTCAAAGACACTTCAACATTGACACTCATCCCATTCACTACCAACTAAGTTAGCCACCAATTAGTACACTTGGTGCAGGATATAAGATAAGACTAACACCTGCTGGTACTAGTGTCCACCCTCTTGCAAGTCATTTTTGATGCTTTATATATCAGGAACATCATTGGACAAGAAGTTCCAGTTGCAATCATGAAAAAGGAAGATATTTTCCTCATCTGGTATTGACTAGTTATATACAGCCATTAGGAAATAGCTGACATCAGCACAGGATTAATCAAGACTATAAGCCATTGGAAGAGCTTCATCAAGTCATCCAAGAATATAAATGAATTGAGCCTCACTTCTTGTCCATTTCCTTTGATATCAATCCAAATAATATTAAACTAAAAGACTATAAGCAACAGTTAGCTCACTCACCACCACCTCTACTAAGTACCAGATAGAGAGAGACATTTTCATCCTCATCCTCCTATTAACCATACTTGGGTTTGTCCTTATAACTCTGGTATTGACTTTGGTTTTCATATCTCTATTTTATATTCTTATCTCCTTCTCAACATACCTCACTGTTACTGTCATAACTATAATAGACACTAGATCTATTATAGTTGAACTTAGAGCTCCCCCTCTCTATTAGAATAGAATCCCCCTTACTTGCCAAGATACAGTTAACAACTTGAGAGAATACTTTCAAGCCTCTTAACAACTACCTTAATACTTTCATCCTATATCAAGGGAAAGACAAAGAGAAATTCTCAAAGCTTATGCTGAAAAAGCTTGACAAATCAGAGCTCACATAGCACAAGTAGAAATCAATCTCACCCCAAGACCCACTGAGGAAAATTCTTCAACATCTTCAGAAAAAGAAACTCTCTACAAAGACAAATAAACTGCACACTTGCACTTCTCATTCTCACTGTTGCAATTCTTCTTTGCTTTACAGCAATAATCATTTCAACAATCTTCAAAAATGGAAACCAACTTGTTTCCATCCACTTCTCCTTCAAAGCCCCCAACTATACATATAGATTTACCATTAAATCACTGGTATTTGTTGATTTCAACATTGCCAACAATCCTTGGAACAACAATAATAACAACAATTGGTGATTGATGAATATTATTCTAATTATTGTTCTCTTCTTTATTATCATTCTTCTCATCATCTCTCTTACCACTTGCATTTGACACTTTCATCAAGAAACTCAAGATATTAAATTGTACTCTTTTCAAAAAATAGAGATTTCTCTCCTTCAAATTCCATCTAGAGCAATAGTGACCAATTGGCCATCATTACATACCAACTCTGTAACTTCATTATATCCCATAGTATACATTGAGAGAGAGATATAGACATAGTAGTTTATTAGACAATTAACTCTTTGAGTTAATAAAACCTCTTTTTATCCAATATGTCTAATCTAGCCTCACCCATGCCACTGCTCCAACAGCATGCATCATCCAACAAGAATAGATAGCTGTTCTCAATGCACTACAAAATACAAAACAGCAACTCACTCAAGTAAATGCTAATAGAACCTGATTAGAAGCAGATCTCAGAACTACAGTTTAATAGCTCACCAATGTCATTGCTACATAACAAGAAGCTGAGAACTGCTTCAAACAACTTCTTGGCCTACACTAATGGATAGGAACTACTACTCATGGATAAAAACCATCTCAACTATTTGCAGGATTTTTAAAAATAGAAGTATTTTTAGACCTTGGAATCCATGATAGATCTCCATCAAAATTTAAAGAATGGTGGACTAAAATCCAAGTATAAATTGATTGCAATCCAGAACAATTCACCAATTTTACTCTAAGCATGGCTAAACCAGGAACCTTTATTACTGAAGTAAACATCAAGATGTATCCCTATGCAATCCTGTCAAAACTAAAAGGATTCAAGGGCTCATACTTTGCTGAAGTAGAAATCACTAAATCTATAGATCAAACCTCTAATCTTACAAGTTGGCAACACCTTACAAAGAAAATCAAAGAAACCTTTCAATCACAGTTGCAAAAAGACTAGGCAACTAGAGAAATTAGTCAATTCAAACAAGATCATCTATTAGCCAATGCATTTGTATCAAAATGGCAAATCCTCTTCCATCAATCTAGTATACCAGATCAATTTGGAGTTTGGTTGTTAGCAAACAATATAAGAAAGAACATCATAGAAGAGATATTTCAAACCAAACAATGAAAATACTCAGTGGAAGAAACAATCCAGACCATTTGACAAATTAGTTATACAAAAGAAGAGTATTGCCTCTCTTTCCATCTAAAGAATTTTTCTTTATATTAATCCAGATGTGATGAATATACTATGGATGTAGATATACTAGAAATTGCAAAACGCTACAATTGCAAAGAAGAAGGACATTGGGCAAACAAATGCTCAAAAGAATGTTACATATGCTATAAGATAGGAAGATATTTATACCTTTGCAAGTTCCATCCAATAAACAGATCAAAGTTCACAAAAGAACTCAGATCAAAAGGCAAGTCCAAGGGTAAGGATAGAAGATTCAAGAAATCTAGGAAAATCTGAGCCTTAGACATGGATTCAGGCCCCAGCTCTGAATCAGAAGACAAAAACCTTCTCTGTGCCATCAGAGGCATGAGCTACAAAGAAATAAAGGCTTTTTTCTTTAATATGAAGGATTCTGAATAAAAGAGAAAAGCCTCTCAGGCTCAAATCCTTGGAATATTCAAGTCTGTAAAACCACTCTCAAACAAGTTATGCAAACTCTTTTATCTTCAAAACTACCAATTTAAAAAACATTTAAAAATGCTAAAATCCCAATTTGTGGATCAGAACATGCTGCAGGACTAGATCTTAATTTGTCTAAATCTAAAGATATTCTACCAGGACAGCAATCTATCATCAACACTAATATTCAAGTGGCAATACCTTTAGATGTCTATGGAAGAATTGCCTCTAGAAGTGATCTAGCTGTTAAATCTAGAATCCACACTAGTGCAAGAGTTATAGATTTTGATTACTAAGGTGATCTCATAGTTCTATTAATAAATCAAGAAATAGAAACATTTAAGGTAAATCCAGGTGATTACATTGCATAACTTATCATAGAGAAGATCCACTCTCTTGAAGTAGTTGAAGTAGCTAAGCTATCCACAACAAAAAGAGCAAATAATAAATTCAGATCCACAGGAATTAACTTATGCACATCATCCTCAGAAGATCTCAAGATTGGATTCTTCTCAAAAAAAGGCATCATTATGCCTATCTGAATTGCCCCCCTTAGATTTCACCATCAATTTGTCAAAGTGTCTGCTTTACTAGATAGTGGAGCCAACACCACATTCATTGATCAAACTTGGACTAAGAAAATCCAGTTACCTCTTAAACAGCTCCCAAAACCCATAAAAGTTTACAATATAGATGGAATCCCAAACTCTACTGGAAACATTACCCATGCAGCAGAAATCCTTATAGACTATCAAGGACATTGTGAACATGTTACTACTGAAGTCACTGACTTAGGAAAACATTAACTTATTTTTGGTTACACTTGATTTAAATATCACAACCTGAAAATTGATTGAACAACTGGAACAGTCAAATTGTCAAGATGTCCAATAGACTGTAATATGTTGAGTGATAAATCTTTATTTGTATATTAAATCAAATTAGAAGAATAAAATTCAATTCAACATATACATGCTCTCAAAAAGAAAGACTCTTCCAAGCCAAAAGAGATCCCAGTGGAAGAACTTGTTCCAAAAGAATATCATAAGTACCTCCACATCTTCTTAAAGAAAGAATCAGGATATATGCCCCTCAGAAAATCTTGGGATCATGTCATAGATCTTAAAGATTCTTTCAAATCAAAGAAAGATTGAATTATTTCACTCTTCCCTGATGAACAACAAAAAGTAACCAACTTCATTGATGACCAACTATGAAAAGAATATATTAGATCCAGTAAATCTCTATAAACATCACTAGTATTCTTTGTCCCAAAGAAAGATGAACAAAAAAAAATGGTGCAAGATTACCATTACCTTAACAAACACACTGTTAAGAACAACTACCCCTTGTCACTCATCTCCCAACTTGTTGACAAGCTTAAAGATGCAAAGTCTTTCACAAAAATGGATTTATGTTGGGAATACAACAATGTATGCATTAAAGAAGGCAACAAATGGAAAGCCACTTTTGCCTGCCACAAAGGATCCTATGAACCACTTGTAATGTTCTTTGAACTCTGCAACTTCCCAGCAACTTTCCAAATCATAATAAATAAAATATTTACAGACATGGGCATAATAGTTGTTATTTACATGGATAATCTCATGATCTTTACAAAGAACAATAATATAAAAGAATACAACAAAGTAGTTCTTCAAGTTCTCAAACTCCTAGATGAGAACAACCTCTTTGTTAAATCCAAAAAGTATATCTTTCAAATCAAAGAAGTCAAATTCCTTGGAATGATTATAAATGAAAATGGAATTAAAATGGACAATATGAAAATGAAAGCTATTCTCAAATGGCCAACACCATCCTTTATCAAAGCTATCAGAAGCTTTCTCAGATTAGCTAATTTCTATCAAAGATTCATCAATGGATATTCCAAACTCACAAGATCCCTTATCAATCTCATCAAGAAAGACATACCATTTGTTTGAATACAATCACAAGAATCAGCCTTCAATGAACTTAAACAAAGATTCACCATGGCTCCAATTCTTACATATCCTGACATAGATATACAATTTCACCTAGAAACAGATGCTTTAGACTTTGCATTGGATGCAGTGCTCTCTATCCAAATAAATAACAAATAGCACCCAGTCACATTCTCATCATATTCCTTTAACCCTGTAGAATGCAACTATCCTATAGCAGACAAGAAAATGCTCAGTGTCATTAGAGCATTAAAAAAATGGTGACACTATTTTAAAAGAGCACATCAAGAATTTGAAATTTGGAATGATCATGTGAATCTTCAATGGTTTATGCAATGTCAAAATCTAATCCAAAGACAAGCAAAATGGGTCCAATACCTATCAAGATTCAATTTCAAATGAATCTATAAAACAGGCACTCAAATGGTAAAAGCAGACATTTTATCTAGAAGAGAAGACTACACTGATGGAATAGATCAAGATAATCAAGGAATCCAGATTATTCCTGACTCCATGATCAAAACAATTCAAATCAATATAGATAACTCATTTATTTTGGAAGAAGTCATGAAAATAGAAGAACCATGTTATGACAATTATAGACTCATCATACCAGATGATTATGACCTCAAAATAGAAATCCTCTGATTATATCATGATATACCTACCACAGAACATTCAGGATATGACAAAACACTAGAATTGATCCAATAATCATATACATGGCTTTAACTCTTCATATTTGTAAAATATTATATTTTATACTATGGCCATTGCACACAATTCAAGGATTCAAACCTTGCAACACCAGGAAAACTTTAATCACTCCCAATTCCCAATGGACCATGGTAAGATGTTTCTACTGATTTCATCACAGATCTGCCAGAATCCAATGGATTCAATGGTTATAGTTGATAGATTTTCTAAAGAAACAGAATTCATGTCATGCAACAAATCAATCACTGCACTCAAAACAGCAAAACTCTATCTGATACATATCTGGAAAATCCATGGCCTTTCCCAAACAATAATCTCAGATTGTGGACCATAATTTGCTTTATATATTATGAGAGATTTGTGCAAAAAGCTTGGAATCACACCAAAACTCTCTACAATCTTTTACCCACAAGTAGATGGACAAACAGAATGAATGAATCACAACCTTCAACAATATCTTCATATCTTCACATTAGAAAAACAACATGAATGAATTGAATGGTTACCAACTGTGCAATTTTCATACAACTCAAAAAGGCAAACTTTTACACAAAAGGCACCTTTTGATGTCACATATTCCTACACTTCTCAACTTGGATTCAAACAACATCAGTCAAAAGCATCCACTGCTGATGACTTCATTAACAAAATCAAAGAAATAATTAAATAAATCAAACAAAATTTAGTGACAGCACAAATACATATGAAAGCTCAAGCAAACAAATACTGCTCCACAGTACCATAGTATGCTATTGGTGACAAAGTCTGGCTTTCAACAGAAAATCTAAAACTACTTTGTGCATCACAAAAATTAACAGAACAATAGATTGGACCATACAACATCATTGATATAAAAGAAACTAATGTCTACAAACTCCACCTTCCTTCATCAATGAAGATTTACCCAGTTGTAAATATATCATACATCAAACCATACAAAGAATACCTTATAGGCCAACCCACATTTAAATCTGGACCAGTTTCAATTACAAAAGATCATAAAGAACAATACAAAGTTGAATTCATTGTTGATTCAAGATTTAAGAATAAACACCTTGAATACCTTGTTCATGGAAAAGGATATAAAGATGACAAACACACATGGAAACTGGCTGCTAGCCTCAAAGATGCACCTAACATAGTAGCAAAGTTCCATAAGTCACAACCAAATGCACCTTGAAAACTTTACATGTCCAAAGCACAATTCTTCAACATCTTCTACCATTATGGAAAGCAAATCCTTGAACAGTCAATACTTCCTTTCAATTTCCTGGAAGTCAATCCTTAAGAAGGGAATAGTGTTATGAATACTATACATCTTTTTTATTTTATTTCTATTTTTCCATTATTTTTCCATACTCACCTCTTCATTCTCTTCAATCCAAGTCTTCACAGGTCATGTGACTTACACAGCCATGTCACATGACAAGTCACATGATAGACACATTCAGACCCATGACATCATTAATAACATTACAGCCTAGATTTATCAACACAGCCAATAACCCAGACTCTTATCTTTTATTACTTATCTATAACATCATATCCTCAACCCTGGCACAGCCCTTATCTCAAGATAGTGACTTATCAAAGCACAGCACTAAGTCATTACTCAGTCAGCAGCCCACAGCCCTGCTTTGTCAAGCCAATAACACAAGTTACTCTTATCTTGTATCATATGCAAGGATTAGATTAGTTATCTCTAACCAATAGGATATGATCCAGTTATCTATTACCTACCCTAATGTACTTTTAAGCTCCACTTTGGAGTTCTAATTGAATAGTATATAAGATAGCCAAACTAGAAGTGTTCCCTCCAGTCTTATTCTTCTTGGAGTTTCTTTCACTTTCTATTGGATAATTTCCACTATCTGGAGGTATAGTGGAAGATTCCCTGGACACCTGGACTCAGATTGATGCTTACTTCAGTGCCACCAACCTATTGTCTTATCACATACAATCAATATTGCCTTTAGAGTCTAGCAAGATTCAAATAGTAAGTTGGCCATTTCAATTATATTCTATCTCTTTCATTACATATGAATATGGTGGATCTAGGATCATAGTCTCTGATCTTCAAGTAATCAACTGGTCTCCCTTAAGCCTGAAATCTAACTATACATATTGGAACTTGCTAATATTTCAATGTAGAGAGACACAAGGAAAATATCTAAGTAAGTGAAGAAACTCACCTAGTGACTTGTGGTGGACTGGTAGCAAAGTAATTTTGAGGATAGTTGATGATACTTCTGAAGTAAGGCTCAACAGACAATAAAGGTGGTGGAAGAAGTAATATGTATGACCTATTGTAAATGAGCCATAAGAGCTGGTTTATATACAGCAGATAGTACTTGTACTTGTATGTATATGAAATACTATAAGGTAGACATATTCCTAATATATATATATGGAAATATCCTATAATAGAAGTATAAGAAATATAGAACCAAGTCCATGGTACTAGTATATATCCATGACAATATACTAGTCTATCAGTTCTATCCATATCTATACAAAGGTAAGATGATGGAAAGACTATGGTAAGTCTATGAAAATTTCTTTAAGGACAAAGTCTGTAAAGTGATTCTTTACATAATGAATAATCATGTTTAATGTACATGTATGACTCATGGTTCCTAGTGGATCCAAGGTCTAGATTATAGATGACAAAGAATGACATACTATGATTTCAATAATATATAGCAGTAGAGATGACTTGAGCAGCAGTAGCCCAAGCAAGAGGAAATGTGGTTTATGGATTGCACTTGACACCAAAGTGGGCAAGTGGGCAAGAGTGAGTGTTTGAAGAGTGAAGAAAAGGATAAGAGAGAGGAGTGATGACAGTAGTTGCAGAATAATGTTACACCTCAAGTTTACACTAGGCTAGAAATTGCCCAATGATCACAAAAGTGATAATATTCTGCAACTAGGGAATTGTACTTGGACAGACCTGAACTATATACTACTTAACATGAGGTATGACATCATTGCATGAGGAAGTCGCATGTGGTTACATGTAGTTCTAGAGCATTCGAGACACAAGTAAGGAGGGTGAAGAAGTGAAAAGGAAAAAGATGACCGTGACACCTGCAAAAGAACGCTCCTATCCTACTCTCTTCGAGATATAGATGATCTTCTCTTTCAAAGTTGACGTCGAGGACAGTTTCTTCAAGGTAACAACGTGACTTTGACACGCTTTAGGGAGGGGTAGGGGTTGTTTATAGGCCATCGGACATATTGGGGGTTGGAGTCGCAAGAGCCCGGTGCCAGATCTTGAAGGTACTTATGGGACAATATCTGTGAGTCGGCTTTGCTACGTAGCGGCCGGAATATCGCAAATTTTGATGCGTGTTTGAAGGGGATGACATTGACTTCTGAAACCGGGGAAGTCGAGATGAAGGAGATCAAATAAGCGACGAGGGAGATAGTCAGAGGGCCGCTGCCATTCAGTTGCCGCAGTGGCAATTGCCTGCAGTTGCATAAGGGCAGAATGTCGGATCGAAATACGGGACAACAAACCAGAAACACATCCTTATTGTACCAAGGCAACTCAAGCAGCGTGCAATGCTGTGCACGGCTATCTCGCATCTCGAATAGAAGAGCTACAGCCCCGGGTTTGTTGATGACATCTCTGTACTGGACGAATCAAGTCGCGGGGATGGTGAGTGAGGTAATCAGTTTTTGCTATCATATGAAGGAGTCACTATACCAGTACTTCTGTGACTATCATTACATTAGTCGATACTGCGTGCTATCACCGGACAGTATCTCGTCTGCAGACTCCAACCTAAATCAGCTGTGCCCATGATACTAATTGCACCGTAACACTAATGCCCTGTAACAAAGATTGGCAGTATTGATAGCAAGTCTCGGTGCATCAGCCTGAGTAAGATACTCACCGGCGCTGTCGGAGGTGCGTGCTAATTGTGGATGCCACAACTTGAAATCTGCAGCGTTCGATACAGAATTACAGTTCGTCAATCAATGCACCGGAAGTTGACCCTGTCGATTGAAGTAGCCGAGTAAACACGGTTTGTTATTCGGTAAGGCTACCATTGCATTCAAGGACCGAGTGGATGATTCCAAACGGATCCGTGAACTCGCCAGCTGCATGGGAATTGGTCTATACACGTCCTGTATGATGAGTCTCGCTCACCGACGTGGTGACTGATTCGCTGAGAGGCATCCGTCTGGCATTGAGCTGATGATTACGGTGTGATGAATCGGATAGCAAGGATACTAGAAAGTCCGAGAGGTTGAATTGTGTATCAAACCATGCGAAAGCCTCCTTCAATAGGTTGCACTCTACCAGCGACTCGACAGTCATAATGCCTGTCTGTCCTCTCTATTCATAGCGTTCGATTAAGGACAACGACGCACTTCGGATGGTCAGTGTACTTTTCCCGAGGTTACTTCTGATCCTCGCTCAATGACCGGGTAGCACAATGATTCCAAGTACCCACTTCCAACAGGTTATTCCTGTGGGAAGTGCAGTAGAAAGCGAAAAAATAGCCACCTATCAGTCTGGACAATCTGCATGGACTCGTCGCTCATCCCAGGAATCATCGCAGCGTCTCGGTAATATTCCCCTTCTGTTGAACCCAGGTCGAGATGCAATAAATTAGTCTGAGCAACACAAGTCGCATAGATCGCCTCGAGCGAGTCGCATGCAAGGATATTCTCGAGGAACGCGGGCGGCGGGTCGTTGAGATCTTATCCCCGATGCAAGGCACGCCGATGTCGAGATCGTTGTCTGGCATCTCTCTATCCCCGGCGATCTGAGAACGCTGCGCATGGGTGATACTGGTCTACAGTCCGTGCACGCTGGACGTGCCTTGTGACCGCGGCCGAGTGCTACTCCTATCTGGTACCGTTTCGCGAGGACGAGCGCGTCGCTTTGTGGTATAGTGGCAACCCAAGCCACGAATACGACACCGTTCGCAGACGGAATGATCACCACTGCACTATTTTTCGGGAAAGGAAAAGAGGTATTCACCGAGTTGAAGCGCAGCCGGACGCTTGCCTTTGCTTTCCGGGCCCTGCACTTGTCGCATACCTGGGCCGTGCGTATGCGCGCACGTTCCGGGGCCCTGTGTAAAGGTGCCAGCGGCGAGGTCAAGCGAACCACGAATGCAATGGGGCAGGGCCATGTCGAGAGACAGGTGCGAGAGGGAATATTTGTCAGACATTAGTATTTCGAATCTGGGACCATATCAAAGAACCTCGTACTGCGAGTCTCGATTTTCGATACGGCTCTTCTTCTTTCCAGAGCCCTGGCATCGCAGAAGACCGTTATGCCTGACGCGAGCGCATGATCGCAATTCGCCAAAGTTGAACTTGATAACGATTATGTCGGCAGTTGATCCCACGAATGGGGGGACCTTGGAGCGAGTAGCCAGTCGGGCCGCTGGCGGTGACACATTCAGAACCTCAGGAGGCACTGAAAATGATGGTATCATATTTGACATCCACCGGTGACCAGGTAGACTTCATCCGAGTCGTCTTGTCCTTATGTTTTTGGCGCCCTCCGTAATCGCGTAGCAATCACGAATGTCCAGTGAGTTGTACATCCCGCGCTAGTATTGACACGATTACTTGCTACGCCCGCCACGAGCGAGCCAAACATGCACTTTGACAAATTCATGTAGATCGGACTTACTGCCAGTTTGCCGGGGATGCAGTCCACAACGTTCTTGAATCAAGGTATGTAAGAAAATCACACCGGACGTTCAGGAGAGCATTTGGATCGAACCCTCCCAACCGGAAAATGAGTGACGGAGGCCTGTCTTACCTAGATCTAGGTCGTTGGACAATGTAGGTTAACTGCGGGTTCATCATGAGATGACCGAGTACCCTCCTCATCCGACGAATCTCGTCGTTTCAAACGACGGCATCCATCCAAGGGACACGTTGAAATTACACCGCGACCGCAATAATAATACTACGTCACCCGTAGTCATAAATCCCTCCTCCCCCCAGAAGAGTGTCCATCTCAAAGATATCCCCCCGACACGGCCCGTCCACTTCAAGTCCATGATCAAAACAGACCGGCAAGATCTGCAAATGGATCTTTGTTTTGGGCCGTGATCGGTTGTGTCTGCGTTCGTTGACCAGAAGTCATCTGGCTGTGAGATGCACCCAGACTCGAAGCTCCGCCAGGTGGCGTGGCATTGCTCAATGACGAGGTCCGCGGAGTGGTAGAAGCTGTCATGCTGGCAATCGGTCCCCCAAATTGGTTCTGAGTCCTCGGTTGCATCATACTTGTAAATTGTGTCGACCCCAAGGGAGCGGATTGAGATGATGCCGAGGACTGGGCTTGTATTATCGAGGCCATGGAAAGGCCGGGAGCGGTGGACGCATTCATGGGTGGAGATGTCGTTCTCGCGGTGGTGCCGCTCGTGGGCTCGTTACTATTAGAAGGGGTAGGCGTCCCGGGGAGCATAATCGACCCAAACTGAGGTTGCCATTGAGCGGTCGCCGGGATTGGAGAGGAAACGAGTGAAGGTCGTGTCGCACTGTTGATCGGGGGAGGGTGAGAGAACATGCCCATCAAATCGTTAACAGGATTCGCGTTTCCACTGTTTGCAACTTCTGGCTGTTCATCGTCGAAATCGATAAGCGAAGACCCGTTGCCTTCACCTCCGGATCCGGATGCTATCGACGTTGGAATGGATGCCACTGCCGCAAAGTCTCCCTTTTGGAATGCTTCAAACCGTGCTAATGCGGTATTGATCTGATCGTTGACTTCCAGAAAGGCGTCTGTCGCAGCAGGCGGATTCAGGACTGTGGGGAGCTACTATAAGTACCCCACTCACTCAGAGATTCTGGGTCATCCGTTTCTGCGTCGGATACCCACTTTTGCAACCTTGGACGGGCACCCTTGAGAACTGCTGCCACTTGATCATATGTGTCACCCTTTGCCCACCGCTCCCTCCTTTCCGCATCCACGTTGTCGAGCATCTCGTTCAGTAGCACTACTTTACTTTGCAGTTTCGCGAGCTCTGCAAACGACTGACTTTTGTAGTCTGGTTTCGCATCCGGGTTTGCCCCTGCGAGCGTTTTCATCAATTCCTGTGCTGCGGCCAAGTCGCGTGGCGTTCCTCGTCGAATGAGTTCCTGTAGTTTAGCGGACTGTGCTTCCCTGTCTTCATTCTCGAGTTCTTCTGGCGATTTTATAGTCTATAAGAACGAGTCAGCGCCTCTCTTCCGAGGGGATATATGACGCCTTACCATCGTGTTTTCCGAAGTGTTCCGCGCGGATACTTCTCTGAATCGATATCCCTTGAAGGTCAACAGCCGATGCATATCCCTGATATTTCCAAGATCCTCCTTCCACCTTGAGTCGGTGCAGATGCCCTCCTTCCACCCGTGGATGAGATCCAATATTCGTGACATAACCGGGCCTGGAAATGGAGGTGGTCGTTCTGGGAATCGACGAACGAGCTCGTTTAGAAACTCCTTGGTCGCGATTTGGAGGTGCAAGGGGTATCCACAAGACTGTACGAGCGTGTCGAGGAGGGCGAGCGCAAGGATGGCAATGTGGGGTGTCCTGTGATTCGCTAGCCTGGCGATGAGCATGGCGGCTTCGCGAGGCCTGGTGACGTCGGGCAGAGAGTGTCAGCAGCAGCGCGCCTGGATGGGTATATGACCCACGTATTGGCCTTCTTAGTGTTAATGAAGTCCGCGATTTCGAGATGGTGAGCATAGTTTGGTTCTGGCAGTGAGGGATCGCAAGCGTTGGTGATCAAGACTTCGAGTCTTGACGCTTTGAACCAGGGCGTCGCCTGAGAGAGCATCTGGTCGCAGTCGAGTGGTCGTGGGAATCTCGTCATCCTACACTCGACCACCACCGATGACCATCAATGGTTGCTTTGTCCCCCCAGGGTCTTTTTGAGAGTGGCCTCCACAGTAGTGCGTACTTTGACGTACTCCTCTCAAGCTACACAATGGCGCAAATGTCCAAGCGTGGACACGAGAGGGTTTATAATACAGGGTGAGTCGGGGCGACCTCTTCACCTACGAGAATCTGGTTATTCTCCTTGACGTCCTCTCACAAGTAGATCATGAGCGAGGTACGCTTCCATCACCGTCATCGGACTCGTGACTGACCAATTTGTTCCAGACTTACTCCTGCACATTCGCCGACTGTGACAAGGTCTTCACAAAGGCTTACGAACTGAAAAAGCACACGGTTGCCCATGAAGATCCAAAAAAGTGAGCGCAGGTATATGTTGGTCTGACCATCATCTCACTTCACGGTTGTCGTAGGGTGTTTCGCTGCCCGTCGTGTGATTTTATCACCCTTCAAAAGCGGGGCCTGGCTATTCACCTTGATAACCAGTAAGACGATCCTCTCGTCAAACTTTCTCCACCATCGTGATTGATCCCATGCTCCTCTAGCTCTGGAACGAAGAAAATTCAGTGTCCCGATATGGTCACCGTCGACAATAGTAAACGGCGCTGTCATTACAAGACGAACGACCCCGCCGCCTTGTGTAGGCACCGCAAAAAGCTCCACGGGTACGAACCGTCCCCTCAGCGCAGTCGGTCCGCTGTTGCTCGTGAAGCTCGGCAAAAGAACGAAGGGAAATTTCGACGCCGCAAGCGCACTACTCAGCGCATCGGCCCTTCTCTACGTCGTAAACATGCTCGCGCGCCCCGCCAGGCCAAGAATCCTCAGACTGGCTCTGGCTCTTCCCTGTCGGGCGCGAACGGAAACGCGATGGACATCGATATGGATGAAGACACTGGCTATGTATCTGGGAGCACGCCCTTGATCGGATCCGACGACGAACTGGGACTAGACAGGCTTTTCGATCCCACCTTGCGTTCTAGATGGATGGCAGAATTCGAGATGACCTACAGCAAGTTCGATCGGGGTGTCACGGGACATCGACTGGAGCCCATTCCCGAGGAGTGTCCTTTGGATCCGACGGTTCTCGACATGCAAAATAGCCGGGGGGCTTGTCTGTGTCCCGAATGGATGGTCGAAGCCGGGGTCGAGGGTTGGGACCAATCTATGCTGGATGCTCCCAAGGAATACTATGCGATCGATGCATGAGCTGGTCGTCAAGAGTCCCAACTTTCTTTTTCCCTTTTCTTTTCACATTCTTTTTCTTGCTAATCATCAACCTAGTTGCTGCGCACGCTCGTTTACTGTCTACATGTTATCCCGACGCATCTCCGTTGTATCGTTAGTCCATTGTTCATGCTCGTTTTGCATCACATTCAATTCGATATGTTTTATGGTATTCGAGTCTAGCCTCCGATCTTTAGTCTGGTTCGTGCCAGAGGTCACATTCAAAGGGCCAAGCTTCAGTGGTGGCTGCGATTCACACATGGTCTGAGCGTTTACTTCTGCCAGACTACGCCACGGCGTGATGTTGGATCGATCCTAACTGTGCTCTCTGTACATACATACCGCAGAGGGTCTCCTTTGTTCGCGAAGTCATCGACTCAACCGTTCATCGGCTGGGTCCTCCATATCTATGCCTGAAGACGAGACTCCGGCGGGCCGCAGTACCGGACAACCGCTTTACCGCTCGTGACTGGTAGAAGGCTGGCAGAATGCGGACTGGCAACGGTCGTCCGTCATGGAGAACCGTGCTTGTCCTTGTCTCGTCCATGTGCGGGGAGAAAGATCGTCTGTCAGAGGCATCATCAAAAAAAAAAAACGGCTTCAAATCGTTGGCATGTCCGCCGAGTTGGGCATACATTCAACTACCACAGACTGAAAAGGAACACTGGCCAGGACGTCGTAGACGAAACGAGTGAAAAAGGAGGGCGCTACCTTGCTGAACGTGGGCGTTGTCGAGACTGGCCAGTAGGTAATTCGACAATGCTCAGTATCATACCATCCGATCCTGGCGAGCTTCCCAACTGATTGTCTCCTAGTCTCGTTCAAGGGGTGCCTGGGCTGTCTTCCCTTGACATCGCGATCATGTGACTGACGGTGCTTTGTCTTTGCGCGTCGGTTTATCAAACCGTAGAAGATCATAAGATCATACCATATTGCAATTAAGATAATACTAACGCTAGGGTTACAGGAAATTGATACCTACCGATACAAGAGGGGACTTCAGTTGTGCACTCGAACACGGAGTAGCATACATTTTAAAAAATGTCCCATCAAACGATCCAGAGAGTGAAGCGTCGCGCATGCATGTCGTCAATCGTTCTAAAAGGTGTTGTGGTAGTACTCCTTGTGAGATTCCAAGATGGATTTATCCCATCCCTCGATGCCCGCATCGATCATCATTTCGGGGCAGAGGCACCCCTCCCGACCCGTCTTTCGGAAGAAAATCTCGTCTTCGTGAAATCCGTTATCGAGGTCCGACAGAATCTCGATTTGGGAATCGTCGTCGTCGTCATTGTCGTCGTAAAGTTCCGGGAGGACGAGTGCGTTAGAAACTCGAACGGTGGAAATGTGGTCAGTGTGATTACTCTTCGGAGCTGCTGAAGCACTTCGGTCAGTATAATCGACCACAATGGTGTTAGCACACCAACCAGCGTCCGGTGCATCATCACGCAGCCCAGATTGGGCACCCTCACCGAGACTCGTGGATTGCACCTCGGGCAAGCGTGGAGGGTGCATGGAGAAATTGGCCGAAGAGCTGGAGCTTTTGATGGATAACAGGGCCGGATCCAGACAGCTCGCCATGGGTATACTTGGCGATTGAGAAGGTCCATGGACTGAGCCATTGCTCAAAATTTGTTGAGGCGTGATTGGAGAAGCGATGGCGGTGGCATCGTCAGTAAGCTGAGGGGCTGTACCTGTGACATGACCGGGCATGCTTGACGAAGCAGTGGTGGTGCCATCTGAAGTAGGCTGAGGGGGTTCATGGGTTGAGCCATTGTGCACGACATGTCCGGGCATGCTTAGCGATGTGACAGCGATAGAATTGCTGATAGGCTGTGGACTCGTGACTTGTTCAGAGACGCCTAGCGAGTCGACGGCCATGGCATTGTGGTTAGACTGAGGGGGCTCAAGGGTCGAGTTACTGCTCGTGACATGTCCAGACATGTTTGACGAAGTGAAGGTGGTGCCAATGAAAGTAGGCTGAGGGAGTCCACGGGTTAATCCATCATGCGTAACAGTTCCGGGCATGTTTGGCGATGTGGAATTGTAGGAAGGCCGAGGGGTTGATCCTCTGCCCGTGATATGTCCAGGGACGCTTGGTGAGTCGACGGCCATGGCATCGGAGGTAGACTGAGGAGTCACATGGGTTGAGCCATTGCTCGTAAAATGTCCAGGCATCGGCGATGTGACGGTGGACATATTGTAGATAGCCTGCGGAGAGGCATATGCTGGGCTCCCTCTCGTAATATGTTCGGGCATGCTTGACGGAGCGACGCTTGCATCATTGTAGGTAGGCTGAAAGGCTGAACCTCTGTTCGTGACATGTCCGGGCATACTTGGCGGAGCGACGACGGTAGTATTATAGGGAGGTTGTGGTGATGGACCTCTGTTCGTGACACGTACTAGCATGCTCTGCGGTGCGACATTGGTGATATTGTAGGTAGGCTGACGGGCTGAACCTCTGCTCGTGACATGTCCGGGCATGCTTGGTGGAGCGACAACGGTAGTATTATAGGGAGGTTGTGGTGACAGGCCTCTGTTCGTGACACACCCCAGCATGCTCTGCGAAGTAATGGTGGTGGTGTTGTAGGCAGGCGGAGGGGGTGAGCCTCTGCTTGTGATATGTCTAGGCATGCTGGGCGGAGCGACGATGGTAGTATTATAGGTAGGCCGAGTGGCCGGAACTCTGTTAGTGACATATTCCGGCATGCTCTGCGAAGCGACGGTGGTGGCATTGTGGGCAGGCGGAGGGGGTCTATAGGCTGAATCATTGTCCGTGGCATGACCGCGCAAACTATGCTGGAGGTGTATCTGGGCCGAACCAAAGTCGTTTGCAACATCAGTGGGGATAATCGGCCGGCAAACAGTACCAGTATTGTAGGTGTGTTGGAGGGCTAGACCATTGCTGGGGACATAGCTGGGCATGCTTGCTCGAACAGTGGCGGCGGCATAGTTAGTAGGTTGAGGAGGTGTATAGGCCAAACCATTGCTCGTGATGTGGGACAGCGCAGGGTTGTGAATTGGAATGGTTGAAGTTGAAGGATTGCTCGTGCAGATGGGAACAGAGATCGAATTCACCGCCCCGTAGAAATGACTGGGCTGCGAAGTGAACACCGAATTTGCGCTGCTCGATCCCTGTGCGAAGGTAGGTGCACTTATTTTCTCTGGTTGGGCGGTGTCCAAGGGCGAAAGAAGACTGCTGACGAACGGTGGCTGGCTTCTCGCCGGTTGAAGAGCAGCGGTTGGCTGCGGCCCATGTCTACTTGGCCTGAGCCGAATATCGTAAGGGTGGGTGTTCAGTGTAGAACTGTACCTGCTTGCAGGTTGTCGAAGTACTAAGGGAGAGGAAGAAGCCACGGGCAAATCATGCCAGTTCGTGGATCGTAGAAACGTTGATGAAGGCGAAGGAACGACAGGTGGATATCTGTGCGTGGAGTGAGGCGGCAGATTTCTGTTAGAATTTCTCGTAGTAGATGGGCCGACAGGCAATGTCCTAGACACATTGGGAGTCTATGTGGATTATTCTGCCTGAGCAACTCTGGTGAAGTAAAGGAGAAAAACATACATCTGCTGGCATCTGCACTTGGACCGTGGCGGGAGTTAACAAGAACCAAAAGAGGGCTTCAACATATCCAAGAACGCATTTTATATGCGGTGGAATTGAGCCCTGACGATGGGCCGTAGGTATGGTTGTGACCTCCGGATGCACAAAGCAGAGGGCCGGGGTGCGCCGTCATCCTAGACAGAGACTGAGAGTAGGCATGCATAAAGTCCGCTCAGCGCCCTGACTACGGTGGACAATGGGCTTGGTCAAAGCCATGTCTGCTGCTGAACAGTCAAAGCGTTCGCGGTGGGCTTTCAAGGTGGTCCTGGTGTAGCCGATGTGGACGGTGGCGGTGCCTGCTGATCCTCGACGAATTTGGTTCGGGTCAAAGCACCAACCTCAGAGCCTACCTGTCCTCATCTATGTCTCTTTCTAACAAACTACCACTAGACATCGTGTGAATGTCCAGAGAATGAGCAGACGGCCATCTTGCCGTAAAACCTACACCTGTCTGCCTCTCCAGGGGTTCCAGAGCTTGAGTCAATGACCCAATCCCCGTAGAAAGTGACGAATGAAAGTATTCGACGGCGTCGGTGATTGTGTTCGCTGCTGGATATATATCCATCACGTATGTATAATGATCGATCACTCACAGGTTCAACGTGGATTCGATATGTTGGTGTCTGCCGAATGCGCTGGTGGCGGCCTGTCCACAGCGCGATCGCATGCATGGTCAGTGACGAACACTGAATCATACTAGACCGGTGTCGGACGACATACAGGGGGGGGGCATCTAAGAGGCGCCCCAGTCCCTCATCGAGGTTGTATGTCTACTTTGATCTAGCGTTGGCTATGGATGTCGTTTAGGTAACACGAACTGAGAGGACATAGATGAGTATTGCTATTACAAATGCAGATACAGTGGAGAATATCGATGGTTTATGACGCTTTACAAAAACACGCGACGAACAAACGGAAGTATATCATAAAAACAGCGAGCGGGCGGAAAAAGAATCAAAAACATGCATACGAATGACAAAGTCCAGAATGAAACGAGTGCAGATGAAAGGACGATAGAAAGGTTGGACGCGTGACCAGTCAAACGTCAAACGTGTAGGTTTCCTTGTGAGCATCTAAAATGGATTGGTCCCAGCCCTCAATCCCAGCTTCGACCATCCAGTCGGGGCATAGGCATCCCTCTCGACCTGTCGGGACGTCAAGACTAGTCGGATAAGAAATGGGAGCCGCTGGGTGATATTTCATGCCAGTCACGTCAAATTTGCTGTAGCTCATCTCGTACTGGGCCATCCATGCGGGATCCAACGTGGGGTCATAGAGCGAATTCAGGTCCATCTCTTCTTTGGGAGCGGCCACCATTTCGTTGCTAGAATAGAGAGATTCGTACCCAGACGTATTGGAGGGAGATGATGCGATCGACAATTGTCTATATAAATCGTCTTGCCATAGGAAAGGGTTGGTATTTTCTAGCGACGATGTGGGGACGGACGAATGTTCGACTGCACTAGTGACGGTGTTGAGCGTTTCGGGTAAGTGAGATAGTGTGGGGTATGAGACTAGGGGGGGTAGAGCAGATAAGGAAACAGTTCTATCCTTCCGTTGCCTAGGTTTTCGAATAGTAGCAGGAACGACCTTTCTTGCTCGTGTGCGGCTGGGCGGTGGTATATATCCGTGAACTTTCTTCCGATGCCTTGTGAGGGCAGCAGGGTCATTCGTTCTGAATTCGCATCGTTCTTCGGGCGTTGGAGATCCGGAAGATTTAACAGTGCTAACGATCTCGAGGCAGTGGTGAATCTTTTCGCCGGTGCTGCAAGGGAATGAGATAAACATTCTTGTTTCGATGGGCGATACTATGAAAGAGTGAACTTACTGGATCGCAAAATGAATCCTGAGATTCTTCTTTTGAAGAGTTATGAAGTCACATTCCGAGCAGTAGTATACGCTGTCGACAGAGATCGAGTTTGATAGTGCTCCCATATCATCAAGAAACCCATACATACCGGTCCGGGTCTTCGTGAGTGGCCGTGTGCTTCTTCAGCTCAAATGCCTGCCGAAAAACCATGCCACAGTCGGCAAAGGTGCAGGTGTATCTCTGGAACACGTTGGTGGTCAATCTTGGTCCCCAAAGGCGATGAGAGACCAGTAACGCACGTTTCCCATGGTTCGTAAGTTGTCCTGAGGTGCGTAAAACGAGGATAGAGGTGTAGGTTGAGACCACCGTGCCAGACATGTTTATATCTCTCCATGGGGACGTGATGTGGACACCGCTGTCCACTCGGTATGCTCATGGTCAAAGCGGGACCTGTCAACTTTTAGTGGTGTTAGTCAAGACGTTCCACACCACTGTGGACTTTCCCTTTCGGGCTCTCCGCAAGGAGACAAAGCAAGCTTAGGCTATGGGGTCAGCCGTTCGAGTACCTGGGTGAGCTGTTGACTTCATTCAAAATGATTAAAAATTTTCCTACACAGAAAGTATACCTTGTGAAACACAATTTCTTCTCTTCCAGGCATCGAGGAGGTCGATCCAACGCATCGATGACATCAGGCGAAGAACTGGCGCCAACCGAAATCTGGTGGTCATTGAAGCAGCTTCCACTCAGTTAAATTCTCACACTAATTAGCGACGCAGTGGACTTCGCTGGCATCAGGTAAGGACCATATTTCTCCATTCCACCGCTTTGAATCTCGGACTCTGGAGAACCATTACATAGACCTGGATGGCCCGTCTCCCTTTCTGTCTCCACCATCGAAGCAGAGAAAATTGAATACATACTTTGTTCTCTCAATCAGATTTGAAAAGACTGACCGCGTCGACAGGGCAACATTCACTGAAACTTTGCCTGCCAGTCACCCCGTGTTTGCCCCGCTCTTTTTTCCCTTGTAATTTGCCTCGGCTGTCGCGTCCTGTGCTTCCTTGAGGTTGGAACGTCGACTGAGGATCACAGCATTGTATGACCCTTGTCCTTGCTTGCGACTTCACAGATCCACCATCTATTGATTCCGCTATCCATCTTACTTTCGACACAAGCGGCTCCGCGCAATGAACTCGGACCATGACTTCGGTGAGGCTTGAAACACCCAACCACCTTCCACGAGTTCGGCCCCTGTCAGTTGCCGTCTCTTCTCACCCCCGCAGTTATCCATGATAGCCACTCGTTTGGTATGCTCTACTTGTACATCTATCTTGGTGTTTCCGGTGATCTTTTTGCCACTGCCGCAAACATAGAACTATACAACCGAATGCCTTCAATGTGTCGCGCCACCTCTCGTTTTTCGGCCAAGACGAGTAGATGATCTTCTACTGGTTTGGTTTGGGGTCGCCATTGCCAAGGTAAGCCTGTCAAGCTCGAGCGTCGTTTGAGTCTCATCATCCTTCTCAACTATGAAGTTGGACTTCCGTCCTCGAGTATTCACGCTATAGAGTAAGAGTGGCGGGGATCTGATCTAATGCACGCTCAGTCCATTCACTGTTCCACATTGGTGTACAAGAAATTTCATAGTGGTCAAAAGCGAGTACGCGAGGAAAGACTAGGCACCGAGATGGATATAGAGAACTCGTTGGTCGAACGGTATATCCACAGATTTCATCGTTTGGTTCAGCGCGAATGCTGCCCGGGTATGATCTAGACGACCACGCTCATCCACCATATGCTTGTAAAACGTGGACGTGATCTTCGCCGTCTCCCCATCGTCCACCGCCCACATTGTCCCAATTACAGACCGAAACCCAGCAAACTGCATTGCTGATGCAAGATGGATCGCCTCGTCCGGACTCTCCTCATCTCCGACAGTCGTATGGCACGCAGAGAGGTACGCGAACTCGGGATTCTTCAAGTCGCACCCGATGATGCGTTGGATTGTAAAATGCTCGTCATGGAACGCAAATCCAGACTCGAATGGTCGTGTCTGATTTGGAAGACCATGACAAGCAAGGTGCACCCATTCGTTCCTCCCGAGCTCTTCAACCACCCTAGGAACGCAGGATTCCTCTCCGTCTACGCGCATGAACACAGTGAGGTCACGAACACACTGACCGACCGTGTCTAATTCCGATGCTATGGAAAGGAGTTCGCACGCCCCAGTGGCCTTCGCTTGGCCAATTGCCACGAATCGCTTCCGCTCTGCAACAACATTCAATTGGTCGCGCTTCCTAGCGCGAATGAGGGCCGCTAGGGTCGGGGTATAGGATGAGATGTAGAGATCAGGGAGTTTTGGTTGGCCCTTCCTATACGGACCAGCAGCATGCAAGGGCAGAGCAGAGAACTCAGCAGTGGGACACCACCAGATGCGTGATTGAAGTGGGTGAATCTTCTGGAGGATATCGACAATGGGCAAAACGATCTGGTCCCATATTCTACGTAGAAAGAATGCGAGCTGCTTCGTCATGTCAGCCCGCATCGTACGTTTGGTCAAAATATGGAGCTCGTTTTCCAGGTCTTTAACTCTTTCCTGCGTGATCTGCAACGGGATATGCACAGGGTCGCGATCATTTAACACGATGAGTGCGTCGCAGCCGTACTGGCTCGCATTCACGATAACGACAGGTCCTTCGCTAGCAGCACATTGGAGATCTGTGAAGAGCGAGGGAAGAAGGAAATACGAGAGACCAGGTAGCTCGCGAATGCTGGTTGTAACTCTCTGCATTTCGAGATTGAGATGGCATACTCGTTCGTGTTGATCAGACCCAGGTGAATCGAGGGCACTACGAATTAGCGAGGCGAGGCGAGTGAACTCGTCTGCTAGCATCCTCCCCGCAGGCCCAGATATAATGACGTCGTCTAACGGGGATCGGAGGCGGGTGAGCTGGCCCCAAAAAACACCACGACCCTGTTCTAAAAGCTCGACTGCTTTGGTAGGAGCGTGATTACGAAGGCAGGCTGAGAATGCATCCACTGCGAGCGAAGACGTGAGGGTCTTGAGGATGCTGAGATGTTGAGGTAATGATGGTAGAGTGGCTAAATGCTGCACGAGCAACCGAAGAGCTGTTTCATATGCGAGAAGCATCGTTGGGTGTTGAAGATCTTCAGCCACTTGAATCCATGCTCTAGCTGCAGTAAGATCTGACGACGACACCATCTGGGACATATTTACAAGTTGACGGTAGACACCGAATAGTTCTTCCGTGTCTTTCGACTGACCGGACTCTGTAAACCGAGAGCGGAGGTAGCATGCAAGATTGTCCAATACCTGTGATCGATTGGGGTGGCCAGGTGGACAGAGTGATAACGCGTTTCGGGAAAGAGAAATGGCTTCATCAAGGTGTTCCATCTTGGCGAGTTGCTTGTAGTGAGTGAAGACTGCTGCTGCAAGGCTGTACAAAGAATTGAATCGAAGAGGGTGTCCCTGAGGGCGAAGTTTCAGTCCTTCTCGACCAAGGATAATGGCCTCGTCAAGGTCTTCTTTTATCCCAAGCTTCTCATACCGAGTGGAGAGATAAACGGCGAGGTTGTTCAAGGACATCGACCGACCCGGATGTCCCTGCGAGTAAAGAATTAGCGCTTCTCTATCGAGGGAAATGGCCTCGTCCAGATCCTCTATTTCTCCCAGTTGCTTGTACCTGGTAGAGAGATCAACTGCAAGGTTGTTCAAGGACAATGTCCGGTCAGGGTGTCGCCGTTCGAGAAGCGCTAGCGCTTCTCGGCCGAGGATAATAGCCTCGTCAAGGTCCTGCACCGCCCCAAATTGCTCATACCGAGTAGAGAGATCAGCCGCGAGGCTGTTTAAAGACATTGGCCGTTCAGAATGTCCGCTAGGGCGAAGGTTGAGTGCTTCTCGGTCAAGGGCTATGGCCTCGTTGAGGTCCACCATCGCCCCGACTCGATCAAACCGGGCGAAGAGGTCAACTGAAAGGTTGTTCAAAGAACTAGAGCGCAGAGGATGCCCTGGCGGGCGAAGATCGAGTGCTTCTCTGTCAAGAGCAATAGCCTCGTCAAGGTCTCGGGAAGTACCGAGTTGTTCGTAGCGAGCAGAGAGGCAGAGTGCAAGGTTGTTCAAAGAACTACACCGAAGAGGATGCCCCCGTGGGCAATGTTCCAATACTTCCCTGTTAAGGGTAACGGCTTCCTGAAGGTCCCTCATTGCTCCGAATTGTTCGTAACGATTACTCAGGTGACCCGCAAGGCGAGTCAAGCAGAGAAAGTGCTTGGGATGGCCGAGTGGGCAAAGCTCTATTGCTTCACGATCAAGGCCTATCGCCTGATCGAAACAACTGCTTCGCCCTCCTTGCTCGAACTCAGCAACGAAGGAATCTGCACGTGAATGTAACTGTTCAACTGGTAGGGATACCATTTGACTGCTTGACACGAAAAGCAGATAGAAAGAAGTACCTTTTGACTTCATGCTCGCTTACTAAACTTGATCCACCACGGTTGTTCGAGAAAAGTGGGTATATTGTAGGTGCCAGGTTTGGGCCAAAAAGGCAATGCTGTACAGCTTCTACATCACCGTGTGGATCCCACCCCTGTTCGGCAAACGCCAAATGTTTCGCAAGATCTTCTGCACCTCGGAACAGGACATGAGAAAGGCGTGATAAGATCTCTTCACGATGCTCTTCTGAACCCTTTCCTTGCATAACAGTCGAGTAACGGTCGTTGTGTTCAAGGAACAACCTGGAGGGTGTCTCTACTCGAGAGGAGACGTCTGGGAATCGAATTGAGAACGCAAAAGTGGAGGATGCGCAGCGTGAGGTCATCTACGGCTGATTTCTAGTGACGCGATTGTGCTCGCGAGTGAAGCAGAGTGTCAGGTGCGGTTGGAATCATGGTCGACCCCTTTGGGACGATGTGTATAAATATGGGTGGTGGCCGATGTAGATGCGCCTAGTCAATCAACCGACCGTGATGGCTTGTCAAAATGCAACCATTTATATTATGACTGCTCCCTTACCTATCCACTACAAGCGTTGCAACCGCGGTTTCTCGCATCACTGTTTTGTATGGCCCTAAATTTGGGTTTTTAGTGACCACCCGAAAGATGATTTACCACACCATGTAGCCAGAAAACACATGTGCGGTCAGAGAGGATGTATACTTGTCCGTCGCGAGGACACGTTTGTTTTTGACCACATCTTCACCAAAAACGTATTCTTCAGACTGTTCTACAAATCAGCATACCTGTCTAGTGTCCATTCATCGAAAGCTGACTCAAGATGTATAGCGAAGGACTGGCCCCCAGTGTAAAAGGCCAAGCGAGGGTATTTGAAACTAGCCTGAGGATAAGCGAGCAACATTGCGATGGGGAAAGCTACGATAAAGTCTAAGATGCAGCGGTCGACGTCGTCACGAATGCGGAGATGGGCGACGATACACCCAAGACCACAATTTCAGCTCTTCGACGCGAGGCTATAACCGAAATCGATTGTGAGCAAAGACAGCAATGTTCGACGACCTGCGAGTCGGTGTGTTGTCACGCATAGTTGGGCTCCGCTTAAGTGCCGACAATGGAATTGGACAGCGTAAATAATTGACAGATGCAACCGAGGGGATACCACAAGTAAAATGTTGCTTGGAGAGACGAGTTATCAATTCCGACGAAAGCCGAGAGCGCAATTTTGGGCCAGACCACATCAATGGACTTCCGAGCCAGCTTATCAAAACTGGCAAAGCGAACGGCCAGCTGGCATTACCCCCTCCGCTACCAGTGAGGGGCATGATGGTTGTACGTACGCATTTGCATCGCGGGTTCTGGAATAACAAACTCTCAGTAGAAGGAAGCCGTTGAACGCGAAATGCCAAGTGATGCAAAAAAGAGTAGACCAGGCTAAAGTTAGGCACTGCCAAAATTGATACGATAAAGAACTGGTTGATCCGACTCGGATGAGTCGGATCGAGTGTGCTAGGAAGATGCCACCCGTCTACCTAATAACAAGTACATTAGTACTATGGCGTCAAGAGCGTCCAAGTCGGGATTCCAGTGAGAGTCCGCTATGATAATTACTAACTCCAAATGATCAGGGTCACCGCCAATTGCTTTCCAACTGCACTTCGGTTTTCAATTGGAGTCCGAAGCGGTAAGCGAATCCCGCGGCGCTTCAGAGCCTCGTGCTTTAAGAAAGGACACCCACACCACACGTACTATGGACATGCTGTATTCCAACCCAGTGCTTGCGTCTGCCATTGTGGTAGCTGTCCTCCTTCCCTTGTTAGCCGTGTTTCGCGGGAGACGTCGGTCAATCTCAAAGGAAGGATTCTCACTCCCTCCAGGCCCCCCCGCGCCATGGTTCAGGGGCAATATCTTGCCCATGGTCAAGTAAGACCGCCCTGTCTGACCCTTCTCAGTGTGCTTAACGGATCTCTTATCGTTCAGCATCAGCTCTACGTTCGTCGACTGGGCTCATGAGTACGGCTCCGCGTTCACGGTCCGTCAATATGGTGAAATCTCCATCGTCATTGCACGTGTCGATGTAAGGCAAAATTTTGTCTCTATCAGCTACAATGTCCCAGCTCTTTGCTCGTGTGCAGGCGGCAGCCGAAATCATGGAAAAACAAGGTAGCGCCCTTGTGGATCGACCCCCTATGGTTGCTGCGAACGAACTTCTCTCGGGAGGCAAACGAATGACACTTGTGGGCAGCGGTGAACGATTTCGTCGGTTCAGGAAGGCTATCCAGATAAATTTCCAAGCGAACGCTTTGGAAAAGTATAAAGACATCCAACCCGAGCTAGCAAGGTCGTTTATCCTCGACATCCTTGATAACCCAAATAACCATCAAAAGCACACGCACAAGTGCGTTTAAACACTGTACGAGTTTACCTGGCGCTCAAGGCACTGTCCTAGGTATTCCGCATCAATCATTCTTCGTATCACATATGGCAGATCGGGGACCACGTCTCCCGATGACCCAGCCTTCGTTGGAGTGAAGCAGGTCATCGCGCACTTTATCGAAGGGATGCGCCCTGGTGCTTATCTTGTGGACCGCTTTCATTGGTTAAAATACATTCCTGGATATGGAAGGCGCCTTAGGGAGTATCATGAATTCGATCTCGAATTCTACAGGGGTCATTTCAGTCGCGTACAACATGCACTGGTAAATCTTCACCTATCGAAACGCTATCATATAACTAATAAATGCTTGAGTCGTCGTCAGATGACGGTAGGCCATCCTTCTCGAGAACCTTACTGGAAAACACCCAAGACCATCAATTGTCTTTCGATGAGATGTCGTTCCTTGCGGGAACTACCTTTGAAGCTGGTTCCGAGACGGTGCGACAATTTCCTGCCTTTTTGACGATGGGTTAATTGGAGACCTCTAGACTGCGAATGCTATCATCGTGATGATCATGGCTGCAGCGTGCTTCCCTGATGCACAAGCGCGTGTACAAGAAGAGCTGGATATGGTCATCGGAACGGACAGATGTAAGCTTACCCTACCTCCCCATTCAGCGCAATATCCCGACTTCTTTCATCCCAGTACCGGACTGGAATGACTGGAGCGATCTTCCTCAACTCCACGCTTTCATCTCGGAGGCATTTCGCTGGAGGCCCGTTACGCCCCTCGGTAAGCAATTCGCGATTTTCTGAGAATTCCCAAGGGTAATTGCTTTCATAGGTTTCTCGCACCGTTCAACGAGAGACATTTTATGGGTACCAATCTCTTTTGCCGCGAAGGGTACTTTAACTAACGTGATCATAGAGAGGATACTATATCCCTGCAGGCACCACAGTAATGGGAAACCAATGGTATGGTCTCCTCTCTCATTTTCGTGTAAAGTGAGTGAGACTCGTGAACTAGGGCTATTAGCCGGGACCCGGTTGTGTTCCCCGATCCTGAAAAATTTGATCCTCAACGTTGGCTCGACCAAAACGGTCAACTACGCATCGACATAGACTGCTATGCGTTTGGCTTTGGTCGGAGGTATGTGTTATCAGATCGTCTCTTGTTCACCTTCCGAGCTCACGTAAATGACACCGTCGACCAAAGAGTGTGCCCAGGAATGTACTTTGCGAATCGTTCCATTTTCATCGCGCTCGCACATCTGCTTTGGTCTTTTCGAGTCGCCGAGCGCCCCGACACGCCGATTGATACCACTCCCGATATGGACAATGTGGTAGCCATTATAGCGCCGTTTGAGGTCGATTTTGTGCCTCGCATCGAGAAGGCACGGTTGAGAGAGGCCATGGTAATGTGAGCCACGTTTGGGTATTGTTGCTGTACTCGTGTATGTACAAGTATGTCCGTTTCTGCTGACGGCAAAATGCATCCCTTACTTTTTGTTTTTGCGTAAATGACGGATGACAGCTACAAGTGCAACGTAAGAATCTCTCGAATCGCCATACGTGACATGAGGGAGTGAACCAGGACTGAATAGACTGATTGAGTGGTATACCGACGGACTTTATCATCTTGTTCGGCACAAAATGCTGCGCGGGTGTAATTCAGACAACCAAACTCATTTACCTTGTACTTGTAAAGCTTCGACTTCGGCGCGTATCAGGCGGAGAGACAGAGTACAAGGTCATTCAAATGGCTACGGCACACGTTTTGTCCTAGGGAGAAGGCCGAGCGCTTCCCGGTCGAGGGCAACAGCCTCGTCAAGGGTCAGGGTTTCACAAAGAGCTAAAGTGAAGTGGGTAGCCCCACAGGCACGCAGACCGATCAGGCTGTCCCAGCAGGAGCGCATCGAGCACCTTTCGGCCGAGGACAGCGGCCTCGTTGAGGTCTTCCATTGCGCCAAGCTACTCGTGTGGGGATAAGAGACACAGTTCCAGGGTATTCAAAAACACGAATCAATCAAGATGCCCAGCTCGGAGAAGGTCAGGTCTTTCTTGGGCTAAGGTGACGGCCACCTCCACGGGGACTTTGGTCATCCTAAGGTTGTAGTGGTGATGAAGTGCGAAGCAAGTTAAGCAGACAGACCTAATGGAATGAGCAGAGTTCCAATCCTTCATGACCCCACATTAGCAACGTAATTGATTCCGGCCCTCCGTTCGGGCTTGACAAAGAGGGATTATGCACGTAGATGTAGACCTATACGTCACCTCACTGCTCCGTATATCGATGAAAGAGACACGTACATTTCGAATCCGCGGGTCGCCGGGCTCAATTCCATATTGCGGCCTGGGAAATAAGTGGATAAGTTGTGCGCGGCCGCCGGGCCTGTGCCAAAAGGGCCAAGATACACGGCTTTCATGACCGCTAGACACCGCGGAGTCGTCCATGACCCTCCACACACCTGCTTGCATCCTTCGACGAACGATGACTCCACTTTATCTGAATTTCTTTCTCTTTCATTCGTCCTTTTAATTGCCCATAGCTACGGGATGTGTGTCAGGCAAGATCAGATTGCGCACCCGTGTTCCCAGCCTTGACATCGTATAACAGACAGTTAAATCATGATCATCGTTTTCTGGACAGCATCCTCACCGACTTAACTTCGTCTTCTCCTCTGGCAACGGCTGTCAAATAACCACTGGACCGTCACTGAGCGCACCCAATCGATAGTTAATCCCTAGTCATATATCCGTGTTCGCTGATAGAGTGGCCATACCGGGCGCCGGTCAGAGACGCCGAGGGGGAAGTCTTGGATAAAGAATGCAGATGTACCAAGCCCACGTCCCGCTTGTGCGTCTTTACGACGAAGCGTGACAACAGCAGAATGTGAAATGACGACGAAATCACGAGGCAAAGCTGGATAAAAATGTTGTTGCAACTTCGGATTGGTAGGTGACATATAACAACTCGGTCAAGCAAGATGCAAACACTATGTGTGCCGAACGAATTGGGACAGAGAAACGGGGTGGAAGTGTCAGTACAGAGTACGCACCCATAATTGTCATGTTCGTGATCAAAATTTACCAGGACCGGTGCGAAGACGAATGCGACGGCGAATCATGGTACACCCGAGATAACTATGTAGTTGGCGCGCAAAGACGGTGACCCTGTGATGGTGGTCAATTGTTCAGGAGGAGTACCTTGCACTGATTGAAAGTTTGACCAGCACCGCCACAGCACCCGGCCAACCACTGTAGGTTCTAGAATTGAAACAGGTCGACTCTGAACCACTACCACATACTGGACCTGCCAAGGCTTCAAGTCTGCGAATGTGATGCAAACATTCAATTCCCAAATTCAATACTACCTCAGAACCATACACAACACCCAGGTGAGACCCAGAGTACCGCTGGCGTCGGATAACCTGAGCTTGGTAATAACTTTATGATGACTCAAGGAACTGATTAATGATGCGTATCGGACAGGCATCCCTCCCCGAGGCATAGCGCCTTTTACTTGAGCCAAAGATAGAACATCCTAACGGGGAACTCGATATGTGGACCATGATACCAACGACTTGCATCCCCTCTCGACACATTATCGATACTATCCAAGCCGATCATACTCTTCTCTGCAAGTATCTCCTCCGTTTTTCGATAGCTCCGCATTAGGTCGGAGACAAATTACCTCCAAGGGATGAAGGCCACGCTCCGACATATTTCGGGCGAAGGGACGTGTGTCATCCGACCTCAGCCCATGTGATCGGCATTTTTTCGAGGGGGACTTCGTATCGATCGCATAGTGTCCTCCGATGTCGGCGAACACCGCGGTGTCTTTATCAGCGAGAAATAGGCCAACGAGAGCGTGTAGTCAATGCTAATGACGATAATTCTTGAAGGTGCGTAAAGCGGTGTATTCTCCAACTGTAGCCGACCTCGCATCAACTGACAGGACACAATGACCGTGTCGTTTTTTTTCATAGGTAGACCATCGAATTTCCCAATACACCACGTCAATGCTCCGTTTTCTCTACTGAAACGGATCTCCTCGTCTAAACCGGAGAGGCGGCTGGCACTGATACCAGCAGGAAATCTCTCTAGGGTGATACGCGTTCGCGTTTTGAACGGACCTGTGGAATTACACGCACTCCCAACCCTGCTGAGCCGAGTATGGTTATGCAGTGCCCACCTGTGTTGGTTATGAAGCTCGAAATGGCGAGATGATAAGCATTAGTAAGTGACGACTCTGAAAGTAAGGGGCGACCAAGACGAGGAACGTTCAGTGTTACGATATATCAAGGTGAGGAACACGGATGGCAATAGCAACCGCAGCTGCAGGCCCGACCAACGTGTCCTCCCGGTCACATCATTAGAATGCTACTTATGTCATCGTAGCGATGCTCCTTCACCTCCATTCCCAAAAAAATATCCCGCCTGGGTGGACACGTTTCTTTTCCGTCGGAAGATCTGAAGAGCGTGATGACGCGACTCGTTGGGTGGTGTTCGTATCCCGGTTGTTCATGGTGCGGGATCACCTCGTGGTGCCATGTGTCGGTTACGGATCGGTGATTCTGACGGTGAGGTGTCTCGACCACACAGCCGGAGGCCGCGAATAATTTGCGCACAAGAAATTCTAATGGGCGCCTGCGTAATTATGTCGTGGCTCTGGGACAGAAGGCGCTACTATTAAATATCAACTGGTGTCATGCGATCTTCGGAGCTTGCACAACGTGCCTCGACTAGCACCGTCTGGCAGCAAATGAATTTCAGTCCATTGCGCAATAAGTGATGGTATGCCTCACAGCCCGGCGGGGAAGTGTGATGTTGGGCAATGGGATGCGCCAATTTCTCCACTCGCTGATAGACGTCAGACCTCGAGCTTGGAGTCTGCCTGATACACGCGTGTCATCATGTACTCACACCAAGCGGGTCGTGGTAGGGATCTGGGCTCAGACGTGACGTACGAGCTACAAAGATAGAGGCACACATGTACATACAGACCCCAAAAGATATGGGCGTCTCGGGTGTACCCTCTGCCACATGATCCCGTACCAATGGCCTCGATGGCGAATCTGCGTCCCCCCGTTCGCTAGCGTATGGCTCTATAGCATAATGTATCCCCCAGAGCGCAAACAGACTTGACATACAAAACTCGGGAAGCTGGTAGCCGTGCATGTTACAGTTGTCACCAACGGCCGTAGATCCGAGGTTAGTGCGATGTCATCATATGATGTGAACGTGCCAAGTTTGTTGGTCACTTTCCTCTTACATGATAAAGTATCCGTGGCGTAAGGGCGGGTTTGGTCATATCCCTGCTTGATCCCGGGTGGCTTGTTCGGGATCGGATTGGATAATGCGGCTTCGATCCATAGCTTGCTGTACGAAATTCAGTGACACGGTGGAATGAGAGGGATAATAGTGTGATGCCATCCTACTACACGGGCTGGCTGCCATGCACATACACCTAGTTCCAAGCACCTGTGTCATTATGGTTTATTAGGGCAGAGGCCCATCGTTAGGACTCCTTCGAGCCATTACCGTTCAACGCTGACGCCATCATGCGAGCATTCCGATTTCTAGCCTCCGTTCTGGCCATTACTAGACTCGTGGCAACGCTTGCAGCATCGACATCCGAAACGAGGCCGGACCAGAGTGGGAAACCGACGCCGACGGAGTTACATGGGCCCAGGGACAAGACATATATGGACACCTCAAGGTCGTCGCTGTTGGAGGGCGCACGCATAGGTGCTCGATTGTACGTGGTGTGCGACGTTGACGAGTCTGAGGGAGTGCTAAAATGCCGTGCTGCACGTCATTTCCGTGAGGAATTATAGAGCGCAAAACATCGATCCTGACAATGTACCCTCACCGGCAGGGACGGCAGCTATAGAAACGATTAGTGCGAGCCAGGCCGGGATAGGAGCAGACCATTCAGGTGGGAGTGAATTGGGTTTGGGCTTGGCTCCGGGCGTGCAGGGTAAGTCATAATTTGGAATTGAAATGTTGGTCGGATCACGCAGATACGGTGTCGTCTTCGGTTCAGTGAGTCCACCGGAGAATATGATCACAGGAGTTGGTCTGAGAGTTGATGGCCAGGTGCATGAAGAAAGTGGGGGTATGGTGGTTGTTTATGTTACAGCGTGGACGCGGGGGAGGGAGAACGGCCTGTGTGCAGGCATGATGGTGGTGGCGTTGGCATTGGCGGCGGTGCTGGTGTGCGGCTGGATGTCCCTGTGGTGTATGAGAGTGAGTTGATGGGCTGGTGATGGACTTACGCTCGCTGACGACGAGGTGCCGCAGAGGACGAGAGAACTACCCGAGGATGCGGTGGAGGAGATGCAAAAGGGGCAAGTCGGGGTTCGTCCCTTTCCGTGGACGGTGCCAGTGAGGGTGTTGCCAGAGCCCCCCTCGCCGCTGTCGCCTTGCACGGTGTCAGACACTGTTTATAGCCCTGGCCACCACCGCGGGACAGGTGCGTGGCCACGGCGCACGACATACGCCCAAGTGTAGCCTATAATATCTCGTGAAATCGAGTGCCCGGTCGGCTTTACCTACGATTAAAGTGTGGTGGCAATGGTTCAAGCGGACCGCCGTTAGAGCTGGTTACAGTGAGAGCCGGCGCGCAGCCGACCTGCAACTCGGCCGGACGAGACCCACTTGTGTCAAAGCCCAACAACAACAACAACAAAAATAATAATCAGAACCCAGCATCGTTTCTTGTTCCTTCTCTTCCACCATCATCGACCACCGTCGTTGTCGTCGTCGTCGAGATGTCGTCCTCGACGTACCATCCACCGTCCCATTTACACCGTGTCAATCATCTACACTCGCATGGAAAGCGCCCCTTCGAGGAGTGTGGCGGGTATGATTCAGATCCTGACACCTCCATGCCCATCCAGCCCGCCTCCAGTGGCACCTCCTCCTCCTCCTCCAACGCTAGCCGCTTTCCGCCCACTGCACCGCCCGTGGGTCCACACAACCCAGAAGCAAGAAACAAGAGAGCCCGGAGTACCAGTTCATCCAGCACGGACGGCTCTGCTTCCAATCCCTCGTCCTCGAGTGGCTACAACACCGCACAATCCAGCTCTCATAGCGATATCTTTTCCGATGGTCCACCTCCTTTGCCTGCGAGCGTTGCAGATTGCCCAACTCACGCTGCGGCCTCCCCATCTTCCTTTGTTGCTAGCCAAGATGTTCACATGTCTGATTTGCATCTTCCAGTTCCACCTTCCCAACCTCAACGTACTCATCCTCCAGCCCCTCCCACCCCAGAAGATACCCTCCGCACTTCTTTGCAGCGTTTCGCAGAATTTGATCGCCAAATTGCGGCTCTCCGGACTTCCCTGGCGGCCACACGTTCCCCACCACTACCAACTTTGGGTCCTGTAGACGAAAATCCTTCTTCTTCCAACGACCATTGGCATTCTCATCCATCGAACTTTCTTTCCAATGGCAGTTCCGCCCTGCTTCCTTCCACCGCTGCAGACCCTGCCCCATCCACCGTGGCTGTTGCACCGAACGAAACCCTCAATTCATTATCCACCTTTGGATCTTCCAGCGGTCAGTACGCCACGCATCTAGACCAGCTGGAATCAATTAACGCTCCTCCCTTGTTCCGTCCTTTTCAGATAGTACCGATATCGCAACCTCAACTGCGTCCGGCACCATCCCCTCTACGTCGTTCCCTCCCGCTTATGGTAATATTCCTCGATATCCACCCTATCCTGCTTATCACCCCCTTGTTGGCGGTACTTCATCTCTTGCCTCCTCGCATGAGCGCGTGGGAGATGCCGTTCCTTCCGGTTCTACACCTGCTTACATGCGGCCCTCATCCAGCGAAAACACCACACGAGCGGGCACCAGATCGTCGATCTCTATAGACCCGTCCACGGCCCCCTCTTCTTCCCTTTCAAGACACGTACGCAGGAGCTTGTCCCCGCTAGTGTTTCCGCCTGATCCGTCGTCATCATCGTCACCGCCATCCGTGGTCACTGATGAGATCTTGGCCAGGTATCGTACGCTATACGCGGATGGGGATCAAGCCAATGGCCGATCGCACAGGCGGACCGCCGATAGCCCAGTTCCGAACCTAGACCGTGAGGTCCCTTCCCGCATAGAAGATCGTTTGAACGAGCAACCGCGTAAAGTGTTCGCACTCTATATACCGAGATGTTTCCTTACCTCTTGATAGCAGGGTTATCACAAACTCGGCTTGGTGATCGTGTCAGGGTCATCAGAGAACACACCGTAGAGCGAGAGTCGGTTCCATCTGTTTTCGACGTCTTTAACATCGGCCAGTCTTCTCAAGACCGAAGTAGGCCAGCACCCGTACGAGAACCTGCCCCATCCCGATATGCCCCCATCACAGGTGGGTTCGTCGTACCGGAGAGTTTATGTCCGCAAAAACTGACTAATACTTGTGACAAATAGAACCCGCACCTCCACGTGCACCAGGAAGCCACAGTGAGAGGTCCAGAGGCTCTGCAGTCGTCATCCCCACAGTCAACGCCGACCAGGTGCCTCCACAGGGCTTCCACGGCCGTCCCCACTCATCGTGGACATCCATCCCATCATCCAACTCCCTCATGTCCGAAAGTGCATCCGAGCGACGACACGCGCTTGCTCTTGAACGATTTCGCGCTCGGCTCCGCCGACCCAGTTTTGACGCGGACGATGAGTCGGACAGTCGGTGGTCGGGCAGCTCGCGGGGCGAGCGCGAGAGTGGGGAGCTGGGCGTTCCATCGCCAGTACCGCCGAGTCCGAGTGTGGAGAGTGCTCCAGTGACTGGAACCAGCACACATTTCCCTCCGCTCAACGCTACGCGTGCGCTGCCGTCAACCTCGAACAGGACGGAGTCGGTAATGTCGTCGTCGGTCCAACGCTCCCTGTCAGAGTTATTCGCAGAAGCGCATGGAACTACTAGGGAGCAAGGGACTGATGCGTGGCTGCTTGATTGGGATCCATCAAGAACGACAGAAGAAGGAAGATTGCGCGAGCGAGAGCAGGAACAGCAAAGGCAGCGAGAAAGAATGTGGGAATGGGAGATGGAGCGTCAAAGGGAACGAGCGAGTCAGGATGCGCGAGGTAGGAGTTTTGTTTCCGGCTCGGTTCTCCCCTTGCCGAGTTCTGCAAGAGAGGAATCGTCGCACCCTCCCATACCTGCTTCTTCGGTTCCCACTCGGCCATCCCTGGGTCAACTGAGATCCAATTCCATGACCCCGAACACGACTGCGACGACGAACAACCAACAATATTCGTACAGTAATCTGAATCTTTCGTCTTTCCAATCTGGGCTATTCAGAGACTCGCTGAGGAGGAACGTAGAGGTAGATCAGGCTTCCTTCCCCGCCACCGGACCTGTCGTTCCGCCCCCCGTGACTACCGGGGAACCTCATATGGCTTCACGACTTGGTTTGGATGACAGCGAAAGCGAGATGGATTTGGACGAATTCGTGCACACTGTAAGTACTACTTCGATCATGAACGGACTTAGGCTGACAGCGTTACTACTTAGCGTCCGCCCTCTCCAGAATGGTCTCGTCCACAACCGTATGCAGGGTAAGGTTCTGCAGCGTAGTAATATCTTAGCGTCGCTGACCCTACTGTTCCAGGCGCACTCCTCCTCCCGACTATTCTCCACCGCCTCGCAATTTCACTCTTCGACCTGGATTTTCTGTTCTGCGCAGAGGCAGTACTATTAACTACGATTCTTCGGCACGCACTCAGCACTCCAACCGAAACTCGTCAGCGTTCACTCGACCGATGCCACTGACACCCTCTGGCCCAACTAGACCAACACCATACGAGAACAACAATCAGCCTGCATCTTCGGAAAGAACAGAGCGCGACCGGTTCCTCGCTGCGAGATTCCTCGAGAACTTTCATCGTTCCCTTGAAGAGGGCCGGCGAAACACGCCAGCTGGGACAGGGCAGCCGTACCAGCCACAACACCCCTCTAACCAAAATCATCCGCTGGCACCGGGTCCGGGTGCCGTTGCTCGGAACGATGTCCTGGGCGAGCCTCGGAGTGCGAGCGTGGGTGGGAATGGAAATCGGCCCATGTTTGAGGCTGTGGTTGAAAACAGGAGGAACACGCTCGGGGGTTCCATACGTTCTCGGCTCGCGCGGCTTGCAAATCCCCAGTCGACGTCGAACGGTACAGACGTGTCGTCCTCATCGCGACAGCGATCACCTCCTCGTCCCGTCGGGGCGCGTCCGCAGGTAGCGGAACAACGCCGGAGGGGGTCGTTGGTCTTTGGTACGACGAACATGCTCGAGCACGAACCTCGTCTGGATGCGCGCAGCGTGTCGGGTCAGCCGCATTGGGGCATAAACGTTGCCGCTACAGAGCCCTCGGTGATGACGCGTGATGCGCCATGGCGTGCTGCGTCTGGTCCCCGCAATGCGTTCGCCCCGCCTCCGCCCGCAAGTGGCGCTGCGCGCACCGAGGTCCCGGAGGGTGGTAATCGTGATGAACAGCAACGCTCGCGTCTGCGGACGATACGACAGAGGCTACAGCTGGACAGGGGAGGCGAAGGGATACGGTCCTTCAGACCGGGCATGTTGAGAGGCGGTTTTGGGAGGCGAGGAAACATGGGTGATTACGTGGTACGTCGAGTTTTTCCTGGACCGCATGCTTGGTTTGAGTGGGACTTATGTGGACCGCTTAGCCGGACGAGCTGTTTGACGATTCATACGAGTCGTTGTTGTCGCTGTCGAGCATGTTGGGCGAGGTCCGTTCGAGAGCGACGCCGGAGGAGGTGATCGCGTCGTTGCCTACCGGAACGTACAAGGAGTGGAAAAAGGAAGACAGTGAAACGAGGTGTCCGATCTGTTTGGATGATGTGAGTGCTACCCCATTTCTCTATGCGTCGGCTGAAGAATGTGCTTTGCGGACAGTACGAGCCTCCGGACGTCGTCACGAAGTTAATAGAGTGTCCCCACTGGTTGCACAAGAATTGCTTAGAGGTGCGTCTCGACAGCGACTTGCGTTTTCCAGTGGTCGTTAAATAATTTGTCTACGTGCAGCAATGGTTGAGGACAGCAAACACCTGCCCTGTATGTCGCGAAAAGGTCAAGGCGTCACCAAAGCCTGCGCCGGCCCGGAGACGTCTGTATCGGGATCCGTCTGCGCCGGCTGAGGCGAACCATGGCGGGAGCAGTTCGACCACATCTGGAAACGGGATGAATAGCCGAGCTCCGACTGCACAAATGAGCGGGGGAAGGCCAACAACGTTTGCGGCGATGGTATTTGACCGATTGATGAACGATGGAAGGGAGGGGAGCACAGAGACGCGGCCGTCTTTCTCATCATCCTCGCCGGTGTTGTCGCCACGGGACGCACGCGTGTACCTCGACCGCCTACGGACGCAGCTGCAGCAACAACACGCGCGGGAAGCACACCAACCTGCGCGCGCGCATCACGAAGTATATGCGGAGATTCCTGCGAGTCACGAGTCGCCGTATCATCCGCGGACAGCAGGTTCGAGCCAAGCTGGGCCATCGACGACTCGTTCACTGGTCAACGGAGACGGGCCTGGCGTGCGAACGTTTGGGTTCGTGGGGCTGCGCGGGCAAGGGTCGGATTCGAACATGAGCGCGAGCTCGGGTGGGAGCATAATGGTTGACGAAGCTGGCGGGCCGGGCGGTCGTCGATCGATGGTCGGCACGAGTGGGTCTGGGCTGTTGTTCGACGGACCGACGATGCAACAACGAAGAGAAGGGATGTTTCCGTATGTCCCGCCATCGTCGAGCACGTTCGCTGGCACAGGTGGTCCCGCGGCGGCGTCGTTACCAGCACCGGCGGCAATCCAGCAACGATCGACGAATTTCGATGCGCACGGGCACGTACATCCGCCGACGATGGTGATCTCGAGTTCGAGCGAGTCTTCGAGGGAATGGAGGACCGCGCGAGGTTATGATGCGCTGTTTGACGTGGAAGCGTCACGCTCTTCCTCCTCGTTGTCGTTGGCGTCCTCGTCGCACGTTCGGCCGTTGAGTGTGGCGAATCGGATCCCTGTTGAGGAAGATAGTCCGTTTGAAGACTACGTGTTTGAATGGAGCGTCCCCAGAGGTCGACTGGGTCATGCGTACCCGTTTGAGGAGGAGCCGACACGGCGACGAAGTGGGGAGGGTGCAAGTTCGGGACCGTGATGAGATTTCTCCAGCAAGTGATGTCGACTTTTCCCTCTTTCTCATCTTTCATATTATACCTCTAGTCTGACATTTCTTTCTTTCTTTTCGGTCATGTCGTTTAATCACGCTCTACGCTTTCTTTTTCTCTCTCTTTCATTTCGATGTGCACGTATATGGCGATAGGTTGAATGTATGTATGTTGGATCTTGCAGTTGTATTTACGTGAAGTTGAGAGAGTTGCAATGAGCAAGTACTGGCAGGGGCTGACAAAAGTGTCGTGGCACGTGGCAGAATCTATCAAGTGCCCCGGGCCGCTGAACTTGAGTTTTACCTTCTCTGGCAACGGATCAATCCATTCTACATTCTACTACCAGGTCGGGTATGTGCTGCCCTTTTTTTTCTATTCATTCTCTCTCTCTTTTTTTTTTTCTTTCGTTGTCCGTCCCTGCGAAGTTGATCCTGGACGTGTTTGCAAGGTGCCTCGAGCGTACGTTGACGTCGCACAAACCGACTGGTGACCGTGCCTGGACGTTCCTCATTCCTTTCTGTTCTGACAACGTTCCTTCACTGACACGTTCGTTCTCTCCTTGGTAGCGTCGTTCGCTCGACGCTCTCCTCGACGATCTCCGTTGTTGCACGACCCGTCACATATCGCGGCGCGGCCTCTTGGACCCCCAGCTCACATATTACATCCCGCTCCACTCGCATCCTGCCCCAGGCCCCACGCTCCTCGCTCTTGTTGTCCTCACACCCCTGCCCTACCCCTCCTTTCCCTCCTTCTTTCATCTGACACGCTCGCTTGGTACCCATGGACGCACACGAGCTCGCGCGGTGGACGCGGTTCGCAGCCAAGGGCGGCATTGGCAAGTGTACCGCGACCGTGGACTGTATCGCTCAAGAGATGGGCGAGGACTTGATGTTTCTAAAGGTGAGTCTCGTTTATTCATATTTTCTTTTTGTTTTCTTTCTTTTTTTTTGGCGTTTTGCGTCGTCGTCGGATGGGATTCGTCGAGTGCTGGGAGGCGGACAGACGGATGAGGAGGTTGCGCCCTGTGATGGTGGCGATTCGAGACATTTTGGCTGTGGTTGACGCACATGCCTGATGGTCGTTCCGGTCGGGGGGAACCACTATCAGGCGGGCTGCCCTCGAGAGTCTCAAATTTGGTGTGGGCCATGGACAGGATGATGACATGACGATGATGGGATGGTTGGGGGGCGATGTACCTGATCAGACGGACACACTACGGTTGGGCCAGGCTTGGACGCTGTTCGAGATCGCAATACCGTTTGACGCAGTGCTGACGTGACGTTGTCTCGCAGGACGACGAGATCACGGTTTTGATGCAGTTATCCGACCCTGGGGTCTATCTTGTACGTCGCTTCAACGCTTCGCTGTGATGACCTCGCTATTGGCTTTCGAAAACGACTCATGCATCTCTATCTCTCGATCCAGGGCCATTGCGAAGGCGTCGTCGGTCGCTTTTCTGGAAAGGATGTGCGGTTCCATGGCAAGTTGAAGAAGCCCGTCATGGCAAAGAGGGGCAGCGTCCATGCAGACACGTCAGAACCTAGGACGTCCATCTCTTTGGTCGAGAGAGTTGGTTCAAGAACGGAAGTCCATAAAGAGAGGCCACGGCAAGCCTCACAGTTACCGTCCAACTCGAGGCCGGGATCGAGGGCAAAACGAACGCCATCACCTCCCAATTCCAAGACGCATGCATCCATGCAGTCCTATTCGACTTCCTATTCGCGCTTTTCCGAAGACTCTCCGGGCGTCTCTCGGAGTACTACCGTCGTCGGCACTTTGCACACGCCCACCGTCAAGGGTTCTCGTGCTTCCAGCATCAAGTCCAGCCATGTCAAGCCTCCGCAGATGGCTACCTCCGTTTCTGGCGCTTCCATTTTTTCGGTAGGGTCGGCATCTGTTTACTCGGAAGCGTCGACTGCCACCTCCATTTATTCGGCTGCAGACGATGCTTCTGAGAGGCCGAGATCTAGAAACGGCTCAACGTATTCCGTCAGTTCGGTCGAGACCGAGAAGGACGTCCCTGGAGAGTCTGAGTACGGCAAGGTGGATCAAGCGAATGGCGGCGGTCCCCTGGCGGCTGCGTCGGTTTCGATGTCCGACACAGTGTTCTCCCCTACTCCCCCAGTCTCGGCGGTGGCGTCAAAGACAATGCCTTCCACCTCAGTATCATATTCGTCGTTGATATCGGCATCTTCCTCGACGTCTGACGCGACCTCTCTGGGAACGACCTCGACGGGTCTTGGATCGATTGGGTCTATTTCAGAGTTGGAAACTAAGCAGTTCGACGTGAGCAAATTTGACCTGCATGCAGAGACGCCACCGGGCTTTGTGCTTGCTCCACCTCCTTTAGGTATAGGTGAAGGTAGAAATGGGATAGCTTCCGTCGCAGTCGCGCCTCTACGAGTGAGCAAGTCACCAAGACTGACGCCATCACCTGGTTTCCCTCCATTATCACCACTTCCTGCGCCTCCCACGTCGTCTGTGGAAAATCCGCGGTCGACAGCCATTTCTCCTCCATTGCGCAGTCCGCTGTCCCTCGGTATCCCTGGGTCTCTCTCACCAAGGCCTCCGCCTCCAGCATCTCTAGGCTTCCCTGCATCGTTGTCACCAGGTTTACCCGGTTCGCTGGCGCCGGGACCGCGTTCCCCTGGTCTTCCAGGTCCGTTCTTTTTTTGTGTCGTAATCTCTCGTGATCGCTGAATTTACCTTGCGCGTGTTCGCACGTTCAGGTTCTCTGTCCCCTGGTTTTCGTTCGCCCGCATCCCTCCACGCTCAGTCCCAGTACACGTTCTCGTCGGGGTCGAGTTCCGATAGCCCAACTTCCCGTTCTCCTTTTACGAGCTCGTATGTTTCGACCCCGCCCTCTTCCCTGTCGAGCCCGTACACGACTGTGAGCTTCAGTGGCAATGGCGCAGTTACCCCACCCAACTCGCGTTCGCCGCCACTGTTCGCGCCGCCTTATGGCGTAGGTCATCCATGCAGCGCACCTCTTTCACCGCCGCCGAGTTCGCCACTACCGCCTCTGCCATCGACACCTCTGTCCTCGCCTGCGTTTCCTGCTGCTCAACGAACGCCGCCGAGTACTCTTCCAGCGGCGGATACCGCTGCGACGGCTGCTGCGAGTGGGCGAGCTTCCCCGTTGACGGTGCTCTCGTCGTCTTTACCATCGTCGGCGTCGGGGACGTTGCGTCTTGCTGATCGACACGGGCGACACGATGAAGATGGGGTTGGGGAGGGACGTGAAGTCGATCGATGGAACGAGGTGGAGGAGGGGAGCCCGATGCGCTTGTCGACGCTGGACGCGTTCCGTAGACAGCTGGACGATACGGCAGATGAGGATGAAATTGGGTCGGAGGGTCATTCAGAAGATGAAGAGGGTGTGCTTCGTGTGTGTGAGCTCAAGGATGAGAAGGCGTCAAGAACGAATGGGAGCGAGAGGAGAGAGGAGGAGGAGGATGCCTATTCGGATGGTGAAGTGGGGATCGGGTTGTCGTTGATGGCTGCGTTGGGTGAGTCGGACGAGGAGGAGGATCATGATGGCGCAGTGCCGACGAGGAATCATGGGGCAGCAAACGAGAGCGGGTTGGATCGGGGTGATGCAATGGTGGGTATCGACGGGAAAGCCTCTGGTGTCTCTGGTGAGATCAGCGGCACGACGTCCATACCATGGACGTGCTATACACCAACATCGCCTATCAGCGTTCAGAGTTCCAATGGGTACCGTCGAAACGGAGAAGAGGAAGGCGGAGGCGGAAATGAGGAGGAAGACGAAGACGACGGCGCTTACTGGGATGACATCTACGACGACTACCGTTACTCACGCTACTCGCTGGCGTCTAAGCGGTTCTCTGTTGCTTCCAAGGGCTCGGGCATGTCTAAGACGTCGTCGAGAGCACGTGTAAACGCACCTCCCATGCCTGTTCCACCTGACCGGCGGAGCTCCGATGCAACCCGACCCAGTATGGGCAGCGATGGGACGAACGGTCATCCAAGACCCAGTTTCGAGAGTTCGTCGAGCTCCATGTCTGCGTCGATGTCGTTTGCGCGTCCTTCGATGGCGCGGTCCGCATCTGAGGAATCGACTCACGAGACCCACGTGTTGCCGCTCACTTCCCAGTTCCCGGCTGTGCCGGCGCACGTTCCAGTGCGGGCGGAATCGCGACTGAGGATCGTTCACGATGGGTACATGCTGGTTGGTGAAGATCGTGGCGAAAGGGAACTGGAAGTCGTACATGGTTCCACGGCGAAGGATGTTGGTAAGGTTGGATTGAACATCGAGGTGATCGAGGCAGTGGAAGAAGACAATGGGCAAGGACAGGAGGTCGATGTGAGAGGTGCGTTTACGTCTCCGAACACGCACAGTGCACTCTCGCCGCTGTTGCACACGACATTCGGATCGCCACATTCGTCGAGGTTCACGGACTTGGAGGATGGATCAGATCAAGATCACGGGCGGAGGTACAGCAACAAATCGGGTAAGTCGATGATGTCGTCTGCCGAGGGACCGCCCAAGTCGCCGGTCGCCAGTGGGGGGATAGCGTCTGCGTTGAGAGCGAATCTGGACGCTGAACGTACCCCGTCATCTGAGAGTGCGTCACCCACTGTCGTGCTAGCACCAGACCCCGCGTCAAGCGAGGAACCAAGCGTGCGCACGATCGTCATGGATGACGAAGATGGACATGAAACCGGCATCAATACCATGGTCGATGAACCTATTTTGGCAACGGAGGCAGCATCTCCCTTGCCTGCGTCGTCGACGCAGATTCCGAACACAGTGCAGGTGATGGTCGCCACGGATGTCGCACAGCGTACACCCTCAACGGACAGACACGATGGCGCAGCGAAGAGTCCTTTTTTAAGACCGCGCCCCCAACCCAACTTATCACCGCATCCCTTCGCACGGACGTCCATATTTCTTCCCCATCCAAACGCCCCCAAGGCAGCCTACCACTCGCAAGGACCGATGTACGGACGGATGAACCCCCAAGCATACTCTTACCCGGTCCCTTCAGAACCTGGCGCGGGGAACGCAGTTCACCCACCCACACCGCCCGGCACGACCTTTTATTCGACACACATCCTTCACCAACTTCGCAGTCTGTCGATCATGGGACCTCCGGGCCCGACGAGGCGAGCGCCTCTGACGCTATTCGCGCGATGTCAGCCCGATTTGAGCGCGAGCACGGGACCCGTACCGATTTTGTTTTCGCTGGACCCGTTTCCTCCGCTGGCGATGCGGCCGATGGGAGGAGGCAAGGGGGCGCCTTGTCCGGCGAGCGCGATGCCTACGAGGGCAGCGACTGTTTCTGCGCCTGTACGTAGGGGTGGGGGTGACGGAGTACCTCCGAGCGGTGCTGGTACCAATGCTGGTACTGTGGACCCGTCCTCGATGCGACTGCCGAAACGGTCAGCGGCCACGACAGCCGCAAGTGTGGGTGGCCCACAAGGTACCGGAACTGATGCCGTTCCGTCGTTGCCATTATTGCCGATACCAAGAGAAGGATTCGTGCCCCAGGTTGGCGCTGCTCGTCCACGGTCAAGATCGTTTTCTGCCTTTAGTGCGAACGTCCCTGTTGCTACCCCACAGGAAAAAAGGTCGGTTGAGTCCTTTGCGCGTGTCCTCAGTTTGTGGAATGCTCACGCTGGGTTGGTTATTTCAGCCAGGAGGAACCTGTGCGGAGCGTCGCTGCGCCTCCACGCAAGGTGTCTCTCCCGCCTGCGTTGATGCCCCGACACGCTCTGAGCCCGCTCGTCTTGCTGAGCAGTAACAAGGACCGTACGCCCAACGGTAGCGGCAGCCTCGGGTCTCCTGTCACATCCTCACCCGCTCTCAGCACACTCCCATCAAGCCCGTTTACACAAGAGTCTCTGACGTACTCCCCTCAGTCCGTCGACGTGACGAACGGATCGCTGAACAGCCCGATCGGGAGCTCCCCTGTAGACAGGGAGAAGGATATGGCGAGCAAAACACCCATGTCTCCACTGGATCCACGTAGCGTGGCGTTGCCACAATCGTTGACGCCAGGACGGCAGAGATCGCTCGACGTGCGGCCTCGGAGTAGCTCGGTCGAAGGGCCACCGCGGCGGAGCACCGACTCGGGCGATTCACGCTCGCTAGCCTCGCCACCCTCGATCCCCGAGGCGGCTTCACAGAGCGCGCGTACCTCGCCGCTGGTGCAAGAGTTATCCCTCAGGACTAAACTCAGTCTCCCCGCGCTGAGAGTCAAGCCGAATGCGCGACCCAAGCTGGACGACGCGATCAGCCTGGCGTCGTTTGCAGGGAGCGGGGAGAACGAAACGGTCCAGGTGCAAGACATGGATTTCGAGCTCGTCAAGCCTTCTCTTCCCCAGGTGGCGGGTAGGGCCAGCCAGGATTCGACGGTGACGAGTCGCGAGGCCGATGTAGGCAAGCCGGAGGCGTCTCCTGTTTTGTGTGACGCGGCGTCGATGCACTCTACAGCGCCGAAATCGCCGTTGGCTCCAGTTATTGCTACTGCGCCCGCGGAATCTGCCGAATCTATTGATGCGCACCGGCAACGCGAATTAAAATGGATGGCGCTGTTTCCTGCCGTCCCTGCGTCCCAAGCCCGGAAGAACAAAAAGGTCAGGAAGCTGTTGCAGGAAGGCGTACCCTCGTCTGTTCGATACCTCGTCTGGTGCCATCTCACCGACAGCAAGGCACGAGCGCTTCCCGGCGTGTACGAAAAATTGGGAAAGAGGCCGCGCGTGCCCGCGTTTGCAGAGATCGAAAGAGATGCGGTGGAGGGTTTTCCTGATCAGCCTCAACTTCACACGACGCACGGACCTCTCGTATCACTTCTCCAGGCGTATCTCAGCATGGTGCCCGACATCCAGTATAGTAACGGTGGGTTTTTTTCTGTAAGTTCGTCCGTCGACACGCTAGGACTCATCTCGTACGAGTTCCAGGACTCACGTATATCGCTGGTCACTTGCTGTTGCTTGCTCCGGAGGAAGACGCCTTTTGGATTTTTGCCTCGATGATGGATGCCCACCTACGCACTTACTTTTCGACCAATACCATTCAAATCGAGATTGATGCATCTCTGTTCAGCAAAGCACTTGAAGCCATCGACCCCGCGCTGACGAAGAAGCTATACGTCCAGCTGTCGATACCACCGGCGAGCATTACACGACCATGGTGAGATCCTTTTTTTTCACTGTCTCTGGGCGTTGTCTCATCTCGCTAGGTTCTCTACGTTATTCGTCGGCAGCCTCTCCGCGGAACATTTACACCGGGTGTGGGATATATTTTTGTACGACGGTGAGTTGTTGCTCGATTCGAGGCGATGTCGAGGCTGACGGCGGACCCTTGTCAGGCATACCGTACTTGTTCCGTGTCGGTCTTGTCGTGATCAACTGTGTACGCCATCTCTTACTCCAAGCGAACACAGAGGAAGCTGCTTTGGCACTCCTCGCGCGTCCGCCTCCCGCATGTCTACCCTCTGCAAACGATCTACTTTCGCTCGCCGCGAACATGAGGCTCAAGGATGACGACGTCCGGAAACAGCGTGTCAAAATGGAACAGCAGCTCAAGCGGACGACGCAAGTGCGACCTCCAAACGGCATGTCGAACGTGCAGACGGCTACGATCTCACTCCCAAAGACATGACGCCGTGGCGTTTTTTCCCCTCGTGTGTGTGTATTTGTGTTGTGTTTTGCGAGCATGCTCTCTTGTATGTTGTCACATTCCGGTCTTTTGACCACAAAAAAGGCATTCCTTTTCCTGAGCCTTGCTGTCTCTTTTTTGTTTTGGCGGTGGACATCCGTTTACGCTTCACGTTCTTGTTTTTCGATCGTTGTTCTTTTTTTTTTCTTGCCCTCCCACCCCTTCTTTTTTTTTCTTTTTGGTGACCGTGCATACCCTTACAAGAGTACTAGTACCCTCCCACTTTTTTCTCCCTCCACCAACGCATCACCTCTCCCCGCAACTTCATATACTACCGACAACTACCTTAGCAAAAAAAAGTTGTGCATACGATACACCCAGTTGTCCGATATTTTTCTCTTCCTTCCTGTTGACCGTCCACCGCGTGTGCGATGCATTGTTCGGAAGAATCCAAATAAATAAATAAAAGAAGTTCGCTAGTTATTTCTCTTGTCTAATTGAATCGTGGGGCTCACGTGTCGCCGTGTCGCGGGTGGAGCGAAGCCCGGAGCCTGGGCAGTGGACGCAACGATTGAATCAGATCGACTGATCATGAGGCAGCGTTCAGGGTCACTACGACACACGGATACAAAGTGGTGCGAGAAGATCCATGCAAAATAATAACAATAATAATAACAATGAATGGAACCGGTGTCTTGGGATATGCACCGGAACTCGCCGCGAGTACGCAACGCCGAGTTCCTGGACCCTCCGAGACGCGGGAGATATGATGACCCTCGCGCGACGGGTACAATATGCTCCAACCCGTCCCAAAGTACAGTCGTGCGATGCGGGCTGGGACGAGACCCCAAACCCTACTGCCCTGACGCGCTTCGACTGTCGCACCGGTCGTATTGTATGTACTACAGACGTACATTGGTCGTATCTGAGTCCGCCCCCGTGTCCGCGCCTAAGGGCTATACGTAGCATTATGCTTCCAGTGCCGTCGTACCAGTGGTCCCTTTGGTCTTGCCGGCGAGGACGTACAAACTGTCCAGCTTGGTCGCGCACATCGCGAACCGCCTCGCGTCCTGTGCGTCGTCCCACAGCGCGACGCCTCTAGCCACTCGCAGGGAGGTACAACTTCCGATGCCGACACGGCTTGCACGATCTCCGCCCGGGCCTGTTGGGCGTACGCCAGCTCATACCGTCCGAGAAAGTGAAACGAGACGAGGTCAGACGGGTTGTCCGTCTCAGACCGGAGCTCGTAGAGGGCGTGCAGCCGCGCCTGTTCGTCCGCCAGGCGCTCTTCGGCCGTAGGCGGTATGGAGATCCTGCCACTACCATCGTTGACGTCGTCCGTGTGCGGTGACCACGCCAGCGCAAGCCACGTGCTCGTGAGGTCTGCCATGGCAAAGGGTATAAAGGAGATGAGGGCACCGGTGAAAGCCAGGGAGGTGTTTTGAGCGTAGAGGACGTGGCGGTAGAGTGAGGGGACGCGGACGGGCTGGGTGCCCCGACGAGTGAGGGGAGCGAGCGTGCGTGCAGCTCCTTCCAGAGTCGGGCCAGAACCAGGCGGTTCCGACACCCGAAGATAAGGCACGTCCGGGAAGTATCCAGTTCCGAATAGGACGAAGTCGACGTCGTCGATGGTCCTGTCCTTGAGATGGACAGTGATAGTCCCGCTCGCACCCTTGCTGTAGCGCAGGACCGGACCCACGTTCTCAATGCGGTCGTCGGGGAGCGACGGGAATATGGACACAGCGCACCGAGCGATAAACGGGAAGCTGAGCAACCGGCGCGAGTTGGGCTGCCATTTCGTTGGCCAAATTGGCGTTGCCTATGACGACGACGCGCTGCCAGTCAATGTAGAAAAGAGATCAGCAACGACTCGTGGCCATCCGACAGGAAGTAGTACTAGACCCCCTACCTTGCTCTCGTAGCCGTTCGGACCCTCCGCGTCTTTGCGTGCAGAACTCTGCCTGTCTGTCTGACGTCGTCCAGACCTTCGGCGGTCGGATAGTACCCATTGTCGTACCACACCGTCGTAACGACGACAGCGTCCCATCGCTCCTCTACCCTGATCCCAACCCCACCGCCTTTGCTCCAATCGATCATGGTGACCCTCCAACCCCTACCGTCCTCAGCTTGGATTTCCGCGAGATCAACAACCTCATGATGGAGCCTGATCCTTCCGCTTTCAAACAGAGGACGCGCGAACGCATCGAGATAGTCGTATGTCTCACGGAGCGTGGGGAAGGGTTGGCCTGGCCGAGGTGGTGCAGGGAAGGGACTCCCAGAGAAGGAGAGAAATTCAGGGATCACATTTCCGATCATGGCGGGGTACGCCGATGGAGGCCAGCGTGGATCGCGCGCAGGTGACTCGTTTGGAGAGTGATACCTTTAGATGGCGTTTTTTTTTTGGCTTTCAGGACCGTGGTGAGATTGGTGGTAGTTCCAGACTCACCAGACACCGCCGACGTTGTCTCGTCGTTCCACGAGCTGGACGTCATCAAACTTGCCACGTTCGAGGAGGTTTCGCAGGGTGACAAGGCCACAGGGACCTCCACCAACGATCAGGACCCGCCTTGAGCCTGACATTCAGAACGGTCAGTAGTAAAACGCCGGCTTGAAGTTTGGCATCACTGGCAGTGTGATGCACTGGTTCAATCAAAGCTATCTGCCAGATATGGGCAGCTATAGATTATATCAATTGATAATCTGATCGTTTTCAAGGTTCTCCGTCATTTAGTCATCGCGACGACAGCACCTTGCAAACCGTCGGATCACCAATTTCCCTGTAGTTAGCTCGGTGATAGCCAGAGGCAGGTCCAAGGCATCCACTAGCAGGCACAGCGGTAAACGAGACCATAAGTCAATGTCATTGTAATGGACTCACGGTGGAACGACTCGGTGCCAAGAATACTTGAAGGGAATCATTCAATCGAATATCAAGTCAAAGGCGTCAGCGTACAATAGCTCAGTCGTACATTCTCAACTAAATAACCCAAACTTTCTGAACGTTTCTGACCACTTGATTGGGGCCCAATGTAACCTCTCTTCCTCAGCTCTTGAAAAGTGAAATGTACCTGGCATCTTCAGCTCTGATAAGTCTGATTCGACTCTGGGGCCAGGAGTTCCGGCGCGATGTTGGTTCAGATGATCAACCGACAGATCCTTGTTAGTATCCAAAACAGTCTTCTTCATATCATGACCCGCACTCGACCCCGCACCCGATTCCAGCGTATTCAACGGCGGGTTTGTATCACATTCGTCCTTCAAGCCGTCAACACTACCTAGGGTCAAGGAATCGTCAGCAGGAGAAGAACCCTCCACCTTACCCTTTCCCTCTAACCCATCCTCCTCCTCAGGTCCAATGACCTTGACGTTAGCGTTGGTTCCTGGGTCAGAACTCCCGAGACTCAGTTTCGTAAATGATTCTGACGCGTCGTCGCTTGGACTCCCGTCATGAGAGGCGGTCTTACTGTTGAACTCGGCGTGGATGTGATCCCTTCCCCATCCTCCACTGCCTGAGCTCGATGCACTCGACGCTCTGGAGTGCTTGCCGAAGCGGTGTACAGCACGCGCGGAGGCGATGACGGAACGCCACCGCTTTTTGGCATCAAAGTGTTCACGCAAGCCAGCAGCGACATCGTGTTCTGTCGATGCCTCATGCGCTGTCAACCACTGGGCACGACCATGTGATGCTGAGTGAAAGTCTCTACTAAACGACTGAGACCGTGACATACATGGTTATTATAGGCTTCAAGTGCCGTCGGCCGTTGCGCCGGGTTCGGGTTGAGCAAGAGTTTGATGAAAATTTTGGCTGCACGCTCGTTAGTCACGACAAGCAGTAGCCGGGGACGCGGACTTCACCTTCATCGGATATCTTGCACCAGTAGCGCTCATGAAATTCGATCCTGGCCTCCGTAGTCTCTTTGATCATTTCTCTCGAGTCTTCTGCTCTGAAGGGCGAATACCCGCACAGCAGGACATATGTAATTACCCTAAGCGAGTACTTGGGTGTTAGTCGCGGTGGCGCGCCGCTAATTAAATGATACCAACCCCGTCGACCATATATCAACAGCCTTGCTATGCCCTGAATTGTTCAAAACTTCGGGCGCAACATAACCGAAACTGCCCGCCACTGAATGCAACTGCTCCTCCGGAGAGTGCAAGTGTTTAGCACTGTCACACGATCAGTACCACGGTTCTCTGGATGAAAGGGGATATGTCAAACATACATTCCAAAATCGGCAATGACGACATCACTGTTTGGGTCGCTTGTTCGGTAGAGAATATTTTCGGGTCTAGAAACGCCTGGTTTAGAGCGTAACCATCGGTGTACCAGAACGCCTACTTGAGATCACGGTGAACGATGTCGTGGTCGTGGAGGTACTTTACCCCCGACAACACGGATCTATGGTAAGCAATGTGGTGAGATTATACCGCAGGTTTCAGCCCAGATGTTCGTACCGAATGACAGAAACAGCGTCCTTCTCTGTAAATTTACCCCTCTGTAATATCCGTTCAAACAGCTCGCCGCCCGTGGCAAGTTCGAAAGAGAGGTAATATTTACTCCTCGACTCGAACCAGTCATAAAATTTTACCTGAAAGGGAGAAGATGGCAATCAGCTCACGTGTCGGGATGGTAAAGGTAAAGCGAGGAGGAACGGACGATGTTCGGATGATCGAGGCCTTTCAAAACTTCCATTTCGCTCCACACGGCTTCTTCGTTTCCTTTCACTTTCTTCTTTGGGATCACTTTGAGGGCAACCTCCTTTTTGGCCACAGCGTGCATGCCTGGAGAGGAGAAGCTCGAGGTATGGTGCAAGGCATTAAAAAGTGGGATCGTCGAATGACCATGGGGGGGTTCAACAGGGCTCGGGGTAGAGGATGCAGGTGCACCCTGGCGAGCTAAGTCGACCTGATCTGCCGGAATGTGCCAAGTCGCCTTCTATCGAATCCATGAACGAAAAAGAAAAGAAAATTAATCATCATGCCTCGACAGAAACGTCCTAGAACGAGAATCTGACCCGGTCTACGCCACTGGCAAGTATTCATTATATGTGGGGCGTACGACTCACCACGACTTTTCCAAACGTCCCTGTTCCAAGTGCCTCGTGTACTTCATATAGTTGCTTCTTGATAAAGCTGGGTGGTTGCGGTAAAAGCGCGTCCTTCAGTGAGAGATGTTTCATGTCCAGATGTCAGAGTGTCACCAGCAAAGGGGCTGTCCTGCGTGGGTACAGGTACCTCGAAGTGAGTCAAAGGACGTGCAGATTCAAGGAACGTTGCCAAGGTACGTGAGTTGCAGTCAACTGGTTGTTTCGCAGGATGGGCGGGGCAGGCTAAAGAAGGGCCAATTGTTCCACTGATTACACAGCAAGCGGACCTGAATTGTGCCGCATATCTTATCAGATAATGATTCAAGCGCGGGCTCAGCTGTGTAACCCTTGGAAATTGCATCGGCAATTTAAAAGAAAAAACAGACGTCGCAGAACACGACAATATGACAAGAAATGTTTCTCATGCACTGTCAAACTGAAATCATGAAACAATGTCGGTAGCAAACCTGAAACCCCCCTGTATCATCAGACGAATTGCCCAAAGCCAACTATCATCCCTAGTAACATCCCTACCCTCCAATTATTGGTCGCATCCAAATTTTCCATTCCTCTGGACGTCGAGGTTGGCGTCGAGGTCGGGGAAGAAGAAGGGCTAGTGGTGTAGCTGGTTTGGGCGACTGCGGAAGTCGCAGAAGCCAACCTGGTGTCTCGTGATAAATACTCTGTAACCGAGGCAGGTCCTGTGAGCTTACGCGGAACTACTGGCCGCAGCATTTGCATTCGTGTTAATCATCACACCATCGATAATATATAGGACACCATTTGATGCTAAAACATTCTCCTGAGCAATTTGGACTTGATTAGATCCTCCAACAGAGACAAATGGTCCAGTAGAGTTGGCGGAAAAGGTGAAATTCTGGCCAGCTGCCGATGTCAGAGTGTGGCCCGCAAATATTTCATTGGAGTAAACCGATGTTCCGTTGATAACCTACTCGATAGGTCACTCTCAGTTGGTTGTACAAAGTGACCAACAGACGTGATTGAGAGCAACATTAAGAAGGGCTGTTGCATTTTTCAAAATATCAGAGAGAGAACCCCGCGCCGCTTGAATACCTGCGTTGTTCGGTGCAAACAGCGTGACGCCGCGAGCGGAGTTTAATGCATCGAGGGCCGAGATGCCATTCGGGAGGGTCGCAGACTTGAGAAGAGCCATCAGGAGTGTGAGATTGTATGCCGGATTGCTCAGGACGGCTGAGAGATTGAGTGGGGGAATCAGCACAGTATCTATGGCCAAAATTGCAGAATTGTTGTAATCCGTCGCATTCACGACGGTGACGTTCGGCCTAACATATTAAGTTGAAAAGGGTAGAGGAAACAAAGAGAAGAGAACGGCGTCACCGGCACCCTTGGTTCGTAACGAAAAGAGAACCATTGTCCATCTTGGACCATATGAGCACTTGGGACTGGTTCCCCTCAAGCCTGACAAGGCTCGGATCACTGAGTAGAGTGCGCCCAACCGTCACGTTGGGATACGTCTGTGTTTCATTGACAAGGTTACCCGAGACAACGTGGTACGAGACAATGTCAGCCAGAGTGGTCTCATTGGTAATGTTTACGCTGGCCCCTGGAGGAATCGTCAGAAGAACGGCGTGATCCCGCGGATGACACACAGGCGCTATCCGTTGGGGCAAAAATAGTCTTGTTTCCTTGTGACAGCTCGAACAGTACCTGCTGGCCAATGGCCGTGTCATTCAGAGATGTAGTAGCATTCGCAAATTGGTCGAGTCCACTTGAATTGAGCGCTTGCAAAAGGCCAGTAATATTACCCCTCGTAAGTACGCAGGGAACGAAAAAGATCGCATAGAGAGTTAGCATTTGGGTGAACATGGTGACTGACAGTGGCGAGGGCAGAGAAGCCCCTCAAATGAGTGAGCTCTACCATACTCCTACGATGACGCAATGCGCAGCAAGCTCGGAGCTGCATCCCATTTGATCTGAGTTTCGGCATAAGATACAAGCCTGAGACCCAGTACAGTATTTATGGCGTACTCACCGAGCGCTGACGACTTGGAAGACATGACCGGTGGTATACAACTAGGGGGCGTCACCATGTGTGAGTATATTCTCAGCCCCGCAGAGGTGAACAAAGACTACCACTCACTCTATCCCGATGCCTTATCCCATGGCATAACTTGAATGACTTCGTAGCTACCTTTAATACGTCCCGACCGAGTCTGCAACGTTGTGCTCAGTCTAAGTTCATCATGGAACTTTTAGTAGCTAATTAGTAATGATCCCGCGAGGGTAGCCGGCATTTACCGAAGGCGCATTGTTCGGGCCTGTTCTTACCGCCACAGATTTTCTTGACCAGTCGCACGCCGCCTTTCAAGTCTTCAGATCTCTGTGTAACCAGTCAATGGCACGCCGTGCACCTCCTCAAAACCCAGTCATGTTTGGCGTGCCTCCACCGCGACGTGCGGCTCTTCATGACCCCAATGAAACCGCCTTCTCCCGATTCATGCGAGAGGAAGTCCTTGCACCAGAAAAAATCATGGGGAACATCAATATATTCACGGCCGTAGGCGTTTTTGCAGCCGGGGTGTTCGTTGCCAGGACTTGGGGTGACCTTCTAGTGCTCGCATGATTGGGTCAGGGGTTTGCGGTTGAGTGACCGCATTATTTCTGGTTCAACATTCACAATGGCTCATAACGTGAGTACTGTACCCTTTACATCTATTAACCATGTTCTTACTCTTCCCATGTTGGTCCTTAGCTCTTTTGTTGTTTATTCGTGCAGTCGTCCCTCTACACAAAGCATAGCTATATCCATGCCATAATGTTTATCTTCGGTCATAGAGTGGACTACAAGCACCAATACATCCTAAAATTGCGTCGTGAATGTTCTTCGTGTAATTTTAATTCCGCAGTTGACTGGTTTCGACAGCCGCCGGTAAATAGTTTCGAAACCATGGGGCGGTTAGAAGAATGCAACTCCATAAGACCGTCGGGATTAGTTTGCTCCCGTTCCGAGTCTGGCAACGCCATAACCCGTTTACACCAATCCCATGAGAGAGTTCTACTCCGGCAATCGTCCATCCTGACTCATCGGTAACTTGCGAACAAGCCTGCCGTAGGCTCGTAGCGAATGAATTGCTTATACCAGTACCGACACGATTGGAGTCGGTTGTAAGGTTTGTCTGTCTCAGATGTTCTTGGAATTGTTTCTCCAAGTCTCAGACCTTGTTCTACGTTCGAAAGTGCCTCGCTACCAGTGCCGAATTGCCTCCAAGTCTGACGCCGCGACCGCGTGGTGTCTGTGGTGTGTCACAGACATCATGTTGGGAAGCTTACGGTATAGGATTTCGCAACATTCGGATTGACCATCTCACGGTTTGGGTTCAAGCTCAGAAATGAGCATCCAAAATGTTAGCTTGATTTTTTCTTTCTTCTTTTTGCTCCAGCGAAGCCGGGGGTAGTGGACAATGATTCAATTGAGTGCCCATATGGCCAGACCACATGACTGGTTGCGGCCCTTGTTTTCTCTCGCGACCCCGCTGACTCAGGGAGGTGCCTGCACGGGAGGCGTTTGATCTATTGATTCAGAAACACGCAGACGCGGAAATGCCCGTGTCCTAATGTGCTGTCCACGGCCTCCTTTCCCCCCTCTCCGAGGCTTGCTTTTCTTCAACTTGTCAGCCACCTCAGCTCATATCCTGAGTAATGTCTCGATAATCGCGTATCATGGTCCGAGCGTGAGTCTACTCACCCTTGATTCTGTCCTCAGCCCTGCAAGGTTAGATACCATCGCTCATATGCACTCTTGCACGCTCTCATGTTATTGAATTCAAGGCTGCGTGTCGCAATATTCTTCCTGGCACGCACAGTGTTGTACAGGCGTTGTAACACCCTTTCAATCACCTCCCAAGAGCGCGAACCTCGGCACTCTATCACATAAATCCGACGGAACCACCTTCCAGGGAAAAAAAAGGTATGACCGAACACATTGTTCGAATGGCCCTCGAAACTCACTGGGAATCTGATTGTGGCGTCGTCGTTTGGTAACAAGATGGGCCAACCGTCTATCACGATTTCACTTTTTCGCGCACTAGTCCGTAGTCCACGCTCTTCGGATCACTGGAGGAAAAAAAAAGTATGAGCCACCTCTGTGCGTCTGATGGTTATGCCACTTACCATTACGTGCTACAGTGCCCTGCTGAGTTGCTGAGTCCACGTTTCCCATCCGATTTCGCCGCGGGAGAGAGCAACAAAAACGACAGCATCACTGCACGCAATTCGCGAAATCCATTGAATGAGTACCAGGCCGCCACGGCATGCAGAGCCGGGTCACAACGACCTTTGTACGACCCTCGCATTATTGATTATTCTTGGCCGGCAAAAAAAGCGAAAGAGAACGAAGGTGAACGGGTTGACGCGTGTGTACATGAATCCATAACTTATTATTCTCTTCGAAACTCAAGCCGTGCTTCCAGCCGCGGACTCCGCCAGACAGGACATAAAACGGGTCAAGTACCACTGAAATGGAGCCAAGGAACTGGAATCATTATTCCTGCCCGACCTTCGCCTCCATTTACCTTACCCTTGTGCAAGCATCCTGTACAGGGTCCATGTCTCAGGTGTACGCCGCGCCGCGGGCATGGACCTGGGTGACACCCAACACCGCAACGCAATCGTCCGCTCACCGCGTGTCAGCACATATCGCTCAAAACCCTTTGTGCTCACTTCTGTGCACCCACTCGACTCCGGGGCATGGTCATGGCTCACCACGCCTTTTTCATCCTGGCGATGCAGGCCGAAGAAGCGGAGACGAGGTCTCGAACCTCATGAGTCACGGGAAATAGAGGGGGGAGGATACTTCTAGTCGTCCATGGACTGAGAACCGACCAAATGTCGAATCGTTACACATCTCAACCCTGATTATCGGCTGGCGCTCATGGTAGAGGCTTTGATTGTCGACATCTTGTCGCCTTGTTAGGAAGGTTAGCTCACGATCGGCCGAAACATAGAAAAGAAACAACCCCGTGAAGCACAAACAACCATCTGGCGATCACGGAGGGATTACAGGTTGGTGTAGTTAGAATACATATTGCAGGGGAGACGAGCAGAGCGATAGCGATGAGGTTGCAACGATAATGTGACAACAGCAGAAAAAGAAACAAAAAACATGGAGTGTTTCGAGCTGAAGTGGGGGATCATTGTACAGTGCTTGAAAAATCTAAAACGATGACACCATCCTCATTCTAGACGTCTCATCTCTCGCTCGACCAGTAACGTACATGCGAAGAGTCTCCCCCTGATCCAGCAGGGGGTGGCACGTTGGTTGATTGTGTACGAGGGTAAGAAGACACGGATTGTCCGGACGGGTGTGGAACGGTCCTCGCTTGTTGTTGATATGAACTAATTGTAGAAGACGAGCTGGAACTGTACGCTTGTTGCAGAGGTGGATATGGACGACCTGAAACGGGGTTCCCTGTAATCGGCGCGGCAGCGCCATAATGTTGGGATGGTACTGAAATAGATTGAACAGGAGACGAAGGGAATGGCTCCTGGGAGCCACTCTGGACCGGATAGAATGGTGAAGTGAGCGTTGGGAAACTGTAGCCAGCCGTCGAGGCACCCGAGGAGCTGGATGAAGGTATTACCTCTGACGCGCTTGGGTTGGCCCATACATGCGATGACCCAGGCTGAGGATACCCACGCTGCCTGTCATCCACGCCTAGGTCTTGGCTGTTCTGAGACCACGCTTGAATCTGGACCCGGCTCTGGTCATCCCGCGTACTGGGCCACATTTCCCCAGCAGAGCTCGACTCTGAGAAGTAGACGGATGATTGCGCATGGTGCTGTTGTTGGGCAGAGAGGTATGGATGGTAATAATTTGCGCCATGCGAGTCCGATCCGCGAGAGACGGATGAGATAGATGGCGGCATGGCAGTGTCGGGCGTGGCACGACCGGTACGAGAAATATAAGAAACACGCGTGTCTCCAAGGGGACGGTAGGGCACATCAGAGGGCTGGTAACTGGATGCTCGTGACTGCGTAGTGGAATACGTTTCGCCTGGTGCATCCGCAGGTACGCTTGCATAACGAACATCTGCCGCACTGGAGCGGGCATCGTCCATGTCAGCAATGTCAACGGGAGACACATCACTATATTCTGTGCTTCCGGAGTAGTCGTCTACGATGTCCGATGTGGATGCGTGGTCTGCAGAGAGACCAGGTACAGGATCAGCCTTGCGGCGTTTCCGACTGTTGTTCGGTCGCCTCTTGTATACGTAGTCTGGGTATTTCTGATTGAAATTATCTTTGAGAATTTTGGCCTGATCTAGGTAGAATTGTTTCTCGGACTGAATGGATGATGTGATCAGTCAGTCGGCTGACAATGGATGTATAGAAACAAAGTCCTGACCAAGCCCATCGCGTTCCACTCTCGGCTGAGAATCTTGCTTACTTCCCCTGTGCGCATCGCTTGGTTTTCTGCAGCAACCTGTGGTCGACGGCGGCGAGCAAAGATCATGAATGCATTCATGGGACGCTTAGGAGTACCGTCGGCGTTTAACGTCTGCGAAGTCAGTGCAGCGTTCGCGTCGTCTACAAAGAGATGAAGGAATGTTGGCATGGGAAAGATGGGGCGAGGGCGTACCGTCGGCGCCAGGATCCATTCTGTGCGAGTCAGGGTACACTAGATAACTGTCGTCGTCTGATTCGGAAGGGGACCCGTGGTCATGTATTGGCCCGAAAGGTTGCGCCACAGTATGGTGCTGCCCATGGAGGCATGGATTGTAGCCTTGCATATCAACGGAGGTAGGCAGGAGCACTTGAAGAGTAGACAGAATATTCAAGTTTGAGAGAGAGAACTGAGTCCGCTTCTGTGAAGGTCAATGATCGGCAGAGTTCCGGTTGGATAACAAACTGGACGAGTTGGGGCTGAACCTCAAAGTACGGAGTAACTTTTGGCCAGGAGCCAGAGTTTTCTAGGGTGGGCTTGATGGCGCACGGTAGCAAGCAAAAGCATGGCGAGATAGACGAAGACCATGGCAAATTAAGTCTGATCGTACACGCAGAGTGGACGTTAACGTTAGTCCCTTGGATTCGCGGAGCTGGTGAGTTTGGCTATGACACCGCTTGGGCCAACACCGAGCGCCCACATGAACACTTCTTCACGCAAAGCACAGTCACCTCTCCGGCCTCGAGGAATCTCCAAGGACAGGCCATTCGTCCCGGTCGTTCAGGTCCAATCTAGGATCGAATCCTGCTTTCTATTTACGCCAGACGCGATCTGAAATACCATTTTAGGTTAGCAGTTCATAGGGAAGCATGGCCTTTTTTTGCCAGGCGCCCAGAGACCCCCGAAAACACACGACGCATGTTAGCGAGACTTGGCCAAGGAAGGCTATACTCACGGTGAAGACCAACCTGTGTTCAGGTCCCAGATCGATGACTCGTGTGTTTTGTGAGGTTATACTTGTGCCCGGAACCCGGATCGCCCATTTGGACCAGTGCCGCAAAGAAATTTTTGACCATGATCATTGTTAACGTGTCTCTGGTCAGCGCCGGCCCGCCGCGTAACGCGACGCGGCGGAGATTGACAGTGCGTGAATGTCTACGGTGGCGCGCTATGCTAGTGAAAGGGGGCCTCACCGTGAGTCGTGTGGACCCTTGGCATGTCTTGATCCATTAATCGCGCAAGTTCGCACTGAGATCTTCGCCAGTTCGGCCCCGTTGGTCGAACAGCTGCACGGTACAACTACTACAACGGGCATGAGTGTACACGATCTCCGTTCCGGGGTGTTCCGAGATGGATGGACCCACCGCCTCGTCGTTTGGCCAAGGGACCGCCCCGACCAGGCATTTTTCGTGCGTACCAGCCTAGTCGTCATGATCCATCAAACATCTACCTCAGGGTGCACCCTAAAATTCATCGAGTTTCGCTCGCAGGGGATATTATGTATCCTTTGCTGCCGTGTCATCTTCTGCTTCCGATCAACGCCATTATTCGCACTGACAGGCCGCCCATTCGCCAGCAGGATAACGTTTCTCAGACAGCCCGTGCACCAATCGTGCACAGTTCGGACAGCATGGAGACAACGTTATAGAAGAAGTGTGGAGCTTGCAACACCTCCCACTTCCTTCCTTGTTCTTTCAATCTAGCATCAGAACCTTATTCCATGCCGACAACGAGCACCTCCCCGCATGCTCAACCCAGTCGATCTTCAAGACATGAACAACAGCGGGAATTTGAAATAACCTAACTCTTCGCAGACCGCAGTGCTCCGTAGCTCGCTCACAGCGTCGCGAAGTGGGTCAAGCAAATGGGACGCTTGATCCGGTCGACTTGCTGTGTCGCAGTGCACTATGGACAAGTCTTGCCCACACTTCTCGGCAATGATGTTAGCATTATGTATGTGTGCAGTTGGTTTTACGACCCACCTTAATCCACGAGGACTGGCTGATCACCGTCCCAGAAGCTTCCCTTATTTATTAATCTACGCACACAACAATATCTTTATTTGAACGTCACGGTCAGGTACCAAATCTCACCAAAGATGAGGGATAGAGGTCTCCTATCAGTATGTCCATATCGCGGTAAACGAACGACTTGAAGAAGCCAGATCGTTGGTACCGTCGTAATGCGTAGTGCGCATCAACCCATGGAAGATGCCAGTGCATCAAGGATGCACCACTGGCGTTGTGCCTTGCGTCAAGACTGGGTTCCATTGCTTCATTAATACGATGAAAACCTGCCCTTGCGGAAATGCCGCCATCATTCAGGTGGCAATGAGAATGAGACGGGAGGAAACCAAGGAGAATAGACGATCGCGGATACAAGGAGAGCACGATGCGCTGAAACACAAGGGAAAGCTCGATCCGCGGTAATTTGAGTCCTTCTCTTCAGAGAGTCGGTTTATCCTTCCGAGAAGGTGGCACATCCTGAGCGAGCATGTTTTTGCTGGCTGACGTAACGATTTCCATACCACAAAGGAACCCTCGGGCGTTCTGCCGCAGTATGAATTCACTGCGTTCGGTCTGCCTGTTTGGGCATAAACGGCATGACCTCTTGTCCTGATGTATCCTGAAACTGTGCTCGATGTTTTTCTGGCACCACGTACATCCCAATGCATTGATCGATCAATCGTCCTCGCACTGAGGAGCGACCAAAGTGAGCTGGAAAGAAACTGTATCGAAGAACTCCGACGCAAAGCGCGACTTTCATTCCCTTTGACAAGGGTCTTGCAAGGGTCGTGAGCTAGATGACTAGGTTATCGATCACCACGCCGAAGACCGTGAAATGAACCCCTCACAACATCCTTCTGCGCCTGACTAGGGGATAATTTTGCCAACGCGGCTATACCCAGTCATGGTATGACACCTAGCTGCGTGTGCGAGACACCGCGCTCCACAGCAGGGTTTGCCTCGCAGTTTTGTACTCGTGGGTTAGAGTCAGAAAATGAAGATGAAAGTAGAGAAGTAAGTCGGACATGAGTAACTTATTGTGAGCCAAGCAAGGGATGGATTTGTCTTGATCGTCTCAGAACATGCAAATTACACACGAAATGCGTTAAATTCAGGTAATCGGCGCGCTGCATCCATGCATTGTAGTGGTTGCTAGAATGTGCATAGAAGAAGAGTGGTGAACTCCCTGAAACAAAGTCGTACCTCCTGTCTCCGAGTTTGAATACAGTATTGCCGCGACGGTAAACAGCCTGATGAGAGGGAAAATATCACGATACAATCAAGACGAGCCAACGGGTCACCCTGAGCTGCGGCGTGTGGGGAACCAGGCGACGAAGTGCTGGCACGACACATACATGCTTAGTCACGTGTGGCCGGCTTTATCCGTGCAGCATGAACAAGGTCTAGAGTCATTTGCCAGGGATTATTGGCAACCATTGTGCATTGCAAAAACCTGCTCATGAAAAACACCATCATAGATGCCAGTAAGTTCCGTGTTCGCCACTTACCAACACAATGACCTCTGACCGTAATTAGACTTCCCAAAAACCGCAGATGGACGGGTTTACCATCTTGGGATAAAATCTGGTGAAGTGGCAAACAGGATCGTGAGGTCCCACTCGACGTCATGAGCATGCAAAACGCTTCTAACAGATCATGGTCGTCTTTCAACCAGGTCACTGTTGGCTCGGTTTCCCGTGCCATGCGCATCGCGACGCACTTGGACGTCTCCCCAAAACCATTTTCACTTGACTCCGAGCGCGGGTTTCTGACCGTGACAGGGCGGTATCGGGGTACCCCCGTGTCTGTCGTGTGTATCGGCATGGGTGGTCCTAATGTAGACTTTTTTATTCGTGAAGTAAGAGAGTGCGTCCAAGGCGACATGTTGGTCATCAGGTAGGCTTTTTCTTATTTCCTTTTACTACCTGTCATTTCCGTTTTTACACATTTCTGCAAGACTTGGGTCATGCGGTTGTCTGTCAGATCTGCCGGTTGGGTCTCTCGTTTTACCTAAAGCCAGTCTTGCGGTTACAAGAAACCTAGACTTTGATTTTTCAAACGGGGATCACTGGAATGTCCCATATAGGCTAAGTAAGCCGGTGAGGCAAACAGATTTTCATACCAAGCATCGCATTCCTCATGATGAAATTTGCCACAAAAGATACCTGCGGACTCGGGTCTTATAGTCGCTGTACGTTTCACATATTTGCGATCATCTGAGAGCGCCCAGACCTTCATAGTAGCTACAACGTGCACTGGAGTCAACAAGGACAGCGGGTCTTTCCGGCCCCGTCGTTCTCGATACTGTGAACGCGTCTACCGACAGGTATACAGACACCAATCGAGTTCAGATGTTGCCTGAAATGAGCTCGGAACTAGTTTCTATTCTTCTCAAGGCAGACAGACCTCATTTCCAGACTACAATTTAGGGTTGATCGACCACCTGAAGGAGACAATACCAGACATCGCTACCCTTGAGGTAAATATTATGACCTTGCGAAAAGCTTCTCTCTCAGTCTGGCTTTTGTTTGTTATTTCCGAGGGGAGGATCTCACACTTGTGTTATTTGTCTCTATGTACAGATGGAGACTTACTGGGTGCTCCACCTTGCCGCAAGTTGGCGAGGCCTTCCGAACCCTTCCCCGGCGCTGGACCCTGGTTCAGCTGCCACCCCCTCGCAATCAGGCACTGTCCACAATGCCCTGCAGGGGTCACTGCCCGTAAAGGATACACTACGGCGACCGACGATAAGGGCAGCCGCCATTCATATGGTCTTTGCATCTCGATCTTCTCGGGAGTTTATAACCCCCGAGCACGTCTCCCAGCTCGAGGCTTGGTGCGGGGAGGCAGTATTGGACGCTCTGTGTGCCATCGATATCTCGCAAGATGTACGTATCAACTATGAATGCATATTGCACATCGCTAATTCAACTTGCTTAGCAATTGCACCCTCAGGAAGGCAGCGTTTGGGAAATGGAGATTGTTCCTGTAGAGTCAGCGGTGTGAGGCGCTCATGTCTAAGAGAACTAGATGACAATGAGACCTAGAAGCCTAGAAGTTATCCATCTTTTTCCCTTTGTCACTCTACGCCCACGCAAGTGGAAAGTAACGAAACGACTGACGAGAAACAATCATTGACAAGACCCCAACGTAACATGCAATTAAACGCCACAGCTCCTTCAGCGTCAAATTAAACTCTAAGAATGGAGGGACCAAATGACCACTATCTGCCTACTCTTAGCCAACCGGGTAGTCTTACGTCCAGAGTCAATTGTAACGAGTCCGTATCTCGGATTAAGATTTCGCGGAAGCGAAGAAGCTGAACTCGTCACCACTGTTCCAGCTCTCAAGTGCACGGTCAACATCGCAACGTTACGATACCGGAAGTCCGTCTCGGATGTTGTGGATCAACGGACATTACAAGACGCTAGTCAGACGAGCAGGCTGCACTGTGACGTAGTCTCAGTGAGATGTGTCAACATCGAGTGACGAAAACCACTCACACATGGTCCACGTGTGCACAGCGGATACGTGAGTATCGTGATTGACACGGCGGTCACCTGTAGATAACAATCGTTCCCCATCTCCCTAACGATAACGCTTCGTGATTGCTAATTTGCGGGCAGTCCTCCAGATGAACACAAGTGAGGCGGCTAGGGTGCAACGCTTCCTGCATGGGAATGAGAGTGGATCTCGGTGCACCGCTCGCAGACATCTCGTTGGAGTCGACACGCTGTTGTGACAGCTGGGTGCCAGAATTACGCGTCTTCTTGAGTGGGCGGATCTTTCGACCCAGCACTGCCGACGCAAATACCTCGGCTTCGAATTCTTCTTTTTGTTGTTCGTCTCCGTCGTCATCCGGAGCGAGTGACCGCGTGTGCACGGTCGACCACAACGTTCTGAAGTCAAAGTCGAAGCAGCTCCACAAGATAAGGTCTTCTAACCGCGGGCAAACACGCACGCCGCACGATCTGGTGCGAACACCTCTCGTAACCGGAACACAACCGTATGGCTCTGCTAGTGCGTCCAACACCACATTGACTCCCGTGCATGCTCCTAATGTGAGCGAGAGAAGGTTGGGCATGTAACCGAGCATCGACCTGCCATGGCCTGGCGCAATGTCAAATCGGGAAATCGAAAGATGGGTAAGGTGAGGGAGGCGTGGGTCTCTAAAGATGGACTCCAACCTCGGGAGAGAAGGGAGACCTGCCTCTTTCCGTGTACGCTGACCGACGAAGGTGACATCAAACTTAGTGAGGGAGGGGAAAAGGAATTGACGTAGCGAGGAACCAAGCGTGTCTTCGTTCTGGCAGTTCGCGTTAAGCTCTTTAAGGTCATGAAGAACGAGTATGTTCGAGAGTGGCTCGGCCTGGATAAATGAATCCTGGTCATGGATATGGTTACCACGAAATTGGGTGACCTCAAAGCGCTTAGTAGGCGGTTGGGCAATAGAAAGGTCCCATCGTTCGAGTCGGGGGAGAGTTACGAGCGACATGAACGGGAAGACGTCTCTGTGGTACGCGTATTTCCATTCGAGATGTTTCAGTTCCAGTAACTCGAAGGGAGGCACGACCACCAGGCTGGGAGGCTCAGTGGCACTCTGAGATAGCTGCCCATTCGTCGAGTGTCTTGTAATCATGTCCCATACAGGGGTCACACCGATCAAAGAAAGTTCTTGGAGCTGAGGAATATGTCTCAAGAGGTTGATGAGATGAGAGGTTTTAAGTGTGAAACGATGTGATCGCAACAGAGCAGATTTCTTTGGTGGATATGATAGCTCAAGTGCACGTATAGATTGAACCAAGAAGGCAGGGAAAATCAACAGAGGTATTTGTTGCAGCCGGAGATGCCTAAGGTTGATTGGACTACTCGGAGTACTTTGATCTGTCGACAACCGATCAGAAGTGAGGAGTTGAGTGCCTTCAAATGAAGGATCCAGGGTACTAATTGCAAGATCTAAGGACTCCAGCTCTTGAAGGTGGCTATAAACACTTGAGAGGCCTGACAATATGTGTTCCGTGCTTGTGGTAGAACTACATTCGAAGGTAAGTGAACGCAAGCGCCGAGGCTGATTGCAGAGTGTTTCGATGATGAGAATTGAAGTAGCTGATTCGAGCGTTGACAATATCAGATTATCAGAAGTGCCATTGTTGGGAGTGGAAATGAAATTGAAGGAGATGGGTGAATTCCCCGCACGTTGCAAGAATACGGACAGAGGCTGAGGGATCCATTTAGGTGTTCGGTAGGAAATAAATGACCAGAGGCGCGACGTCGCAAGGGCGAGTTCACGCCACTTGTGGCATACGTGTGAGATAAGGACTGGTGCTGGGTTGTACGGTAACCCGGATGTCAAGTCGGTGCTCCCGTCCTCGGTGCAGATGAGAAAGATTTCGATGAGAAGTTCCGTTGGGAGCCAGTTAATGGGTTGTTTCTGGCTTTCAAGTTCTGTGATCTTCGAACCCAAGGCCTCTCTTTCTGCTCTGACGGAAGTTTGAAGCCTAACCATGTCCTCCAGTATACGAGCAAAATCACCCTCCCGGCGCCGCAGAACGTTGAGCTGGGCAGTGAGTAGCTCAATCTCCCTGTCGATCATTTGTGGAGTCCTTCGAGACATTCTGACATGCAGACTTGGATAACGAGTGGAATGTTACTGGAGAAGATGAACAAAACAGTGGTCGGAGTTTGTTCACTCAGGCAGTTGTCGAAAGTTCGGATTCTCGGCCAATTTGTTGTGTTAGCCCAACTCAGCCGAATCACGACTAGCATATGTTCCGAGACTACGTCCGGACCCCACGCAAATGGTTCCCGGTCGCCCAGTATTCTTTATGTTGAATGTATTAGTTGGGCATTCTATGCGTCGACACTATTGAAGCCTCCCAACAAAAATTGGTCAAGATTAGTGGATGCGTTTCGGACGTCTGGTCATGAGATTATAGATGAAAACATTCAAAGATAGCTTCGTTTAACTTCGTGGATGTGTCCAATAAGTAGATACGTCAGACAGCGTCCCATGTGGTCGTAAGTACTTAATCCCCTAAATGCATCCCGGGCAAGTCCCCAATCTCGTGCGAGCCTGCGGGATCACCATGATACCTGGCCCTACACCATTCCTACCAAAATCTATTGGTGTTCGGAGCAAATCCCTTTGCCATACGTAACATGACCACGTTGGACGTCAAACTAGACCACTTTTTACCCCTATTTTAGCGCAAGTTACAACGGAAATGCAAGCACTTACTCCATTTCCTATGAATGTTTGAGCCTGTTGTGCGACGTACATGTCTAGAGCCTGTGCAACGAACTGTTCCTCCCAGGTAATTTCCAAGTCCCGGCTACTGCCAACGTGATCCCAACTCATATTTTGGACAAGGGCAGATTTGAGTTCTTCAACCCATAGTGATGGGGCGTTTGTCATAATATACAGATATCGAAGAGGATCTGTAGCTTCCTCCTGGACCCGGCTGACCTTTTCGACAATCTGTTCGATCGATGGGTAACACCTCCGAATGTAGAGGTTTAGATTCGTCTCTGACACTTCGCCACCACCGGCGTCAGATGGTACAGCGAACTTGTCGTGAAACTCGGAGAATGAATTGAATGCGTGCCAGTCTGCCGCCCACTTAGCAAGATGTATACAGTGATCCTCGAAGTCCCCTCTACGGATGTGAATTGCAAGGAGACCCGGAATGGCAAGTGAAGTGTTTTTCTCCTGGAAATCGAAAAGCCCAGTGAATAATCTTTTCGATTTGAAAAGATGATGATTTCTTTTGAAAGCATCGTGGACGAGTGATGACCATTCCCAATACATAGAGACCGGGGATTTTGATAAGTAAGGCCAAATACTCAGCATCCGCTTCTTATTTCCATATATCCTAAGTTTTCAGGGCCATGTCGACATTATTATGATATATTCAATTTATTCCAGCTACGTACCAAAAATCGAAAATCTTGTTGCTATTCGGGTCTAGCATGAGGCATGGGTCGTCGATCGAGTTGATTTTTTTAACCCATTCCTCGAATATGTAGGAAGCCGGGATAATGTCACTGAATTGCACTTCCTTTGTGTTGATATCTGTCGTTTGTATTATGGTTGGATTAGGGCAGACTTCATGGAAAAACTCTCTGGAGACTGAAAGAGGCGTTCGATCACCGGAAGGCCACGGACCCCCAACTAAGGGACCTGTTACTAGAGATGAATGTACAGTCAGCATTGGTGATGATACAGATGCATACCACCGAGCAGGGCAGAGAGAGGCATGCGCGACGGGATTTCTTTGTCATCATATTCTGAGTAGAGTGAGCCGTCCGGGTTCCAAATGTAGTCATTAAATACGAAACTTACGCCGGGTCGAAATCAGATGACTGCGAGGTGGTGGAGGCACGGGCAGCATAATGTACTCACGATCGATTGGTAGTATGTGCGAGCAAACCCATCATGACAAAGTCTTGCATGACGTTTCCCCAGCCCGAACCTAGAAAGAAATGGTGAGCAGGAGGCGCGTATTGCAACATTAGTTTCCTACTTTTTGCAGGGTTCGCATCAAGGAGGTACTTGACCGTGTTGCGACTGTACTCTTCGTAGTGTGGTAAAGATCTTTCTCTTGCTCTCACCTCTTCATACAACGGCGGATGTTGCGACACTGAACCAACTCTTGACGAAGTAGTATCCCGCGGGCGTAGGTAGATGAACAATCCAATGCAAGAAAAGAGCAAGAATCCGAGTAGTCCGAACCCTCGCTTGGCTAGTCGGTAGGACACCATCGAAGTTCACTGAAAGAACGGCTGTGCTCTCGTGTGAGGAAAACGTCCATGTTGCGTATTAGGTCAGACCGAGGTACTGCACTGTCGGCTGCTGGCGGAATCACCGGCATGCCAAGGGATCGATTGGTCTACCTATCTGGCCAATTAGGACCCATCGAGCTATAACTTCGAACCCCGCCCCCCGGCTGTGACCGAGTCGCGACCTCTCGTTCACGTGACGAGCGCTTCCGCATTCCGACCGGGTTCCGATGACGTTCTCGATTGTCTCTCCCGGAAGGCGCGGTACTGTCGTGTTGGACGTCCCACCTGGAGGGGAAATTTTTCTCGCTAAGGTCGAAAAACGTTGTGCGGCGGTGGGACCGACTTCCAACAGGTCTCAATTGGGTGGTCAGACAGTTGGGGGTTTTGATTTCGTGGTACACAGTCGTCTGTACAACGCGTAGACCACTCTAAGTACAAGAGCTAAAATGTACATGCAGCGGAGTGGCATTAGCCACCCACAGACCGCATTGTCCTACCCCCGTCGCCATGTGGTCGTGGTTTTGACCACTGGATTGTCTTTATCGTGCTGTGGCCACAGATCGCATCACCGTTGTCACCATGTGTCACGTCCTCGTCCTCATCGTCTTTGTAGTATCATCATGTGGGCGTGGGATTGGCCATACTTGCGGCACATCATTATCATCTTCGTCATAGTGTGGTCGCAGCAGTGGCCACTGGGTCGCCGCCGTCATTGTCGCACCGTAGTGGCACAGGCCACATGCCAGTCATGTCATCAACATGCTGAGATCATGGCATTGGCCATGCATAGAGCGTCGTCATCGTCTTTGTCGCGGTGAGGTGGCATTGGTCATGCTCACCTCATGCCATTGATGTCATCGTTGCACCACGACAGCATTGGCCACGTGTGGATCATGTCATTGCAATTGCCGTTTTGTTGTCAGTGATGTCTTCATTGTAAGAGGGTGGCTTTGGCTTAGCATGTACCACACCTTGTCATCGGCATCGTTGTCGTTGCGGCGCGGTATGCGCAGACAGCATTATCCGTGTCACCGACGTCGCTGTCTTCGTTGCGTCAGGGTGGCTGGCCATGGTTGCATCGTCGTCACCGTCATCGCGCAGGGATGGCATTGGCCAAGTGACAATGCGCTGTTGTCACCGTCTTTGTCACCCCGTGGTGATGTTGGCCACAGTTGGGTCGTGTCACCGGTGTCGTCACGCATAGGTGGTATTGGCCACGGGTCAAGCCGCGGTTGTTTCTGGTCACGACGGGTTGGCTGCACACAGGCCGAGTCATGTCAAGCGTGGTGGAGACATACTGGACAGCCTGCTCCAAGTGATTCGAACGATGTCGGGCCTGGTGAATGATGCAGAGATGCGCAGTGGGAGATGGGCGGCAGGCGAGCAAGAGGTGTTGTCGTCGTCGTTATGTCACACTAGTGGTCTGGTTGAGTTGTGGTCACTCGGTCCGTGCAGTTCCGACTTCCGATAGCACCCATGTCACGTGACGTCATATTGCTCGGCCAAGATGAAATTCTGGACTCAGCAACGCCAGACGTAAGTACAGGTCGTCCGTCTGGGTCAAATATACAGCCACCAAGCCCTCTTATCAACCTACCAACCTTCCGCACGATGCCAAGTACTTGTAACATGCAATATTACTAGCAGTGTATACATGGTGATACTCGGCCCTAGAAGTTCTGTATATCTTTTGTAGCCACAAAGCCGCAGAGGGAGCGTTGTCCACTCAAAATTCATCGGTCACGTCCCCTCCAACGCGACGGAAGCAAATCCAACGAACCGTATCGCCGAAGTGATGTAGCCAGTGCACAGGGATTCTGTTTGTCTCCAATCTCCTACGGTCATACGATACTTAAGGAGATATTCAGATCTTGGGGAGGAAGATGGTGTCTATATCAAACGCTGAAGTCGGACCACTTCCCACTTTCAAGGCATGGTTTAGATTTAGACGCGTAAATCGAGCACAGGAGCGATGACTTGCTGCCAGCGCATGTTAGCACCGCCCGTTGAAAGTTCAAACGATCAACATAGCGTAGTTCTCACGTTTGTGTTCTATCGGTGATGCTCCTTGATTGAGGTGTCATCTGATTGATTCCTGATGGTGGTATCCATGTCTACCCACCTGTTTGATGGGAGTTCGGTGTTTCTGACCGCTAGGTTTGCGGGATTTAGCTGTATCGTGTGTTTCTTCAAGCTGTCCTGTTCACTCGTCCGTCAGCAAACACGGCCACGTCATGAGAATGAACCAAAGTAAGGAGAGTGATGTGTTGTACTCGGCACTGGTGGCTTGGAGAGCATTTCAAGGGTCTTCACCGCCGATGCGAAGGACAGACGTCGTATACAATGGGGAACTTTCGAGTCGGCCTGAGGTCACGTAGTTCCCCCAAATGACAGCTGACATCATTGAAAGCCAAACCATTCCTCTTCCCACTAATCGTGGAGATGTCAAATGACGTGTCTAGTGCCTTTTGGACAACTACATCACTCACGCACTAAACCTATTTGTCAGGTCTGGAGACTGGTATAATACCGACTGACAGTGTGGAACGGTAAGTTGGTGTCGCTTACACAGTGAGCACAGCTGTACGTGGCAGTTTTCCTCCATGCATGGCCTGCCATTATTCATCCTACACTGTATGACAAATGTACCTGTTTGCGATTCTGCCAAAGTACTTTGTCTATAGTTCACTCGGATCGAGCAGGGCGAAACATCATGGATGAATGATGGATCATCTGTTTCAAGTGATCCTTTCTGTCCGGAAGGTAAATTTAACTAGATTTCCGCGAAGAGCATGGAAATGAAAGTATAAATGACAACTTGTTTGTGGAAGTTGTATGCCACGGACAAAATTTGCATTCAACATCAGGTATGGTGAGAGTCGGCCTTCAACCCATACAGTACTGAACTGCTCACATGTGTTTATCTCCGAGTGAGCATCCAGGCAATCTATATATGATGAATACTTGAATTCAGCCTACCTAGATCCCAAGGCACAATTGGATAAATATGATACGTGGCAGCAGAGTCACCCTTGCTCTGATTCCGTTAGTATTTTGTCAAATTCTACGGTGTCCAAAAAAAGTATCTACAACCCAGAAACAAACTTCACGGACGGCGGGCTAGCGGAAAGGTATGTATTCATAAACTCATAGCCTAATTTGAGCGATAGTATGAAATCCAGCGTGTCGTACTACCTTGGGGATCGTTTTGCCGATGAGAAAGTTTACTGGCTATGAGGAGGTGAGCGTCTTTTTTGAAGGGCAAGTCGTGGAAATGTACCAATTTTCGCATGTCAATGTCTTAACTGACATTGTGTCCGTGAATTCCGGTGTGCTCATAGCTCACATCACTAAGGGCATCTCGCCAATTGCATTTTCCGCGTGCCGAGTCTTATCTCCGAGATCGGACCTTTATCGTTCGACAGTGGCAACTGGTAAAAAGTTGGAAGGGCACACTACATCAACGAGTCAGTTAGCTGGTGACCAACAGTCAGAAGCGGTCAGGATTGATTAGGACCACGGCCAGAACACCATTATCAAGATTGCGCACTCTTGAGGTCGATCGATGTAGAACCAGACAGATCGATAAGTCGTCAAACGGACAGAATGGAATGGTGGTGTAAGCCCGCTATAGTTTGGCACTCTAGATCATGTGCAGTACGGTATGTATCTCGCTGCTCCTCGTCTAGATAAGAGTAATTTACCCTGTCCTCGCGCCGCATAGTCGCCCTACAGATCGTGGTCTAGTTCTGCTCGCCTGATCTCTCAGTGTTGCCCGCCGCTAGCCACGGTGGGTTTCCAGGTGGCCATATCCGAGCCCGCTAGTAAACGACAGGATACATATTGGGCATCATGATTGGTTTCTATCTGTAACATCCATGACAGCGCTACCGGCACATCACCCCGGAACCCGGCCGGCATTCATGGATAACATGTCAAAGCACCCCACAGTGAGACTACAGGAATACACAAGCGAGTGCAGCAGCGTACAGATCCGAGGCTCGGAACCCAAATCATATAAATGGAGGCGCTCTCAGCGATGAGTTCTCATCAAACAGCCATCACACATACTTTCTTACTTCTCCAAGCCAGCCATGCAATTCTTGTCCATACTTCTGATCCTCTCCACCATTGTGGGTGTCATTGCTGCTCCAACACAAGTGTGTCCCTACTTTTTGGCGCTCTGAAGTGCAATTTACCTTTGGCTGGACTGATCCCGTTCCTATTAGGCACAGGACAAATGCCATGGCAAGGACGCCTGCGACTGGCACCGCCGCAACTTGGAAGCTCTCGTGGATATTTACGGCGTATGCCTCCGTCTGTCACTTCCTCAATGTTGCCTATAATTTCATTATAGAACACTGCCGGTTACCCTAAAGCGTAATCGTATGGATGCGGGAAGGCTACCAGAATCACTTCAAAAAACACTTATTCTCAGTCTCGTTTCTGTACAGTTTTTTCAACGATGTGTATAATAACTATGACTTGATTTTTCCACTTCCAAAGTTAGGGAAGATGGAATTTGCGAATTTTCGCCGAATGCAATTGAATTCCGACTTTCTTTTTCTAAATTGTAATTTATGTTGCTTTTTGCACGCACTCATCACGCGAACCTGGTACTTGGAGGTTGAGCCACTGTGCCTTGCTGGTTGGCCGCTTACCCGTATGGCTGGTGGTATGTGCTATACAAGTACAGACGAGTACTACCTGCGACTGCTTGAATTTTTGTGACACTATTAACGAATGGCCGGGACCGGTTAGCACGGAAGGATAGATACACGCTATGCGAACAGCCACTGATGACCAGAGCTGTGATGTAAAGTATGTGGTGCTTTGCCTTGCGATTGTTTTGGTCCATGTCTGTTTGAAACCGAGACATCCCTTTCGCCAATCAATTCTACGCCTTGCAGGACCAACAGAAAACATACGTGAACAAGAAATCCATGGAGAACCCAACAGGAGTAGCCCTTACTTCCATAACAAGTCACTCATTCGACGGTCGGGTGACAAGACCTTGAAATTCAAGCACGTTTCACCTGTCAAGCTCGAGATTATGAGCTCAGATCCACCCTGGTACTATCAAAGCAAGCAGGGAGACTATTCGCAAACACAGAATTTTCATCAAGGTACGCGAGTATGTGCCTGCCGTTATCTACGGTGTCGTCGATAGTCCTTGAGAACTGAACGCTCGGGTCGCAAGAGCGCGCTTGAGCCCTTGAATGGTCAAGGTGACGTGCGCTCGCGCCGTGCCGAATTCTAGAATTTAGTATATCTGATACATGGACGTCAGTCTTCAGCTCCATCGAGATGAATGAACGGAAGTACCAGTCAGGTGTCAGAAGAGCGACCCTGACATCTTCAACCTGAGTTCGGGTCAGCACTGTGTACAGAGTTATATCCGACTGTGCAAAGCAGGGACGGGTAACCATCATTCCTGTCATCAGTAGCCATTTAATACCTGCCGGCGAGCAGTCCAATGACTAGACCGTCTAAGCACTGGATCATTCATAGTGCGTCTGAACCTCTCTCGCCAGTGACAGCGTTGCCAGCGTGTTGAGCTCGCCATCTCATCTCAACGCCACAAATAGTGACATAGCCCTGCAGGACGTCGACTAACGCTGCCCTTTGGTGGTAATACTCACCAATAGTGTTCAGGCATCTTGATTTCACTAGGACAATATCTGAAACGGTTTCTAGTCTTATACAGCAGCCGAAGAGTTGGAAACAATTGTTACAAAACATACGAATACGGTTACAATGGGAGTGTGCGTACCGACCATCCAACCTAATCCAATGGATTGTAATATCAGCGAAAAGTCTCCCCCTGCCCTCTCATTCCCAGCTCAGCATCGTCCGCGCAGCATTCAACTCGATCGACAAGTTCGAAATCACCAATTCCTCATTCTTGCCGTCGTATGTCCAACCCTCCGCCGTGTTGTCGTTCAGTTTGACCGTCGTCGGTTGCTGGACGCCGAGAATGGTGACTGTCTCGAGTTTCTGGAGAATAGAGTACTCTCCTTTGCTGTTGATCTCCAATTTGTCGTCGTGAGCGACGAAGGTCAACGTACGGCTTGCTCCCGGAGGATAGCTTTCGCCGTCATCAACGTAGGCATCACCCCACGCAGTACCTGCCTCATTCAGAGATACCAGAAGCGAGTAGGGACCCTCGCGTGTCTCATAGATCGTATAAGCAGGCTCCTGGTGCAAGAGTAGGATAGAGCCGTCTCGGATGTGGACGTTGATGTGACTGATGGGAGCGCTCAGCGTCGTATTGGCACCCGGAGTAGCATCAATGGCTGCATGGCTCCACCAATCACGCCAGATGACAGTACCTCTTCCAGGGAAGATGCCTTGAATGTAGTTGGTTTTAGTTTCAGAACTTGCGGAAGCGAAACCATGAACGCACCGTCAACTGTGGTTGCTCCGGGGGTCAGTACGGGGGTAATGAGGATGTCACCCCCAATGAGCCACTGTTTGTCTACGTTGAAAAGTTCTGGCTCGTTGGGGAACTCGTAGAACAGGGCCCGGACTGGAGGGAGGCCGTTCGTGGAAGCGTTTGCAAAGAGGGTATACTATCACCCAACATTTAGTATGCTTAAGTGAGGTTTGGTATGGCACGAACCCAGTACGGTAACATTGAGTATCTAGCAGCAATAGCGGTACGTGTTGCATTCGCAACGCTGTCCCACCGATACGGTTCCTGAGGGAGAGCACCATATGTGTTGTGGTTCCTGTAGAATGGTGTGAAGGCAGAGAGCTGCATCCACCGATTGCAAAGTTCTTCGTCGGTGTTGCCATCTGAGAAGGATTGGAACATGATCAATTCAGTGTCATAAAACCGACTCACTGAAGCCACATGTATCAGCACCAACCATCGGAATCTGGTATATCTGGAACTGGAGGATGCCTTGAATACTCAAGTACATGTATTGCCATTTGCTGTAGTTATCACCCAGCTGGACGAATAAGAACCTCCGTAAGCTCAGAAAGATAGGACATACCCAATGCCCAGTCCACTTTCCGGAAGATGGGAAGGTGGAACGACTGATTAGGAACGGCCTCTTCCCATTGAAGATTGTTTGCAGAGCGTTATGCGTAGTTTTCTCTTCTAGCATTCCAAACAAGTTGTGTATATCAAGCTCAACGTAGCCACCGTAGTGAGTCGCATTTGTGGCCAGCGTATTTCGAGAAAGCGCGCCAGCGCCTAAAGACGTAAGTATAGATCGATCAGAACACAAAGGGAGTAACAAGAGTCTGACCGTTGTGAATGGCATACGGCGGGCTGGTGAGGTTGACTCCCGGCTCGCCCCCAGCGCCAACTCCACGTTTCGAGAGTGTCTCCATTGTCCTTGATGGGCAAGAGTTCGTCGATGTTCCGTTGATCGTCATGTTGCCGCTGGGCCCCCAAAGAGTTTCATTGTAACTGGAGGGTTATAGTGAGCGCATCGCAGTGACAAACGTGCAACTATACTAACCATTCAGGGTATCCGGTTACGACGGTACCGATCACGCTGAATGGTTGCAATGCAGAGAGATTTGCGCCAGTACCACTGTCCCGGGAATAAGCAAAGATATAAGACCAAGTCCTGTAGTTAGCTTACCAGGAGTAACTGCAGAAGGAGCTCGGTTCATTCATGTCGAGCCAAATTCCAGAGAAATCGACCCCAAGTCGAGTCCAGTTTGACAATGCTTCTGTCCACCACGCTTGGGTGTTTTCTGCTAACCAATCGGGGAACGCCTGGCAGAGATAAAATAGTCAATATAAACGGAGACAACCTGCCAAGAAACGCACTGAGTAACCAGGCCAAACTTGTCCCATGTAGAGGGATCCGTCAGGGTTTTTGATGAAGGTATCTCTGTACGATGTAAAGGCATGATATACTCATAACGATCCGATCCGACATACCTCGCCACTCCATCGGAGAAAGGGTCATACTTAGCAGGGTAATTAGGCAAAAGTAACTAGGGGATATTAAAGCAAGAACTCACTACATCAGTCGCGTTGACAGTGACTCCAATACCTGCGTCCACAATAGGGATATCTAACAAAATAGAGTGATACAACATATACCTGCGTATCATCATGTGCCCTAGAGGAAACACTCACAATGTTGGTGGTTGGCGGTCTGCGAGGATGAATGAGCCACGTGTCCATTACTGGTCAAGACAACTGACCAGTTGCTCAATGAATTTCTGGAGTTCTTCATTAGGGAATCTCACAGGATCAGTCGTAAAGTCACGGTATGCATGATACAAGTCGATGTCATTCCATTGAACTGGTTTCTCATTTAGCCGAGAAGCACTATACATACAATATAACAAACCTTCAAGAGGAATATTCGCTGTACGCATAGCAGCAACGTTTGCGATGTCTTCGCTAATGTTGACGTATCCCCACCTCAGAAGGTGTTCTATTAATCATCCCGGCAGCCCAGCAGAATTGCAAAATCAGTAGCCTACCTGCATAGGTGGAATCCAAAGCCCCAAGCGGGTTGCCAGGTAGGATAGCCGATTGTTGCCCCGTATTGAGCAATTACCTCAGTATCAGTGGGCCCAGAGAAGAAGTAGAAGTCCAGGATTCCCCCAATCATTCGGTACTCGATGAGTGATACCCTCGAGCCAGGCGGAGTCTGCAAGAAGATATCAGACCCGGCAGAACTGCCAAACCATTATCGTTACAATGGTTCACATATGAACATTGACTTGTAGTACCTGAGCAGTAAAACTCCGGACGATGACGATGTGTTAGTGACCTCATCGAAGCGGTGCTCCAGATATATCGGATGTGAGCCATACCTTATATGTGTCAGTTACGCAGAGACAAAACTTCAATTGCCTCACATATTCTCGTCAATAGGATCTCCGACGTCGCGAGCCCAGTGGGTCTGGACCGTGCCAACCCCGCCGTCTGTACCTATGTCACGTCGGAAACCACTACTCGCAATAACCTCGCCTAGACCGTAGATGTTTGTGCCATAGGGCAACGCAGAAGTAACCTGCTCAAGCGGCTAGCATCAGCTCGCAGGGTATTCGTGACGCCTTGCTTACCTGAAGGTACTGATCTTCGAACACGAGAGGAAACCCATCAAACGCCGTCCTAGGGTCCGAGGCATTGAAGGGTGGAATGGGTGTTGAAGGAAGCGAAGTAATTCTAGTGTCAAATATAGGCGTTGCGTCCGGTTCTGAACGACGTGTGATCCAGAAGGCGAATGGCGATACATCATAGTTGAATACAAGATCAGATGACTTTGTGAGTGATTCTGTTGGCGCAGGAGGACGTTCAACAACAGACTCGGGAATCGTGAATTGTTGATTCGCAGTGTCATAAATTTTGACATGGAGGCTAAACGCGAAGGAGTTTAGCATCTGTGGAATCTTGAATATTTGAGCGGCTCACGTCGTCTGGGACTGATAGGTGACTTTGATGGTGAGATTCGCAATGTCCGTGCCAAACGCATCACAAGGTGTACCCGCGAGTGATAACTGAGCAGTCAGACCGTACTCGGAGTCCGTCAGAGATCCCAAAGTGTAACCTGTGGCATATTGACGTGAAGCCTACAGACCATAACAGAGAATATACCTGGGCAATGTGTGACATTCATCGAATACGAGGCACCACCAGTGGATTGACGCTGTAGTAGGGGAGAAGTGCGGCCCCACACGACCGTGGTGAGCGAAAGCCCAGCCAAGATCGCAGAGAGCATGATGACGGTGGTCAATTTGCCCGAAAGAAAGGACGTCAAAGGGTTTTTATAGGAGAGCTGCTGTCCGCCTTCCATCACCGACCCCACGGCGACGGGTATCTGTTTCATGAGAGAATAACGTAACTGGGGTGTTGGAAGCGAGTGGGACGGGTTTTGATCGCCGCCGACGGAGGGCTACGATGAAGGTGACAGTGTGTCCCAATATGTGCCAGGCATTAGTGTTCGGTTCGGTTGGCAGCGAATTTTAGTCTGTCTGGTCAATCGGGCCAGGAGAGCTTAACTTCACTTAAGGATAGATAGCCACGATGAGAGTTGAAATCATCGTTCAACCACTCTCACCACATAAGGCTGGCAACCAGTAGCCGGCAGCCAATAACCGAAGCGCGTACATATATGGAATCAGTGATAATTGTGTTTTGAAGCTTTGGTTTGAAGAACAGCCTGTGCCTAGTACTCAAGTGCCACGAACATGGCTGTGGCTTTCACATCGCCATAGATGTTCGCTTGCAATTGGGCTTACTTATCATTACGTTTCACAACGAAACACTCAAGTCATCTGAAAGACAGACATCCCCATCATCATGGCTCTGTGGCCCTCCATCAGCTCGTGATCCCTCAAACACTGCAACACGGATGACCATCTCCAACCATCTTTGATTTTTGACATTTCTCATTTCGCCAATGTCCACATGCAGGCAGTGGCAACTTCGCGCTCGTGCGACTGGCATTTCTCGATTGGCTATAGTCGAAGGACACGAAGAACTTGCTCTGTAAGAAATGTAGCAAAGTCGGCTTCTAGCATAATAGCCGTGTTGATTGATAAATGTTCTCAGCACGAGGTTGCTCTTTTCCCCTTCTAGGTTGACACGACTCGCCCCATAACTTTCAAATGGCCATATTCCACGACGAGATTCCGGAGAAACATGTTGAATGGATTGCGAGGCAAAAGATGTTCTGGGTCGCCACCGCCGCTCTCAATGGTCATGTCAACGTCTCCCCCAAAGGTCACATCGAGTGCTTTCACGTGTTGAACAAGAACCGTGTCTGGTATGAAGATATGACTGGTAGTGGTGAGTTACCATCGGTGTGTTCTACCCAGTTTGTGGCTGATTTCGTTGCGAGGTATTGAGACCATTGCACACATTCGTGAGCCTGGAAACGGTAGGATCACAATCATGTTTCATGCGCTTGATGGCGCACCACGAATCTTGCGCATGTGGGGGACAGGTATGTACACCTTTCGCCGCACCATATCAAGCAGCATTATTGAACGACTTACTATAATGCAGGTACCGTGCACGAATTTGGGTCGCCAGAATATGATGCGCTCATTCCAGCCACCGGTCGTAAGGTTGGCTCGCGTGCCGCAATCGTCATTGACGTGCACAGAGTCGCCACAGTGAGTACTCTGTACCTGTACTATACGGTCGCTCTATACTCGCCCAGTCGTGTGGCTACAGCATCCCTCGATACAAATTCATTGGGCAGCGCTCGCAGCTCGAACGATGGTGTGATGAGCTGGAGCAAGCGGAAGCACGAGTATCCCCGACAGAAAAGGCGCCAAATGGGATCAAGGCGTGGTGGGCTGCAGAAAATACTCGCAGTCTCGATGGTCTTCCAGGCCTGGAGCAAGCGCACACCACACAGCTCGCGATAAATAGCTCTTACGACCGTGACGCACCACGACTATTTCCCCAAACTGACCCAGTTGTAACTACCGCGCCAGCATCAACCAAGCTTTTTGATGGCAGGCTCCTGGTGGCTTTCTCTTTAGGTGTTGTGGTCAGCTTGGCAGCCATGAGACTTTCTGGCCTGCGCACACACTGATCGATGATCGGTTTTCGGATTTATTCAAGTGGTACTGTACTTTTTGATTCACACGCACATCTTGTACTATCCTGTGCAATAACTTCAGCAGCCCATCAACTTCGGTAGTCACATTCGGTCACACTTTTGTCACCCATGCTGAAATCAAACACAGCTCAGTATGTGCGGAGAACTGAAATCGACATCAACAGAGTGATTAGTTAAGGTCGTCAGTACTAGACATGGCTGTAGACGATACGCCAACATATATACTGTACTGATTAGAAGATGATAGGTGATATGTGTCAGTGGCACTATTAATAACATCAGCATTGTCCAAGTAATAACTATATATACCGTTGTGTCTCGATATGTGGGTGTCATGTGGCAAGAAGTGATCATAAGATTTTGTTGTGCACGTCACATCCTAGGAATGCAGTATGAATGGGTTGCTGGGTATTGTGGGACGGCAAAAATGGTGACCGCACTGGTGAATTGATACAGCGTCCTCCCTCGAGAAATTAGAACTCAGCCCCGGCATCATTCGGCATGCAAGGTCAGAGTGACAATTCAGCGTGACACTGACCTTTTTTCTATCTTGCTCATTTCTGCCTTATTTTTGCTCGTTCAAGTTCGAAGAGGTTCAGAATATAGTATACATTATACCTAGTAAGGTATACAGTGAGGGTCTTGTATAGAATTCATGTTTTGAGAAACTGCCGAAGTTGATGGTCGTGCCGAAGTTATTGGACAGGATAGTATCATGGCGAGGCAGTAGTAGTGGTACATCCCCACCCTGACTGTCGTGTGACCAGGTGCCAGTTTCGGATCGGATCGCGGAGGTCAGATACAGACCAGGACTCCCTCGGAGGTGTGTGGGACAGTAGTTCAGGAGTTTCAAACACATCCATTTGCAGACTGGGCAGTGTCTTGACTGATTCAACCATTGAATGCATTGCTTCATCCCCTGCGAGCGGATAGTCCAGGAATTCGAGGCGGATGCATTACTCTACTTGTGACATCCCTTGTTCACTCACAAGTAAATGTCACAGTCAGTAGACAGCTATAGATTGGCACTGTTTTACTCCCGGACTGCTCCCAGACTTCCGTCTCAGCGGAATGGCACGCTCCATCAGCCTCGTTAATTGCTGCAAATCAAAACAAGGGTTGGGAACCCGACGGAAAGCAGAGGGGTAAGAAAACAAAACAACTTACATGTAAAACCCCTGTCACTTAGAGCGAGACGGCGGATCTCGGAAACCATTTGCTGTCATGGATCCCGTGTATCCCCAAGCCTCTTGCGCTTGAGTTTCTCCGTGACCTCCGACCATGCGGGGGATATAGTAGTATCGGCAGGATCACCAGTTTCCACGATAGGATGGTGTTACTTTGAATGCTAGAACAAAAGACAAATAGGTTGATTCGAGATACAGTACCTAGAACAGAACTTCGGGCGTGGTTTCTGGAGAGAAAGGGAAAAGTAGAGCGCACTCTGGGAGATTGTAGTGACTCAAAGATTACTAAGCGAGAATTGACCAGATCACGTGGAACGGCATCTTGTTTCTTGTTCCCAGCGGCAGCAGATCGCTTGTGTTTCTTTCATAACTACCTCTTACTTGGCATTCATCCACGGCTTAGAAGACAACATGGCCGTGAAAACATATACCTGGATCACATTTTGGTTTCTATTGTCCGCGCCTGTCATCTTTTGGGATGTCATGTACTGTTTTATGAGGTATGTCTCGTGTGCTGTCGATTGCGGGACATCTCACAAAATTCAGACCGCGCTCGATGGTTGGGGGTGATCTCCACTGGATTTGGGAGCCATATGGGATATACCAAAACGTGGATCTAGTGAGTCCCCTTCCACACTTGCGAGTTCTGTATTCAGATTTCATTGTCTGATAGGTATACGGTTTGAAGTCTCTCGAAGAAAACAGTGGGTTTCCCAACGCGCAATGTAATTTTTTTTTGGGTTCATCTTGTTCCAGCTTGACCTCTCTCATAGCACTTCTTAATGTGGTGGAAACCCTAATGAATCTGGCCTATGTCTACCTCGCACACGCGTCCAGCTGGCCTGGCGCACCCTTGATCGGCTTTGCTGCTGCGACCATGACGCTTTCCAAGACAGCGCTTTATGCACTGCAGGAATATTACTGCGGTGGGTGCGCAGTCGGGCATAACTCGTGGAGCGACCTTGTCCTTTTCTGGATCATTCCAAATGGGTATGTGTTTGGTGCTCTTTTTTGACTACGCGTTTCATGTACCAATGATCGGTTTATTTCCCCTTCGTCCTCTTCTCTGGACTTGCACTTGTGACTGTACAATCCGTCACGGCGTTCTCTTGGGATAGTTTTTGGATCGTGTTTCCAGGCTTGATCACGTGGCGCCTTGGTGCTGATATTCTGGCTTCTCTTACCGTCGCGTCACAAAGTGTACGCAAGGCTGCGTCTGGAAAGATCCATTGAGCCTTTGAGGTTGGTGAGCCTGCGGTCACAACCTATGCTGAATGTATCGTTTGGAAACTGGAAATCGGGGTGCTTACCACGTAGTTCCCGTGAGGAGATAACGTTGTCTGGCATTACAGGTGCTTATGGCTTTCCGAGTCCAAGTCGATTTGAGTTTTATGTACTCGTCTTCATGAAATCGAATCAAGTGTATCGTACTAGACGTCAAATAAGTCCGTGACGAGCGCCGGGTCTTCTACTCGTTGGGCTCTGGGTGATTATGTGACAAATTTGAATCAGTGCCCTCACTTTTTTTTCAAGTATAGCTTCCCTTGCCATAGCTTCAGATGGAAACATGGCATACTGGTATTGGATTGGGTGTTTCAAGTTAAACAGTGCAAAGAGAACTTGCATTGATATCATCATCCCCGCTGATACCGCGTAGAAGCCGCACTTTAACGAACACCATCACACGGACATCGTTCAGGCTCTGGAAATGACATCCGCTGTCTCGGGTAACCTTGTCTCCTTGTCTTGTGACCAGCCTGCGATGGGATTGCCGAGGCGAGGAGCACCTACCCGAGCTTGTCATCCAATCTCGATAGTATTGTGGAAGTGACTTGACTGGCATACGGTACCTCCGCGGCGGAACCGGCAATATGCCTGGCATACGTGGCGTCTCAGGACCTCATGAGCAAAGAGAATATGTTCCCCCACCCCCATTCCCCGGATATTTGTTAGCAGTGAATGTTTCCTTTGGCAGAATGAAAGTCAGGTATCTTTGAACGGATCAGATTGAGACGCCATCAACGATGAGAATTACATTTTGTTTTATGTAGCTTGCTTTCTAAAAAAGGTCGCTCGCTTGCACACAGTCAGGGGCTGTGAAAGGGGAAAAGCGTTTCAGACATGCTCGCGTGTTTTCACATGAATTTATATGGATAGGTGAAGTTACATCGCGGGTCCCGAGTCGTCTTCATGGCTCGGACGATTTCTGCGGGGGGCCTTTTTGGATGCTCGGAAGAGTATATCTATATCTGCGACCTTTCATGAGTCGGTTACCGAGCCTCGCTGCCCAAGTGCCAGTCGTCAAGCTCAACCATCCGAAGAGCGGCGATCACTAGTCACACAAGCGAGCGATCGCGTTGCATCTGCTGTGGGCCATCTTTCAGGCTATTCGCCGCGCCTCGGTGATGTAATGTTCGATACATTTCAGGGGGTGAATTCGACGTCCATTCCCTTTTCTATTGGTAACTTCAGACAACACGTTCATCTGGAAAGCCGATCGTTTCACTTGAACGCCGTCAGAGTTGCACGGGACTGGATGAGGCCTGTGGTGATGGGCACTCGCCTCGAGGTCTACAGCTTACTTTGTGTGCCACTTCATGTCCTGTGCGAGTCAGTGCTGTTCGCTGCTGAATACTCACCGTCTATCTGTACGACTGTTTCCAATGGGGTTAAGACCGAGAAGAGCAATGGGCGTCAGATGGTGTCAATTTACACGCACCACTCGGCTCGTCGGGCGGCGTGGGTTGTCCCAAAGCCACCCCGCAATGGTACCATGCCCAGATACTATATAACGGGTGGAAAACACGTTCGAGCCAGAAGTGGCTGCCGAGAATGTGAATTATAAACACGAAAGGGATTCGAGAAGTCGCAGACGTGCGAGTATCCAGATTTCTCGTCAATAGGCAGCAAAAAAGTGCCTACGCCATCGATCGCAGTTCGCTACCCTGCACCAGAAGCGACATGGCGCCCACAAAATGGAACTTGATACTTGATTTGTAGTCTCCCGCGGACCTGGGTCAGGTCTAGGCCTGATACAGACGGAAATGAAGTTCTCCAAGCAGACGCGGAAAGATCAACTCGACCTTACAAATAGCAGGGGTGATGCCTTGAGGATAAGCTGGCGATGCTGTCACACTTGAGTCCCTAGGGGTAAGGCTGCTCCTTCACCTTGCGGCCCGCGTATCATGCAGAGATAGGTCGCACAGAATGAATGGTATAATTCTCAGAGTCGTGTGCTCACGGACTCTTGCGTATGCCAGTATGACATCCGAGGGTGCAGACACTTCAGCCGGGCCAATAGTCAGCCTACTGCACATAAACCTGTGTCGTGAAACTGCCGGTTTCAGGGGCAACCACAACTGCAAGAAGTGTTTCGCGACGGTTGCAATTTGTGTGCGCAGCTGTGCACGACACCGTTGCAAATTACAAGGGATGACAAGACAAAAAACCTGGATTGCCTCTGGGATTATATTCTTCTTTTCATAAGAACTCCCACTACCTACAGTCAAGGGAACCGTTTGCCCGAATGCTCGCATCGACACGGATATTCTTGCTTACTATATGATCCCGTTCATTCTGTCGTTTTTGGAATTTTGATCAGTGAGATGGAAGTAGAATTCAGAGATTATGAAACCGAAGCCGAGAGAGGCTCCGCCAAAACACGAACATGCGAAACATGTTTTGAACTGCGACCCCTTACTACTAGGTACGAGAAAGTCTCGATACCTTAATCAATATGTCATGTTCCCAGCGTTTTTCTCTATCTACTCCGTGCAGCGACTGCATCAGATACGAAGATGCGATGCGACACCTCGGGTTTGGGTGTCCCCCCTAGACTTGCCAGAAGTTGGAACTGTGGCACACGCTTCGACACGTCGTGCAACCGCCGTTCATAGGTAATCGTTCTACGACTTGAATTCCACACACGCGAGCCACCGGCGCCGCGTTGCTGTGGTCCATGTACCCGTACGTGGTCCCGAGCCCCGCCGCGCGTCAGGTGGACTCTCAGCCCTCAGTTTCGCATGTCCTGTGCTCGAACTCGGAAATGGGTATTCGGGGCGAGGATGTCGGCCGTTTCTCCAACGAGGGGCATCTCGCGGTCAGGCAAATGTACGACCAACTCGTGGCCAGGCCCGCGTCTCGCTCCTCGCAAAGACTGTTCATCGAATGCACCCATCAGCCAGCATTGGTGCATGTACGTTCGTTTTTTTTTCTCCTGTCGCGTCATGGGGGTCTTTACTGCATACCAGCGTCCCCCTGGCTGCGCGAATGAACCAAGAGAGGGGCCATCACTTGAGGGACACCAGCGACGTACGCGATGGTTCTGTATCTTGCGAGCACCGTCGTGCTTACGCTGTGACACGGTCCTCGACTGCCATCATCGTTTGCGATCACTCGGTGTCGGTGCTCGAGCCCCAAGCTTCAGATCTGAAATATCTGAGGACCAATAAAATCCACTCGTTACTGTCATCACCACACGTCCATGTCGCTCTTCCAGAACGACACAAGCCCTGTTTTCCTATATCAATACATACACGAATCCCCTAGGTCCAAAACACCATCCTCATACATACTTACACAGATCTCGCCAATGTCAAAAAATAGTACAGCCAACAAACAACCGAGAAGAGCCGAACTAGGCGTGAAAGGGAGGTTGCGGGGCCGCGGAATGGGTTGGAACATGCCCGTGGACAGGATAGAGTGTTGAACGCCGTCTGACTCACAGGCGTCGGATGTGAAGCGCTTGACAAGGGGCATGGCGTACCTTCGTGGTATGACACTGCCGAGTCTCAGCTTGGAAGAATGTCGATATCCAGCCCCAAGACATCGCGGCGAACTCCTTCAGTCCATCTCCATCTCCATCTCCATCTCCATCTCCATCTCCATCTCCATGCCATCCCACGTCTGTGCTCCCCTATTTCTTGCGCCCTTTACGTCCTCCTGCTCGTCCTCGCGTACGCTGATTTGCGTCACCTCACCCTCCCCGTCCTCTGTCTTCCACCCGCGTGTATCATACACCCTGGGTATCGCCCTCGTTCTGTCCATCCCGTTCTCCGTATCCAGATCTATACCCTCGTCTTCATCTTCGCTCCTGCTTTCCGAGGCTGACTGTGACCGCGAGCGAGACCCCGACGACCCCGACTTGAATCGGATAGACGAGCGCGGAAGAGACCATCCGCCTTTCGAGTTGGAAGTGTACTCGCACCCGGACACGAAACCATACTCGTACGCGTTCGACCTGCGACGTTCCCTCTCTTTCACCGCCTGCGAGACGGGCGACGAGTGTGAATGCGAATGCGAATAAGACAGCGAATGGGTATGGGCACGCGTTCGCGGATAGGATGGGAACAAGGATAACGAGACCGACGTTGACGCCGGCGATCCCCACGATCCAGACCTTGTTCTTTCCAGGTGGAGCGCGAGCAAGTTCAGTGCGTCGTCCTCCCTCGTCGCCGTCTGTTGCGCTGGCACTGGCATTGGAGAACTCGCGTGCATAGGCGTGGTCGGTGTGCCCAATAACCCTGGATGGACTGGAGAGACACCAACCCCGCCTCCACCAACCGGCACCGAACTCGAAAGGGGAAACAATGTGTGAGCATTAGATGCCGGTGGGAGTGGCGGTGTGATCGACGTTGTTGTCGACGGCAGCCCAACGTCGTTTGGTACGAAAGCAGGCGGAGGGACAAGTCCGCCCGAGAGGAAAGATGGCCATAACGAGCGATCTTCGGGCAAGGAGGCCGAAGAAGGTGAGAGATGTGAGAGGATCGCGGCGGCCTAGCCAAATATGGTTTAGCGTCAGTTCGAGAAGACTCGTGAAATAGGAACAAGCGTAAACACAATGGGGAAAAGCATGAAGGCGCATGGGAAGAAAAAAATGAGCGGCAGGGACGAGACTGACCTCGAGTAATTGCACCTGTTGATGCTTGCTCAACACGAACTTGGATGCTTCACGCCATTGTGGGGTATGTTCCCAACGATGTTTGATCAAACAAGAGGGGTGTCGATAGACCTGGACGAGCAGACGAGATCAAGTTTAGTCATGTCATCACATGGGATATGCGATACAACCTTGGAACAACTCTCGCACGTAAAAATAGTACCTCGTTTACGTCCAGACCTAGTGCCATTGGGGACATTGGAGACAAGAGGAACATGTGACTGAGGAGGGGACATGGAAAGGCGAGAATCGTCGGCGCCGGCTAGGTCAGGTTCGAACGCACCCTTGGTGGAGATGACCCGAGGGACCTGAATAGGTTGTGCGCCATGGGCAGAACGGTGCGACACCGTAGGCGAGGAGAGCGAGAGCGCTGCAAGAGAAGCGGAGGCAGTTTGCAGGGACGTCGGGCTGAAACAGGATCAGTACGACCAATATGTAGATGGATTAAAGGAAAAAAGTGTGACGGCCGCCCGTCCCGTATCGAGTAGTACTTACAAAGGGCGAGTGGCAGCATCGCGAGCATCGCTCAGCCTCCTTCTGGATCTGCCTGCGGAGGAGAGCCGACGGTGCTTGGTGGTATTCGTCGTTAAGCCTGTTTCGGTGCGATCAGAGATGGAAGAAAGGGCGATGTGAGACGAATGGCTCACCCTGGGAGGACCGCGGGGCAGACTCGACGACGAGCGAGGCGGATATTGGTGCAGCATTTGCGGCAGCAATGGAGAGGGAAAGCAAGGAAAGGTTCTGAGGGTGGTCATCCTATGAAGGAGGGTCAGTCGAGGCTATTAGAATCGGTAGATGCGAACCTGGGACATGACAAGAAGGTGGACATAAGTTATGTCTAGTTGCTTTCCTTAGGCCAGTCAATTTCAACGTCCGCCCAAATTTGTGCGTGTCCTAAAAGAAACCGAGTAAGCACGACGTCCTCGATGACACTGATCGGGCGCATTAATCCTACTGGCACTACTACCACAAGAATATGTACCATCTCGTCAAGGACGAGTACAATCAGCGCTCGCAACGACGACCAAGGGAACCACAAGGGGCCATGTCGACGCTCGATTGGACGTCGTTTTCGCACCAAACGACGATAACAGTGTGAACCGGAACGCCGATCCTTTGCAAGTTCGTCGAGGCGGCACCTTCCATGGCCATTCAAGGATTTGTTGTCCTTCTAAAGTTCGCTGAGTAGCCTCACTCCTCGGAGAACGCGAGGGCTAATCGCAATCGTCGCTCACAGCGGCATGCCTTGCCCCTGAACCTCGCACACACTTCCGTACGTAAATCCCATCTCACTACACTCGCGTTTGATGATTAGCTCGTTGGCTTGCCCCAGATGGGTCTCGGCGGTAAGATAAGCATCGCGACGATAACGTGCTTCAGCACGTAGCTTAGCCACCTCAACCTCACCGTGAGATAAGCATCGCGAATTCGTGACGATGACGCGCTGAAGGATACGGACTTGCTTTGCCATATACCTAGGCGAGATGACACTTCGAAGACGTGGTCGCCACGAAGAACATTTCTAGTGGCCGGTGTACTCCTCCAGGGTTCATTGTCCTCCTTACGCTCTCCGAATTACCTCATGTCTGCTTCTCCTCGGAGAATGAACGCCAGGGACCAATCCCGTCCGGAATGAACGGTGTTCCTCCTCCCTTTAAGCAGTGTCCACACGTGAACTTAACCCCCATATAATGGCATTTAATGATCAACATGTTCACGCAGAAATCTCATCATGTACCCCCGTGTCGTGCCTCATATTGGATCTCGGTGGTAAGAAGATGTCCATGATCTCCTCTCGCGATACGGCTCCTTCCGACATAAGCATCGAGTCGCACGGCGAGATAAGCACGCAGGCAACGTCCTGGAAATGCCATAGGACATTTGGTCGGGAACGGCAACCATGCTCGCAGAATGAGCACAGACGAAAAGGGTCCAAGCCAATACCCCCCTCCCTAATAGCACGTAATCACGGATCGGCGCCTCCTGCGGCCAGTGACGCGCTCCCCGACTTATCTGAAGACGCCTCGTCGTCAACCCTGATTCTTCTCGGAAGAATCAAGGGACCGACCACACCGCAGCAAGACGGAGACGGGATCCCTTCAGGTCGTCCTTCACCCATCAGACGCCACGAACCGGGCCCGTGCGTGAAACCGCATCGTCAAGAGGACGAAGACGACCGTCGACGTCCTCGTTATCGCGCTACGTGTCAATACCACCCCCTTCCTCGACCCACTACGACCGTTCGACGATGTGAAATTCGACTCGTCTTGGGCTTGTCCAGAGATCTTGTCGCATGGTTCACCAGGATTGATTGGCAAAGATCCCGGGCCCATCGAAGCATCGCCGCGCTATCGCTGGGTGTGCGGCGTCCGAACGTGCGAGCGAGCTTCGCGCCCTCTCCACTCGTCGCAGATTTCGGACCCTATGATAACTCCTCTCCCCTCCCCCCCCCTTCACTCGGTGAGAGCTCGGCGATAGAGCGGTCGAAGCGTGTGCACACGACCTGTGTCACCAATGTGTACACAAAATGACGAGGAGAGATAAGCATTCGGGCTCTCGACCGACGTGACCGGTGGTTTTCTACTTCGATAAGCCTTTCGAGTTGGTGGACTCGGACGCGGGCGAACGACACCTTGGCCGGAGCGTTCAAACACTTCGTTGGGGAAAACTTGGATACGTGCGGCATCAAAGGTAGACGGTCCAGCGAACCGCGGCGACTTCTCGGAGAGAAAAAAAGGCGCATCCCGCAAGACGCGCGCCTTACCTATGCTGCTTCTCCCCCCTCGAAGTTCCAACGGCCTCTGGCCTCGCCTACATCGTGGTTTGACGCACAGTGCCAGCTCATCGCCGCACCTGGCAAAACATCGAACCCTTCGCTCTCCGCCAGACGCCAAACACAATGGGCCATGCGCTTCGGAGAATTTTTGCGAGTTTGCAGAGGCTTGGTTTGCTTTGGGCTCAACGCCGGTGTGGTCTTTACTGTCGTTTTCGTGTAACTTGTCACCCGGGAATTCTGATTTGGATTCATGGTTTGAATGCCATGATCATGCATTTCATTGGCTGAGCAGTCACTAGCCAGGGTGATCCTTTTGATCACAACAAAACTGACTCGGATCCGGTGAGGTCCCCCCCCCTCCCCCCATGGCAAGTAATGTTGAACGTGCACGTCAAAACGTGTTCGTCATTGTCTCCCTCATGCGGGTTGCATTTACCCTACACAGATCCGTGGTATGGAACATGTAGACATGGACATCAACAAGATATGCGACGACGACGACGACGACGTGCGAACAAACGTCGTAGCATACCAGCGAGCAAAAGGGTACAAGGCCAAAGAAGGATCCGATGACCTACGGATCGACCAAACGTCAGAGGGGTGAGGGGGGGGGGGTGCAAGGAGCCCCAAGGGACAAAACGAGCATGCGCACGCTCTGTCGCCGACATTTCGACGAGGGAGGGCCTCGGCCAAAATGATGCAACAGGGACACTTCCCGACCAGGAAGAAGACTTCCTCTTCCCAGTCGTCCCGAACGAGATCGCACAACCACCGCGACCCCGCCAACTTATCCCCGCCCATGCCCGAGCATGTTACAAGGGCAAAAAAAGACGAACAGCCCCACCAGATCGAGGAGGGAGAGGACACGACTCATCGATCTGTATCGCGCTCGGGGCACACAGTTTCATCCGAGGCCGGTGATGACGACGGTGGTGGTGATGATGACGACGACACTGATACTTGATACAAACCTGCTGATGATGCGTGATGGCACGAAGGCGGCACGCAGTTCCCCCCGACGTCGATTCGGCCATCGCCGCGCCATCATCATCATCATCATCATCCAGGGGGAGGGAGGGGGGCGGGTGAAGTCTTCGCGATCTATATGCACGCAGGCGGCGTCAAACGTTCTTCTTCTTCCCGGCGTTCTATACATACCATATATCCAGAACGGTTTTTCCAACCCTCCCCCCCCTTTCTCGGGATGGCGGACCGCGTGGTCGCCAGCATCCCGGCACACCAGCGCAGCGCGACCAACTTGGGGTGTACAGCGTGCCTTCCCTGTTGACCGACTCCGTCAGTCTGTCAGCGACTACAGCCCAGAAACAGAACGGAGAGAAACGCACGACACCGGACATTGGGCCCATATGGAGCACGTGTGCGATAAGCCCCATCCGTCGTCGAAACCCGATCGTAGTGTGACGTGTGGACGAGGCTCGGACGCTCTGGTCCATGACCGACCGAACCGGGACGACGACCCACCTCGAAACGCCATCATCATCATCATCACCGTCGCCGTGTCGACGACCTCCCCTCCAGCTTGTTGAATTCCTTCCCTCGAGGCCTATAGACGCCCCTGATTCTCCTCGGAGGAACGCCAGGAACCGATCGCACCTTTCGACGGAACGGCACTCCTTGCTCGAAACGCGTGCCCCTCCTCCTGCACGACAGGATGCGCACGCGCGCCCGTAACCGCAAAAGGCCTAGTGATTTGACGGACCTGAACGTCCGTTCTCGCAAATGTGCCCTTTTATATTCGAGGCCCGGGCGATGGCGACGCACCGTACGAGCGTACGTACGTTGCCTCCCCCCCTCGAGTGATCGGCCCAGGATTCCGGCAACGATGACGGGGGCACTTCGCCAACGCCCGAGATATCGCTCTTTCGCCTCTCCCTCTCTTTCTCTCGTTCATCTCCCTCTCGGGCATCTGCGGCGTCCAGAATAGACCCCCCTCTCATTCTCGCTTGCCTTCTTTTTGCAAATTCGACTTCGTCTACCCCGGATAGATGTCGGTGGCAGACGGGTTGGAGAGGCACGCGATCTGCGGTCTCGACACGCGGACGCGGCCAATGAGGACGTCACGGGGTAAGCGCAGCACCGAGATAAGCATTCAGACGACGTGATCAGTTTGTTTGACCTGCTGATGCCATGATGGGGTTGATCACTCGACGGACAGAGAGAGACGGTATTGATTGTATTTTTGACGGTGGTGGCGGCATTGCGCGTCGTTGACATGTCAGGACGGAGAGGGTGGGGGATAATGCCATCACGACCTAACACGTCCGTGCTCCTCGGAGGCAACACCCAAGGGCCAATCGCGGTCGCTGACGGCGTTCTATGCCCGTGTGCGTTCGTACGTCAACGTAGGCGAAACCAAAACCAGGACCCACAACCGATCCTCGCATTGCCCCCTTTCTTCCCCGTTCCTCCAGGCTGCAACGTTTGACGATGTGAAATTCGGGCGACTGTCGGAACCAAAAAAAAAAAAACGCGGCGAGGGGAGGCTTCGCAGCGTGGGGTGAGAGCGTCCTCGTCGCGCGAAAAAGGATAGATGGATGATGACGATGAATGATATCGATCATCGTGTACGGCACGCCGTCGTCGTTTTGGAGACGATGAGAGCACCAGCGGTCTACTAGTCTCGAAGGGGGATCGGCGTGGCAAAGCGAAAGAATCAGCTCATCTTCGTACCAGAGTGTTTGAGGCGTGGCGTTTCGAGTCATGGCTCTGTTCGTGCATGTTCGACAATATGGACCTGAGGCCGCATCCCGGGCGAGATCTGCAGTGTGGAGATGCGGCGCAGCAGACATGCCCGAGATGAGAGGAACAGGGCAACAGTAGCAGTCAAGTGGCTATTGAAGTTGATAGGATGGTAGCCACCACCCAGTGACTTGACGCATCACGCGTCATGATCGTGGTACCGGGGCACTAGAGCGTAGGTACTAGCACGTCGCTCGCCTAGCAGCATGCCGGGAACATGGAGATGACAGCGGCCCTCGATCGCAAAACCGAGATCAACTTTTGAAACGAAACGCACATGCCTGAAGGTGGCACCAGCATCACCCGCTCATCCCGGGGCACATTGTTCCCTCTCCCCCCCACGCTCACCAGGCCACCGCGTGTGCCGTCTGGTTCGGAGAAAGTGAGGGTCGCGAAGTAGCAGGGGCCGTTGCACCGATCAGAAGACAAAGATGCGCCCATAGGTGAAACCTCAGACCGGCGAACAGATTAGGATACAGAGCGGACCGATGTTCGCATCCTGGGATTGAATTGAAAAAAAAAAAGAGGTGTGAACAGCCCGGGTGCAACCCGCTCCCCTGAGAGGGCCGCGCGTGGATGCATCTTGGGTAAAGAGGAATGGGGGGGAGGACCGTCCGATCTTCGGCAATGTGCAGCTGTGCGCTCGGAATATCGATCCTTGCTCATTCATTCATGCGGTATTCTTTTTTTGGTACATGAAAGGGGATTGGTGCCTTTCTCCGGTCCTTGTACGTTCAACCTGGCCCCGCGCGATTTTCCGGTAGGAAGAGAAGAGAAGAGGGATGGAAAGAGGACGAGGATAGGGGGAGAGGAAGAGAGAGAGAGATAAGGGTTGAAACGGGTGATGTGTTGATGCCCGATAGGTGGATAGGCTCGATAAGCCAGCTGGAGGAGGAGAGGTTGAAATGGCTGTGGCTGTCTCGGCGCGTGAGTGATTGGGTTACCTGGCTCATGTTGAACACAGGACAGGCGAGGCGAAGAAGACGTGTACACGTCACGGTGGCCTCGAGCCACGTCAGATACAGCCTTGGTGTCAGAACGTGAGAGGGAGCCGCGATCTGGTTGAACTCCTTGGAAAGAAAAAAAAAAAAAAGAAAAAGAAAAGGTATAGGCGTCGTCGTCGTTACTCGCTGTGGAGGGTCGGGGTTACATAACGAAATAATTTTTCGCAAGTTGTTGTTCGAGTCAAAGGTCTTGGTTGATGCGAGCCTCTTCTAGATTTGGGTGGCTACGTCTGAGCTGGAGCAGGGTACGACTCAAACACACGGACATGGCCAGCGTGAACAAGACCGCACATCCGTTCGACAAGGCTCGTTTCGAGGCTCTCCTCAACCGTCGCTTCTTTTACGCACCCGCGTTCGAGATCTACGGCGGTGCGGACGACATCTCTCCTCTGCTCGCTGATGCGCTGACGCTGATCCTCGTCGCCAGGCGTCGCGGGTCTGTACGACTATGGCCCGCCAGGGTCGTCTCTGCAGGCAAACATCATCGCGGAATGGCGTCGACACTTTATCGTGCACGATCACATGCTCGAGCTCGACACGACGATCATGACGCCCGCGGCGGTGTTCGAGGCATCCGGACACGTCGCGCGGTTCGCAGACTGGATGGTCAAGGATACCAAGACTGGGGACGTTCTGCGCGCGGACCATCTCGTCAAGAGCGTGCTCGTGGCGCGTCTGACTGGCGATCGCGAGGCCCGTGGCATGGCCTCGGATGCGACCAAAGAGCAGGAGGAGGAAGACAAGAAGAAGAAGAAGAGAAAGAACAAACAGGTGGAGCGGGTCGCAGTGAGGTTACCGGACGCGACGGTCGCCGAGTACGAGCGACTTTTGGTGCGGCTGGACGATCTCACTGGGCCGGAGCTCGGCGCGCTCTGTCGGCAGCACGACATTCGGAACCCCGACACGGACAACGACGTGAGCGAGCCACAGCCGTTTAATCTGATGTTCGCGAGCAGCATCGGGCCGACGGGCCAACATCCCGGGTGAGCGTCGGTGGCGTCGGGCGTCGGTGTGCACGGACCAACTGACGACTTGCAGGTATCTCCGGCCCGAGACGGCGCAAGGCCACTTTTTAAACTTTTCGCGGCTGCTCGAGTTCAACAACGGGCGGGTGCCGTTCGCGTCGGCGCAGATCGGGCGATCGTTCCGGAACGAAATCTCTCCCCGCGCGGGGCTGTTACGTGTCCGGGAGTTCACGATGGGCGAGATCGAGCACTACGTCGACCCGGCCGACAAACGCCACCCACGCTTCTCGGACTGCCGCCACGTCGTCCTCAACGTCCTCGATCGACGCGTCCAATCGCAAGGACGGACGACGGTGACCCCCATCTCCGTCGGTGACGCCGTCGACCAAGGCATCGTCGCCAACGAAACCCTCGGATACTTTCTTGCCCGCATCCAGCTCTTCCTCGTGCACATCGGTATCAACCCTGCCCGACTCCGCTTCAGACAGCACATGGCGAACGAGATGGCCCACTACGCGACGGACTGCTGGGACGCAGAGATCGAGAACGCGACCGGCTGGACAGAGTGCGTCGGGTGCGCTGACAGGGCCGCGTATGATCTCTCGGTGCACGCAGCGAGGACCGGTCATCCGCTCATCGTCCGCGAGGCCCTCAAGGAGCCCGTCGTCTCCGAGCGCGACGTGCCCGAGTTCAACAAGAAGGCGCTCGGACAGAAGCTCGGTCGCGATGCGGGACTCGTGCAGAAGATCGTTGGCGAGATGAGCCCGTCCGAGCTCGAGCGCGTCAAGGAGGCGCTCGCACAGGGGTAAGCACTTGCTGCCTTCTTCACGACCCGTCCGCGGAGATGTGACCGCGCGCGTCTGCTAGGACTGCTACGATCGAGGCAGAGGGAAGACAGATCGCGTTGACGCCCGATCTCGTGACCATACAGCGCAAGTCGTTCAAACAGTCCAGTCCGTCTCTCTCATAGACCTTCCCGCATCGATCCGCACACTCACGTCTGTCTGCCAGTCCGTGAGTTCACCCCCAACGTGATCGAGCCCTCGTTCGGCTTTGGTCGCATCTTGTATACCCTGCTCGAACACGTTTTTTGGTCCCGGGAGCAGGACGTTGAGCGCGCTGTGCTGTCACTCCCGCCCGTCGTCGCTCCGACCAAGGTCCTCATCGTCCCGCTCAGCTCCAAGGACGAGTTTGACCCGCTCGTGCAAGACGTCTGTGCGTTGCTTGTTTCTTGTCCTCGCCGTTATCCACCTCTCACGAGTACACAGCCACCAAGCTCCGCAAGGCCGGCATCCTGTCGAGAGTGGACGACTCGAACGCGTCCATCGGGAAACGCTATGCGCGCAACGACGAGCTCGGCACGCCGTTTGGCGTCACGATCGACTTTGCGTGTACGTCTCTCTCTCTCTCTCCACTTTGCGTATGCCAACGACTCTGACAGCGATCCAAAACGGAACGATGACGCTCCGGTACGCATCTCTTTCGCCATCAACGTCACCCGAGGCTGAGACTTTTTTTCACAGTGATCGCGACACGATGCGACAGTTGATTGGTCCGATGGACGACGTCATTGCGGTCGTGACCGATCTCGTACATGGCAACATCGATTGGCCGACTGCCTGCGAGCGGTTGACAGAGTACACGGGCGTGCAGGCCGTCGATGAAGGCTCGAGGTAGATAGGCTGTGAATGCTACCTTGCGCTTGGGAATGATGCTCGAGTGAGGCTCTGCACGAGGCGACGCCGCAAGCCCAAGGTGGTGCGACCCTGGAGAGAAGGAAGGGAAAGAGATAGACGATGGGACGGCCCAGATATAGGCACGCGTCCACCTCGAGGCCGAGTGTGTGCGCGCGTCGGTGCCGGTCGTGCGTTGATTGGACAGATAGTACATTGTGAGATTAGGCTTTGGATTTCCTAGGAGACCGCGCGCGTGGGTAAGAATAGCGCGTTCCTTACCCTCAAAATTTAGGCGACATCGTCGATGGGCAACTGCAACCGAATTAAAAAAGATTCGAGAGATCTCAGATGGGCCTGCGCATCGTTATGAGAACAACCCGCGCGGGAAAAAAAACTAGTCTCTCGTATAAGAGACCTTTGAACGTACTTCCCACTTATTATCCATCATCATCATCATCATCATCATCATCACCATCGTCGTCGACCATGGCTACCTCTGTTCGCCACGACAAACTCGTCGCTCTCCCCAGTCTCTCCTGCGCGCTCTCCTCTCTCCCTCAGGCTACCAGCCTCGACAGCGTATCGCTACATCCAAGCATGTACGCCCAACACGCCGCAGACAGCGAAGCCAAAGTCAGTGGTCTACTGGCCCCCCCCCCCCCCCCCGCCCGTCTCGGACCCGTCTCATCCATTCACAGCTTAGAAAAGTCTTGTCCAAGACCGCATCGACGCCCCATAGCGCCGCGCCGGTGTACCCCTACGTGCAGTCTGTACGTACCCACACATCCCCGCCCGGCCCGCGCCCTGACCTGCCTCGCAGTCCTCCCATGCAGACTCGCCCAATTCATCACCGCCGTTGATGATGCGTAAATCGGTTCGTCTCTACCTTGTACGCTATCGCATGCCCCTCCTGACGCGCTCGGCAGCAAAAAGCAAAATTCCAGGCATAGCCCTGTCGTCCCCCGATTTCTCTCTCTCTCTATCTCCACACCTCCTGCTAGGTTGGATTATTGTAGACTTAGTATCGCCAACCTAACCGCGGCACCCTCCCCCTCGTTGCATTTCTCTCTCCGCGCATCCCACACGTTTGAGCATCACATCACATTAGACACACTGCATACCTTTTTGCTATATTCATACCACGGCATCTCTCTATCCCTCTCTCTTTTCGTCTCGTCTCTTTTTTTTTTTTTTCCTTCGTGACTTCCTTTCCCCTCGTATTTGGGTCCTCTCCGACGCCTAGTGCTCGGATTATAGTCGATGTGAACCGTTTTTGGTTTTGTATCTAGTCCCCTTGTCCGCGTCGTGTATCATAATGCCGACATCTCACTCTTTCTCTCTCTCTCTCTCTCTCTCTCAGGAACCCGCGCGCCAGTATCAAATTGGTCATTCGCGATCACGTCAAACGCCGGGTGGACGCAAAAAAGCATATGCATCCATTCGAAATAGTATTATTAGCGTCTTAATTATTATACACCACTTTTTCATTCCCGTTGGATGTTGCCAGCTTGCAGCTATCGCCTTATCTCTCTCCCGAGAAAGAGAGAAAAAGAAAAGGGGGTCGTCGCTACGCTCGTCAGCAGCATCACGCGGTCATCCTATCATTATCTCGCATCAACTGCATAACGCGCCCCTACCCTCGTTGCGAGACACCATCATGGTGGGGTCAGTTTTTTTTTTTTTTTTTTGGTCGATAGCTACAGGGTCGATCGTTTCACGCTGCGGTGTGGCGCCCTCTCAGCTTCCCTTATAGTCGTCGTCCAGGCGTGTCGGTCCAGACCGTCGGCGCACAGCGACATGCATACCCAATCATTATAGTTGTGTGTCACGAGCCCGCGCCAGGGTCGGTACGACGCGGGCTCCGTGTGCGGGTCGTTTGGCTTGCGCGCGCGTCGCCCTTCCATACGCTATGTACACTTCTTGGCTCATTTTTTGCCTCGTACGGCGCGTCGCGTCGGGCACGAGCTATTTATTGTCTTTGAAAAAAAAAAAAAAAAAACGCGTTGTTCGCGTCGGTCCTGACAGCGAGGTTGGGCCGGTTCAGGGTCATTCGGTCCCCTTTTTTTTTTCTTTTTTTTTTTTCTGGCGCACTCAGGTCTTAGAGAACGCGTTGGCTATGCGATCATGTGGGCCATCCACGTGTGAAAGGCTTCACGTACGAGGCCCTCAGTACCACTGTGCAGGGTCGATCGACGGTATGCGTCGTATGCCGGACGCCCGGAAGGGGAGTGCGTCGGTCACTTGATCATGCGTGCCCATCACGCACACTCCCGACGTCGATAAGAACCGGCATGGAACCGTCCACTGGGTCACCGACCGACTCCAAAGCCTAGTCGATACGATAAGGGGCGGGCGGGGGCACGCTGGATCGGGAGGAGGTTAGTGGCGCACGTCCACGTGGGGAGGGGTTGATAGACAATAGACGTCAGACGACAGTGCGATGATGGATGATGATGATGATGATGCCATTGATAGTGGTGGTGGTGATGATATGATGCAGAATTGATTGTGTTTGATACAAGTGCGCGCGGCGCCGTGGATTCGAGGAGAGGCCTGAGCGAGCACGCCAGAGAGAGAGGAAGAGAGAGGGAAGGGGAGGGTAATGATCATGATATAATCCTGCCACCAATCCCGTCGTCTTCGTACCGAGCTCGAGGGGGCGGTGGCTGCACTCGACCCAATCCAGGACATAGCCTAAATACATCCGGAGGTAGAAACATACTCTGACCCGGTCAGATGGTAACTCGCAGCCCCAATTGCAAATGTGACACTGGCGTATTCTTGATACCGAGCATACCGCGTGGCGTGTCGAAAACATGTTCCATTGAATATTACTTGTAAGCAATGCATGACATCGTACTCATTCGTCCTCGGGCCACACGCGTCTCGTGTCGCAACGCCTAAAACGAGGGCGGTGCAGCCAGCGCAAAACGCCAAAACACCCAATTTCTGAAACGGTGGAGGGGACGAAGGACCTCATGATGTCAGTACTCGGACCCATACCACGCTGTGATCGAAGGTTTGACGCTTGCGTTTCGTCGCAGCGTCGGCCGGTCCCGGCCGTGTTTCGAGGTTTATTGGCCTCAGTAGCCTCTCGCGTGGTCTCGTCGTGCGGATCGTGCCTTTTCTTTTCTTTTTTTTGGGGGGCAACTCCCGTCGCACAGTGCATCGCCCACGTCACGCCTCGTGTGGCTTGGCTTAGGCCCTGGAGGGGATCGACCCGGGGGCTAGTACTTATGTAGCGCTCTTGTGAGGGCTGGCGGGTTTAGCCGGCGGAGAATCAGTTTTGTCGTTCGTAGAAACGGGTCCGTGGGTTTCCCCCCCTGTCCAGGGTTCTCGAAGGCACCTGACGATGGTCGAGCAGCTGAGAGAGGGAGAGATTCGAACGTCAGTCCTTCTAAAGGCAGCGCGTCCCTGAGGTGGCGGCGGTTTTGCCACCCAAAAAAGTTCTTTCTCTCTCTTCGAGGTGGCCGACGCAGGGTCTACAGTATGAGAAATTTTGCTGTCGGCAATGGCGCGTCCGCAGCTGCACGCACAGTTCTTCCTCTGACATTCTCCAAACAAGAGCACGACACGCAGGGATGAAACCGCAACGCCGATTCAGTCGGCCGAGCGAACCGACAGCAGACGGTGGCGCAAGAATCGTGACGGGATACTTACATGGTGATAACGACAAGCGCGACACGTCGTTGGTCCGTATAGGTCCACAAGTGCCATGACACTTGACAGCCCGGAAATGGCTTGAGAATGAAGTTAGTATCTCGGGACGGATGGGTGATCGCTGATACGCGCGGGCCGAAATACAACATGGCACACGCACGCACGCCATACGTACACACGCCCACCTTCCCCCGACGCTACGGGTGATGATGTATGATGTGCGGCCGCCAGCGTTGGTATGTGCGCGCCATATGCCACCTCCGTGGGCTCGTTCCCACCCCGCACGGTTGCCTTGACACCGTCTAGGACCTTTCTCAAAGAGACCAAGTTTGCGTTGCGCACTTGTCAAGGTCGAAACGTGCGCATGCGTTCGCTTCAGCTTTGACGCCTCGCCGCTTCTTTCCATGATCGGCGATGCCGGGGAGCGTGTGCCCGGAATTCAGTCATCACCGCGCCCACGCTGTCCAACTGGGCTGTCGACGCCGACGAGATTAGGTTCTGAGGGGGGGGAAAAAACGCGTCGGGTACGTACCTGCTACGGCGTAGGACATCATGATGCGTTCGTCATCCCTCTCGTATCTCTCTGCAGTATGGCGGGTAGATCACCTCACCTCGGGCCGACTGCCGATGCCAACTGGAGCGCTGGTGGGCGTTGGGTGCATCTGGAGAAGGGAACGAATTCCCTGCAAGTCGTTGTACTTGTGTCAGGTTTAAGGGCGTGGGTCGCACCGCTGGAGATAAAGGGTCACCCCGTGTCAAGCCCGTCCTATCATGGCCCGCGCATCTGGCGATCGTCCAAAAACCATTGACTCAGGTTCAGACCTGTCGTGCCCGTCCACGCGATCACATAGCCGAGCAAAAAAAAGAGGTGGTCGTGCTGTAAGGAAGTGGCCACATCTGACAGGTTCACCCAATCAGGGGAGCGTGGAGGTTCAGCTTGCCCTGACGTTGGGTAAGTGCTGATCGGGAAATACTAGGGCATGGGCCATTCGCTAGACGGTGACCTTATTGTCTGTGGAGTCGTTTTGAAGGGCGTAGTACTGGAATGGAAAAGAAAAAAGGGTCTCTTCGTGTCTCGTTAGCACAAGCGTAGAACGAGAAAAATCGAGCCGCAACGCCCGGTGACGGTCTTTACGCGATCGATTCGCCACAGGGCCCACGGTGGTTGTTCAGAACCTGATTCCATTCCTTGAAGGTCTCTTCCATGAACACTACGGGAGTGTTCACGATCACCCAGACGACGGGTGTCGTCGGGGAGAAAGGGTACTCTGTGAAGCTTGAACGGTGCGGACCACGACGACCAGCGGCCCTGAGCGGAAGCGGCCCGGTATGTTCACCTTTCCCTTTTTTTTTCCTTGCGTTTACGAACCTGTTCGTGGCAGCTCGCCGACGCCGGGCCGTACTTGTGAGTGGACAGATGCCGTCAGGAGCGGGGAAAGTCTAGTGTCAAAACCAGTGTGGAGAAGAGCCTTGGGGAGGGCAAGCACGCGACGGGACTGACACCGAGCGCTCCGTGTCATCCCACTGGCCAGCGTCAACAAAGCCGCGGGGTGTTGGCAAACGCTTCCCATGTCGAAATGAGAGCGTGTGGGGGTGTATTACCCCGCCTCGCTCGTCCATACGATCCGGAAACCAGTGATCCAGCCAGCCCCCGCGGTGACGAGGGCATGTAATTGCGATACCCACCGGGAAACACTCAAAAAGCCGTCTGGAATGGAACATTCTCCTTGGTGAAAAGCGACGACGCCCCAGACCGAGCGGCTCGTCCAGAATTCGTTTAAAATAGCCTTTTTTTTTTTGCCTGCCGGACCAGGTCACCATCACGACGAAGCTTGTGCAACGCTCCAAGTCACACATCACGTGCGTTATTTAGATGGGACCCGGCGAGCGAACCGTGGAACGTTCATCAACAGGGGTGGGTTGTTGTGTAGGTTCGTCGATCCTTGACGTGTTGTCCAACTGCAAGGTCACCAATAACGTGTCTTCTCAAGCCTTGCCACGAACTTGCACGCACCTCGTTCACGGACGCCTCTTGTTCTCCTCCGACATCTTCTTGTCTCAAGTTCACCCATCTCCGACGCTCTGCAAAACACTGCATACACTGCTCGGCGGTCTTGTCGGCCGTCGGAAGAGATTTCCGGAGTGCTTCACACCCCTGGTTAATGATTGCGCTGACACGGATAGCCTGATTCTAAATGTCACGTTCAAAGGATGCACATCCCTGCGGTACACTACCTTCCCTCTCCTCTACCACGGATACTCTCCTCGGATCAACGCCAAACGCATATCGGGATAGTCTGCGTACAATCTGGGCATATTTTCCTCTCTTGCAATCATTTGGGTCTTAAAGACTGTTATTCTTGGCTTTCTCGTGCACACGGCGTCGCACACTGCTATCATGGCTCTCTCAGACACCGCCCACGTCTCACCCACCACCATGGCCAGTTTGGACAATCTAGTCGACGACGTTCTGATCCAAATCTTTCAGGTGTTACCCATCTTCACCATACTTTCCCTACGCCAGGTGAGTCCCATCCGTACCCACGACGAAAACAACCAAGCTCAAGGGAACCGAGACATCCCGGCGCTACCATGCCCTCAGCAAACTCCGCAGCATCTGGCATGCCCGGTTTTGCGCAGACGTCTTGGCCCGCAACCTGCCCCTGCCTGGTCCCCTCGGTCCCCTCTCCCAACTCTCTGCAACGGAGCTCGAACGACGCACTTTGCGAGCGCTCTACCTAGAACAAGCGTGGCCGCGGTTGTCTGCGAACGCGTTCGTTTCCAAGCAACACCATCACGGCACCAATGTGCGCGTGGACCAGGTCGTGTTTATTCCGGGCGGGACGGAACTATTGACTGTGCAGGGCGACAGGGTGGTGCACTGGCTCATCGTCACTTGGCCCGGATTCACCCAAGGATTGAAGCGCGTCGGAGAGTGGACCCCCATCGAAGGCGTGCGGTGTCGAATCGTCAAGGATGGTAATATGCCTGGTGTGATTGCCGTCGGCCCGAGGGAGCCGTTGAGGTGATACATCTTCATCTTTTTTCTGCGCAAATGGCAAGTTGACAGTTTTTTTTTCCCTGTTTCGCGTCAGATCCCAACGATTCGCAAAGGTGCTCTCAACGAGCCTCAAGGCACCGTTCGTAACGCTGTGCGATTACGCACGCGTGCCGGGTCTCGTGGTGGGTGTCTGGAGCCATTTCTTGCTGTTAGACACGACGAGCGAGCCGGGGGGAGGGGGCATGGAGCTCCTCGATTGGCATGCACAAACAACCGGGACAGCGCTCCTCCCGCGTTTTCCTGACCTGGTGAGTGTCGTCCATACGACGTCGCGACCTGTCGCTTGAACGCTTCTAGTTTGGGAACTATCTCGACTTTGTGGTGTTTGCCGGCCATCTCCTGGTTGTATGGGAGCACTGCGTGACCGTCTTTCCCGTCCCACGCGTCCCTGCAGATGGACAGATAGTCGTGGAGCCAAAACGGGTGTATATGTTCCAAGAAGCGATCAACAGACCAGTCGGGTTCACTACCTGTGTCGCACCGCCGTGTCTAGATATCGAGGTCGACGTTGACGAGCGTGCGGGTTGGGACATGGACTCAGATTGGGACAAACAACCAAAACGATGCGCGTCGTCGGCGCTGGGCATGCCACCTACTTTGACTATCGCAGCACAGTCGAGAAGGCGGCCAGGGAGCGTGTCGATGGTGATGCTAATCCCGCTTGTGGACGAAGAGGGGTACGAAAGAGCGGCGACCGCCGAAATGACCGTCTTCCCATATCGATTGGCGTATCTGCCCCCGCACGTGCCGTCTTGGCGGCCTGTCAACCACGTCGACGACACGGTGACAAGGATGGACGACTACGAGTGTACGGTCCTCTGTCTCGGCCGGTCTGGACGCGGTGTGTTCGTCGTCGGTCGAGAGCTGCGCCTCGTGAGTGCCGGACTACTATTTTTGCCGCCGTACGAGATGCAGTATGGACCCGCGTTTGAGACGGGGGAGGCTATATATACCGTGGATCGGCATCTGCAGCAGTGGCGGGATCTGAATCTGCTTCGCCCGGACGGGGATGCGAACGTGCATGACGTGGACGAACTCGGGAGTGCGGCTCGCGGCGACAAGGTCGATTTCGACGAGGGTATGGGACGGTTTGTCGTGGCAAGGGAACGCGGAGGGTTTGAGGTCGTACAATTGGACTGAGCGACTTTTTTTGAGATTTGCGATAGGATGAGGGATGTGCCAGGGCCCGGAGGGGAGGCACATACTTCTGGCGCGTTGCCGAAATTTGGGCGTGATTAGAATGGAGGGGATGCTTATTAAAATGCAGTAATATCTTGGACCCTTGCAATGGAATGGATACATAGACTAATGCAATGATTGTTTAACTTATGAACTCGTGGATGGCGATGCATGACGTACTGTCGAATTCAGCGTTCCGTGTTCGATATCGATGTCCGCCGTTGAACCCTGGTCCCAAAAGGTCGGTCAATTGGGTTTGTGAGATCTAGAGATATCGGATCTGTCTCCGTACGCGTGCTTGTCGTGACCCTTCCCACTCCAACGCAGCATCCGCACTGAGAGGTAAAACTTATTTATTGTTCAGCACGGCCACTGACCCAAACGTTGAACTCACCGCACCTCGAGTGTTCTAGACTACGAGTACCGATGGAGGGGCCGCGCTCGTATGACCTTATAGAAGATGGTCTGATCTCGATCACCGAGGGGCAGGACCAGGATTGGACGTACGTTTCCAGGACGCGACGTGTCTCTATATCGATAGACTCGGGCGAGCTCGGGCTAGGGCCAGGGGCCCCGACGTGTCGCAGGACGTGTTGCTTGATGGGATGGTGCGTATGGTTATGGATCGGGTTTGATGGGATCTGCCAGCGAGCGCGTTTCGAGTACGATGCGACATGATATGATATGATATGTCGGAGCGTGGTACTAGTAGGCGTTGGCGGTCTGGATCCTTTAGGAGATGCCAAATCGATGGTTGACCGAAACGTGAAGAGGTACATACCTAGATCGCATGAACGTGCTTGTAACGTTGTCGAGATGGCATTGGAAACCTCACCGCGGTAATAACCCCGAGAGAGAGAGAGAAGGTTGATCCGCGGGCACGATAACTCCTGCTATTCTTTGACGACCCCGTCCCCCCACGCTTGGTGGTCACAAATATACGTACAAGTTGCAAGTCGGCATCGAGAGCCGTCGATCCGTCATGAAACGTCGCTTGTATTATCTGGCAAGGAACAGAAAGAGACGATGGCAAGATGGCCGAGCGGTCTAAGGCGCTGGAATCAGGTCTATCTACCTATCCAGTCCGAAAGGGCGCGAGTTCGAATCTCGCTCTTGTCAAATCGTTTTGATGAGCTTTTTTTGTCCCTTCTGGCCGTTTTGGCTTGCTGTGTAGCTAGATCCTCAGGCTAGTTTGACGCTTGGCTTGGCAAAATATCTTGCATTTGCTTCTGACGCGTGCGACAAGCGTCCGCTCGTTTCAAGTGCTACCTAGTATTGATGTTATCACGTTGCATTTGTCTGTGAAACTTGATTTTGCAGACCTGTCGGAACCAATTTGACGTGCAGACTCCGCGTCGAGCGTGTTTCTTATCTTGCACCTGAGATGGACTATCACCTGAAAATGTGTATCACACCCACCATGTCAGGTCTTTTTTTTTCCCATGCTGAAAAACGTTGATTATTCCGTTGTCGCAGGGGTGGGTAAGCAAAAGCTCAAACGCCGACGAAAACTTGTCGAGTCGATTCGCACACCGAGTTTTGCACGGTTCGCAGCATTGCATCGAATTCTTGACTTTACCGTCAAAGGGCCACAGGTGCCTGTCGGGCGTCGTCACGGGATTACCGACGGCGTCGCCGTTCTCCACTTGGTTATGGGTATTTTGTTTCTTATCTCTCTGGTCAGACAGGTCGCTCAAACGTCACTGATAAGGTTGAAAAAAATTCTCGTATATATAGCACCGAGCGCCGCGCTTGGCGGTCCTGGTTCGTTCTTCTACGACGATGTCTGAGAGTCAGGTACTTCCTCAAGGCGCAGGATATGGCGTTGGTACGTGTCGCCGTCGTACCCGCACGAACACAAAACTGAGCGCCTACTACACCCAGTGGTCGGTAAGCACAGATACTCGGCTGAACGATCTCGACCTATCGATGGCCTCACCTGCCGCGTCCAGGAATTGGGTTGTTCTTCAGCGCATTCATGGTCGGCCTAACCGCCGTCCAGGCGAGATACACCGGCGTTTCGCCGCGGAATTCAGAGGAGTTTACCTCAGCCTCGCGTTCAGTCAAGCCAGGTCTCATCGCGTCTGGCATCGTCTCCGCCTGGACCTGGGCTGCCACGCTGGTGAGTTTCACACGCCGCCCAAGGCTTTCCGAACTCGCACCGATGTCGAACTCGTCAGCTTCAATCGAGTGCGGTCGCTTACCGGTATGGCATATCTGGGCCGTGGTGGTACGCAGCGGGCGCGACGGTACAGGTCCTCTTGTTTGCCCAGCTGGCCGCGAAGCTCAAGCTGAACGCGCCGTACGCACACACGTGGCTCGAGATCGTCGCGACGCGGTGGGGGACGCTCGCTCACCTCGTTTTCATGTTCTTTGGTTTGGCCACGAACCTCATCGTGTCGTCCATGCTCGTCCTTGGCGGATCGGCGACCGTGACCAGTCTGACGGGCATGAACACCATCGCGGCGTGTTTCCTCATTCCGCTTGGGGTCGCGATCTATGTCGTGGTCGGCGGCATGCGGTCGACGCTGCTTTGTGACTAGTGCGTCCCTCTCTCTCTCTCTTTTTCTCTCCGGCTCGGTCGGTCTTGCCTCCTCGCTCACTCTTCCGAATTGAATCTAGCACGCACACGACCGTTCTCTTCGCCATCATCTTGACCTTTGTGTTCACCGTCTACGCGACTTCCGGATACATTGGCTCGATCAGCAAAATGCATCTCCTTCTCTCGGAGGCCGCACAAGCCATGCCGGTTTCCGGGAATGCTCAAGGATCCTACCTCACACTTCGTTCTCTAAACGGGTTGATATTCGGCATCATCAACCTCATCGGAAACTTTGCGACCGTGTTTCAGGACCAGGCGTACTGGCAACGCGCCATCGCGAGCAGGCCAGCCACGACCGTCAAGGCGTACTTGATTGGCGGTCTGGCCTGGTTTGCGGTTCCGTTCACGTTCTCCACGACGCTCGGTCTGGCTGCTATAGCGCTTGGGGCCGTCCCTGCCTCTTCGTCGCCGACGCAAGTGCCCACTGCGAGCGGCTTCGTGCCGTTGCTCCATCCGCTGACGCAAGGCGAAATCTCGGCCGGACTGCCTGCCTCTTTCGCGGCCGCGACGCTCTTAGGTCAGAGCGGTGCGGCAGCGTTGTTGATCGTGCTGTTCTTGGCCGTGACGAGCGCTACGAGTGCCGAGTTGATCGCGGTATCGTCGTTGTTGACGTATGATATCTACGTGGTGCGGTCGTTTGGCGCGCAAACGTGGACGAAGAGGCTGATCCGATCCTTTTTGGACAGAGGTACATAAATCCCCAGGCGACGGAGCAGCAAGTGCTGCGAATGAGTCACCTCGGCGTACGTCTTCTTTTCTCTGTCGGAGCGTCACGTTTCTTGAAAGATGCTTCCATAGGTTGTCATCTTTGCGCTTGTTATGGGCATCGCCGGCACTATCTTCTACTACATTGGGGTGTCCATGGGTTGGCTCTACGTACGTCGGTCGTCGTCACTGCGAGATGGGTCTTCCGAACTGATTCGGTGTTGTGTGCCAGACGTTTATGGGCGTCATTCTCGGGTCGGGTGTCGTCCCGATTGCGCTCTGCATCACGTGGAGCAAAGCCAACCGTGCAGGATGCATTGCCGGTGCGGTGATTGGGTTCGTTGCCGGCATTGGTGTCTGGCTCGGCATTACCTCTGGGCTGAACGGAGGTGTCATCAATGTCACTGTAAGTCATGTCGTTCTCGTGCGGGATTTGGGCTGAGGTGACATGATACTGTAGACGAGCGGAGGTGCGACCCAAGTCCACGAGTGACGGTACGGAATCTGATATGCTGATACGGCCCCCAACCAGGTAACTATGAGATGCTTGGTGGAAACCTTGCATCAATCGCCATCGGTGGTATCGTCTCCGTGTTTGCATCCCTGATTGTACGTGAATTTTGAGGCACGAGGGAAACAATCGACCCACTAAACCGCCTATAGTGGCCCGACGATTATGACTTTGTGGAAACCCGAGCGATCAACTTGCCTGCTGTGAAGAAGACGGACAAGGACGTCGAAGATGCGGAAACCGAGAAGAAGGATGTACAGGTGTCCGTGAACTCCATCTCGGAAGAAGCTGAGCCCAACAACGAGCTCGACCCCGTGGGTCTCAAAAAGGCGTTCACATTCGCAGTGTGGTCGTCCGTGATCATGGTGCGATCCGCGCAAAGATGCGTCGCGCGGCGCGTTGCTGATCGAGTCTCGTTCCAGACGTTGATATTCATGATCCTCATCCCGCTGCCTCTGTTCGGAGCGTCCACCGTGTATAGCGTGACCGGTTTCTCCGTCTGGGTGGTGGTCGGGATTCTCTGGGCGTTCTGTTCGGCGTTTGCGGTCGTGCTGTACCCTCTTTGGGAGAGCAGGGCTGCGTTGGTGATGATTTTGAAGGGAATGATCAAGGCGAGCGCCTAGCGTCGTGGCGTATCGACATGTTTGCTGACCCCTTCTTTCTCCAGGATGTATACTCTCCCGGATCTGGCGCGTACGTGCCACCGACGCGTACGAAGACGGCTGCTGCTTAAGAAGGATGTATGGTCGATACAATTGAGTAGTACTAGTCTAGTAATAAGAAATTGAGCGATTGCCCTTTTCTGTGGGAGTGAACGCGGACAAAGGCAACATGGCACAACTCTCGGGGAGTCCAGACGACCTCGGTCGCCAGACTAGTCTTCCATGGACGCCAGGCGAGGGCGGCGAGTCGCTCATGCAAGCCATCCAGGCCTTGGAAACATACAAGAAAAAGGACCCCTCCAAAGGTCCGTCCGTCTCTCTACGCCCTCGAACCCGTCGTGCTGACCTGGTCGATGGTCAGTCGTCGTCCGTTTCAAGGCCGTCGGTAACGCCCCGATCATGAAGCAAAACTTTTACAAGATCACGGCCGCGAACAGGTTCCAGGCAGTGATCCAGTTTCTGAGAAAGGAGTTGGGATGGAAGGCGGGGGAGCCTTTGGTACGCTTTTTTTTTTTTTTTTTTTTTTTTTTTAAATTTAGTTCCTGCCTCGTCCTCCCCCCTTCCTTCTTCTCCCTCTTTTTTCCTTCTGCATTGTCGGAGGGATAGGTTTACGCTGACGCCGTTTCCGTTCCCCTTTGAAAAGTTCACGTACATCAACTTGGCGTTCTCGCCTGCGCCGGACGACACCGTGTCGAACTTGTTCAAGGCGAGTAGACGGTTCTCGGTCGTCGTCGTCATCGCTAAAGACTCGTCTGGAACAGTCGTTTGCGACAGAAGGCCATCTCATCGTGAACTATAGGTGCGGTGCATCCTTCACTGGCTCCGCACGCGTCGCACGTTCTGACGAGTCCATCACAACACACAGTACGACGGCAGCGTGGGGTTGATCGTAGCGGATGCGTTTGCTCGACGGTGGTGATCTCGTCCGTCGCCTGTCGCTTTACCGCGACCCATCCTACGATACATCGTTTTCCTACACTTGGGGGACGCTCATATAATAAACCACATGCGATTCCATCCTCGGAGACGACTCCATGCAACTGACGGGCCCTCGTCCTTTTCGATTCCCGTCCGGTGCACGCATGCTACACAGGTGCCTTTTGTGGGCGATGACCGTAACCCCAGTGGTTCTCGTCCGCGGATCGGTATGATGCGGGTTCGACGACTCTCGTCTCTGTCTTTTTTCTTCTTCGCCAACGCATGTACGGTAGTGAAAAGGCGAAAGCGGTGAGCCCCTGCGAAACGGCCAGACGCTGTCCTTGGCAGGGTCATCATGTTTGGGGACGCAATGCTTCGTGGCACGTCGTACGCACGCGTTTAACCTCCCCCTCCCCCCCTGATCTGCGGCGCTCGCTTCCTGGGACGACGTGGCGCGATGGGTAGCCGCCATCGTCGCGTTCGCGTCCCTCAAATCGGTCTTACTTATCTTGATCGTGCAGTGCGGACCATGGACAACTGCGCGCGTCTGAGTACTCATGCACCGCCGATGGCGTTGCGCTCGTTCACTCGCTACCTATTCCCGTCGGCCCAAGTCGTTCGAAACGGGGTCAAGAAGGGGAGGGGGGCAAGCGGTTCCTCAGTGGCGGCCCCTGTTCGATCTGGGACGGACGGTTGCAGTGGCACAGGGAAGGGTGCGGCGACCGTTACAGTTTCTTTTTCTTCTCGTTCTTCTTACTTCTGAACCGGGTCGGGCGTGCCAAGCGTCTTCAATTCCGCAGTGATGCGTGATGCAAAGTGAGAGCGAGACGAGGCACGGGCTAACACGTCTTGGGTACCTCTCTCTTGAAGTCTCTAGCTAGCCCTTTCTACCCAATCGCTCCCCCCCCCGGATTCCTGCGCTGCATTGCAGCGAACACTTGACAGCAAAACTAGACTAGACACGTTCAACCATATTATCGTACATTGGAAAGAAAACCGTCATGTCCCCAGCTCATCCCAGACGACCACCGCTCGCGCACGCGTCCGTCGCACGTCGACCCAGCTCCATCCTGAGATGCTTCAGTACGGCTCCCGTTCCGACATGCGGTCCACGGTCGTCTGAATGCAGACTTCGATGTTACTGTGACCGATCTGTCCGTCAGAGGAACATTCAATACGAGTACGACCCTCGGAGCCGAAAAAATGAGAGGGAGAAACAGACTTTGTCGAGATGTGTCGAAAGAGAGTGCATCGTTCCGAAATCGGCATTATACGCCTGATCAGAGAGCCTCGAGAGGTGAAAGGACACAGTGCCATCGGCTTGTTCTCGGAGGTGCTGGCGCACGTTAAGCCTGCGTGACGATGAGGAGGGTGAGTTTGGTTTGACCAGACCGAAAGAGTGAAACAATCGGACTGACAGAGCGAGATACGAGTTGATGTACACTAAACGCGGCGGAAAAAACCTCAGCCGGCCGAGCCAAGTGTAGCCGCAGAGAATACGTACTCTTCGCGAGGTTGAAGTAGAAGCCAATGAAGATGAAGTTGGTCGGCATCAGCACGTACTACGATATGGAATGAATGAGGTTGCGGGAGCAGAGTAGAATGGAAGTCTGCTCACGAAAATAGTTCCCAAGAAAGCAACGACCCTAAGCAACATAGGCGTGAGCAGTTTCGTCAGCGACGATCAGGCGAAAGTAACGCACGACGTGAGCAGGCCTACGAGAGCAAGAATGAGGACGATCAACGAATGCAAGGTCAGGGCGGGTGGCTCACCGGTCGTAACAGTGTATGCAATGAGCGTATTGACCAGCGTGTCCGTGCTAGGGTCACGAGAAAATGAACACGCAGTAGATCAAATCGAAACACTCTTACGTTCGGAAGCCTGTTCTCGACGCGAAGAGATAGTAGCACAGGATGATTGCTACCGAAAGATCTCCCAACATCCCCGCGCCGAAATTGAGGTAGAACAGGGACTACGGAGATCAGTGAAAAACTATAACGACAAACAAACGGGTGGACTAACGGATAGCCCATTAAGCTGCGGATAAGATTCGATGCCAAAGCTGAGGAGTACGAGAGTTGATACGCATCAAACAATACACACGTGGCTGGAACATACGCTTTTACAGTGATCACTGAACGCTTCTTTAGCCGTTGGATTGACCGTCACAGAAAACTACTTACCGATACCGACAACTAGAGCGCGAAAGTAAGTCAGACAGACAAAGCAGATCCCCCTACACACTTACCTAGATCACAAAGGGTTATTGCAGCCTGGAAAAACGGCGGATCAAAACGGGGTGGTCACATCCCAAACTTTGTGAAACTCGACGTACCACAAGCGCAGTCAAGATAATGTTCTGGCCACTGACTAGAGGGCATCAATGAACGCTACGGAGATTAAATAATAGACATACGAGTCCAGACTCGCCGAGCAAACATACTTTATGAACGCTCTATCAAAAGTCGGACAGTGTCTTTAGGAGAAACGCTTACTATCTTATGATCGCATCAGTAACAGACTAAAAACCGAACGGTTCAATAATACCCCTCAAACTACAAAGATTGGACATCTCACCGTGACCGCGACATGGATCTGGCAGAAACAGTGCTCTCAGTTGTCTACGTGGTGACCAATGCAAGAAAACTCACGACGACGCTCCTAAAAAAGTAGTGTGTAAGCGTGCCTGGAGAAGTGTAGACCGTAACCACCCACCAAACAGGTTTTGCGATGGCTATCGGGTTTAAATAGTTCGTCACAAGATAATGATAGAGTATATGGCTAGTCAGGCACGCGTCGAAAGTATCCAAAACCCTACGAGAACATGGGAAGTGTTAGGAGATTAACATTGACTTGGTTTTGCGCGGACCATAGAAAAGCCACCTGGGACAAGAAAAGTTGAATTCAAATTTTTTTTTTTAAATTGGGAAACAGAAACTTGCGGTCAGCTTCAAAGTGAGTCGATCATTCGGGTATCGTTGGTAGTAGATATAAGTCTGGGCGCTCGTGATACCCCAAAGACTGAGAAGTGTTAGCAGGACGCATACGACCGCATACGAATAGGCTCACGCAGCAGCGCATAATCCACCGACCAGTAGTGCTCCCAGGGTGTTGTCTAAATCGAAGGGAGGCCTTGCCTGAACCATAATGGGGCTCGACGTGAACGAGGGGTTGACCGACAGGAATGCAGCTGCCGCTTTATCTTAAGTAAGTATAGACCTTCCAAAGGTCCCGAAACAACCGTGTCATCACCGCGTCTCGAAAGGATGAAGAGCCGTTTCACCGGGTTACTTTAACCCCGTAGGAAAATAGGCACTTCTGAATGTATCGGCGCATGAGAGAATACCCCTACATTTTTTACCCAAAAGATCAGTGTTTACGTTGTCATGGATATCATATTTGAGATGGTAAGGATCCACTCGCGTTTCGCTCGGTGCATTACGGGACGCCCTGCTGCTTTAATGCACATTTGCGCCCGCCAAGAAAGTTCAGGGGTCGACCGGTATGTGGAGGGTCTACGTGGCTTACGAGAAGAAACTCACTTGTGATAGTAAACCGAAATGTAAATTTGTACTGTCGTCCAAATTGAACTCTATCTGGAGGCACCATGTCCGAGTCGGAGCCAATCCTCGCAGACGGTCATCTTCGGGGACCATAGGGTGACCACTTAATGGCGGTGCTTGCCTTGGGGGAAATGGGCCAGCGCCAGCGATGTCAATAGACACACATGTATGCTGTTCCCGGGTGGTGACGTGGCACACCAGCCATCTGTGGGATTGAACATCGGGAGAAACGGTACGCGGACTCATGTGTAGGGCCGAACGGTAGAACAAGTATCAAGTTGTCGCCATGCTCGGCTTGCACGACCGTTGTAGAGACGAGTGAGTGATAACAAAGTTCCCACGTTCCTCTAAGGTCAACTAGTCTCCTCCGCGTTGTACTCGACTTGCGATGCAAACGTTGGACCCTTCGAATCTGCTTCCTCACCAATTCCGTCTTACCTGATCTCCATTCCCCAGCAAATGAAAAAAAAAATGCAGTGGTTGCCGTATGACACATGGGCGCCAACTCTAGCACTGGTTTCTTTATGGTCCGGCTCCATTCTGTCTTCGCGACGGATTATCCCCCCTGGCGGTCCATATGCAACATGCTTCCTTGACCTTTGTCATGTTCGCACACGGACACGGTGACAAAGTATGCGATACGACCCGTGATCCGGGTTAATACAGGAACAGTTCATTTTTGGTGCGTTACTGTTCATCTAGGCCATCAAACTCTCCGACGTGCCGTTACGCAGGCATGTGTTTTTTTCTGACACTAGGTCTTGGACGGAATCAAATCTTGGTGAGAACAATGCCGACGCGCAATCACGATTGTGACAGGCAAAATCACTGTGACCAGCCCGTACCTCCTCGTACTCAAAATTCAAGTTGACATACATCATGGTCGCAAGATCTGTGCGGCCCGTCAGATAGTACGGGCATGGACAATCTGGCTTGAAAAGCCCCGATGATTCATGGATGGTGCGTTTTCTGTTGGGCGGGACTGGGTTCGTTGCGTGCCAATCACGTGACTAGACGGATCGAATTATCCCTCTTCCAGGCTTCCTCGCAAAATTTGTTCGAGTACCCCACATGGCTGGGTGGAGTTTGCTAGGTGGCCCTTAGTTCGGACGTGTCGAAGGACGGCGTATGCCTTCCAAGTCTGGAGGTCATCGAGCATGTGCCCGTGCCTTGGCATGCTCGTGTTCGTGGAGCGCATTTCATGGCCTTGGAGCCTCGGATGACGAGACGTATTTCCTCGATGGGAAGTGAATATGGCAACCCTGTACCAACAACGAATAACGAGGCAATCTTGCTTCTTGCAATTACATGTTCGAATTCTTCATACCTCGTCGGAGGATAACCGTTGCCGGAAGTTTCAAGGAAGTGACGCTTTGGCATGACATCATCGAGAGTAAACCATTCCTCTCAAACGACCGATGGCGAGTGGGGAATGCAGAGAAAGTGTAAACGGATGAATTATAAACAAAGGCTGAAAGGAACGTAAATCTATGTGCTAGGGGACCATTGTCTTGCTCATGTCTTGCTCTTGCTCGAAAACGGGCCTACCCTTCGCCCTGTATCGCACCCGAGAACTGCGGCGCACAACGAGCGAGGTGCGGACGCCCAATGATACGCATGGGCAAACGAAACGGCAAGGATAGATAGACCGTGGCCTCGGCAAGGCCAACATTCGGGTATCATATCCTGTCCACCGTTGTGTGTACCGCAATCTCCAAATCCCGGTGCATCGGCTACCGGACCAAGTCATAGGGAATTGATCGAATCGTTCGAACTCAAGAACGATCTCACCTTGCTCAACATGTCCGGTGTGAAGTGTTCTGTCGACGACGCCGTGATGGCACTCGCAAATTGGGGGTCGCCAGAGAGTCGCGACAACTGAACGGAAACGGGATTGCTGACTTTGCACAGATTTTGGCGTGCATTGAGCCTAGGAATAAAGGGGGAGGGTGTTCACGATCAGCACATCCACTTTGCACACCCTCGCCGTAATATCGCGGACCAAGAAACAGGGAGGCGACAGTGGTCAAACTTACATGGCTAGGTACGAGTTGATGTACACTGGAGAGGATATCAGTGCTATTTGCTGGGTAATTCAACTTCGAGCGCTCACACTTTTCCAGATTGAAATAAAATGCAATAAAAATGTAGTTCGTTCGCATCGTCGCGAACTATCACACATAATTAGTGATGGCAGGCTTAATGTAACATAGAAATCGACACACAAATATGGTGCCAAGAAAGGCATCAATGCTAGTGAGTGCCTGTCAGCATTTGAGACTGCAGAGCTAGGGAAATATCCATACGATGTGAGTAAACCTTTGAAAAACAGATTAGAATAATCAAAGATATAACATAGGAGCGTATTTTACCGGTTGTGATGACATATGCGATGAGGGTTTTGAGTAGTGTATCCGTACTTGGCAATCACGCGATAAATAGGACGGTGAATACGCGAAGGAAAAGCGTTACCTCTGGATCCCTGTTCTCGACCTGAACAAGTAATAACATAGTGCAATGGCGACATAAAGGTCGCCCGCGAAGGATGTGAGAAAACTCGAATAGAACAAAGGCTAAAGGAATTCAGAAATTCGTGGCTGGAGTTAGTATGTGGACTGACTGCAAGTACGTCAATCTGTGCCATCGACGTCAGCTGAAAGCTAAAGTGTTTGGTGAGGTCCCGTTCCATTATCCGACAGGTTAACACTGACGCTTTCACAGTGATCACTACAATATTTCAGCTCGTAAAGGCGATCCCCAAGAAGGAAGTGCTCACCAAGCCCGATGACTACAGATGAATGTACCACATTAGCATCGGCAAAGTAATGCTGTCCAATACTTACTCAAGTCAACCAGAGAAATGATCCACTAACGAGATAAGTCAGAACAATGTACTTTATGTACCTTGATGCTCCGAGACTCGACTTACGACAACGGACGTCAAGGTTATGTTCCCATTGCTCACTATAAACCGTCAACATGCGCAGCTGGATAATGATGCACACTTACTTCCCCACAATCGAGTCGAGAACATACTTGCCATCGGTCAGTTCAGACCTCAGGAATATGAGACCGTACTTACCACCGGACAACCACATCCGTGACAGTCTAAATGCAAGTTATGTATGAAATGGCTTCGATGATTCAGAAACTTACCGTCACCGATTCGTGGATCTGATAGATACTGCCTGAGACAACAGCAGAACCATGTGAACAAAGTAACTCACAATCAGACTCCTGTTGATCATGAGTCATTAGATCGCTAAGGGCGACAAAGATCACATACCAGACTGGTATTGACATAGCCTCTGGGTTCATGAAGTTGGTCACAAGATAATGGTAAACACTATGGCTAGTCAGGCATGCGTCCAGGGTGTCTAAAACCCTCGAGGGAGATAAGTAAGGAAGGGGGGTACAAAAAAGAATCTAACCATAAGGCCGCCACCTACGGTCAGCGAGAAATTAGTAAGATATTGGAACGCCAGAAATAGGAGGCGTACAACAAGCTTTAAAGCGAGTTGATCGTTCGGGTAACGCTGGTAGTAAATATAGGTTTGAAGGCTTGTGACCCCCCAGAAACTAAGAACGGTTCAGGTGAGATGATAGGCAGATGCCAAGAGGTGACAAACTTACGCCGAAGCACAAAGACCGCCGACGAACAGAGCCCCAAGGGTGTTGTCCACACTGAAAGGAATCAAGGGATCCGGATGTGACATGTGGGGCCAAGGTCAAGGAGCAAGCTGGCACATGGGAAAGGCATTCGTGTGCACAAGTGTTCAATTGCACAGTATGAGTCTACGCGTTACGGCCATTAGCATGACCCCAACGTTTGCTTTACATACTTGAAAGAATTTTTTTATTTGCAGGTGTAGTAAATTTGCTAATCTCGAGTACTAAGATTTCGGGCACTTGAACCTGTGGTATTGAGGATGCCTACTGGTAGTACGGCATCTGAGACGCAGCAGAAAATGCGTCGAGTGGGAGAGGGAGGGAGACCAAGTCGGATGCGTTGGCTTAGATTGTCGGGTCATTTTTGGCCTGGCGCAGGACAGTAAAGTTGAGTGATTAGTACAAGGAGGTCATGCGCACTATTCGGATGCTAGTCGGACTCGGATCCGAAGAACTAAAATGGGTCTATTAACCTCCGTAGCACAGCCACAACACCTCCGCCGATGAATCGATGACCGGCAATAGTACTCTACCATTCAACGGACATGTTGGATTGAATGTGATCCCCAAGCTCGCGTACCTGTTGTGTAGGTACCTTACGGTACTTCAGCGGTCATCTGCTGATTGCAAGGGTCACTGCCTCTGGGGCTCTTGCAGCGCTGGTATGGCCCAGCCTTCACTTGAGGCAGCTATCAACCTCTGCAGTAAAGCGCTTAGTCTTCGTCTACCAGGCCACTCAGGTCGCTCAATAACCTTTATCCCCATCGCGAAGCACATGGCCTCTGCTCTTTAGAGAACCCTGACCAGTCGATGTTCCTTAACGATCTTGTGGCTTGGCTCCGCTGTGGAGGGAGGCCTGGCAGGTGGGTGTCACCGAGCAGCCTTGCAGTTCGTCTCTCTACTCGGTACGCTAGTGGCTCAGGGTGGCGCGTGATTTTCGGCGGGCCATTGGCCTCCACCAAGGAACTCTGAGCGGTCAACATCACTTATCTCCTTACGATCGGCTTGGATTCCATCTACGACCTCAAGGAGGCCGTTGTCCTCGACCAAGAAGCACCCAGCCTCCGTTCTCCGGAGGAAGTTGATCGGTCGACATCGCTGAACAACTTCGCACCTTCGTCTTTGGTTTGCGAGAAAGGAAAAACGAGAGTCAACTGCACCTAGTTGCTGTTTATGCTCGTACCTGACTCGATCTATATATATATATATATATCGTCCGATGTCTCGTGTGAGCCCGTTCGACCTCACTAGCGGGCCAAACCATCTTGTCATCCGTATTATTTCATCAGGTTTTGGAAGTGTATCTATGCATACATATACATTGCAATAACTCCGCAGAGCGAAAAAAGCGTGCGTGTATCATCCCCTAGGGGACGACAAAGAACAAAAGGGAAGTGGTATAGTGAACAGATGGATCGAAACAGAAATACTATCGACATGATAAACAACGCGGGTGGAATTGTCAACTGTGCCCACCGCCGACATCCTCATCCTTGAAAAAGCCACCTGCAGGATCGGGTTCCCCCACATCGGCCGATGATCTGTATGCCTGCGCCAGTACGAAGTTCGAGACGTTGGCACACATGGCGATGTGCACACGAGTGAGGGCAACAGTCAATGGTATAGACAGACACCTGCCTCACGGGGCCCGCATGTCTGAGAATTCTTTTTGATCGACCGGCGTTTGCAGCGCGATCTCCAGATCCAGATGTGTCGCCTGCCAAGAGCGAATCGCCACAAGAGGGGGAAAGCGGGTTAGGACTCAGCGAAATTGTCTCAAAGGATAAGCCGTCACGAGAGAGGAGACTCGCCTTGCTGGACGTGTCTACAGAGCTAGGCTCCGTTGATGAAACCGTCAGGCCGCCCACAAAATCGGGAATGGTGCCCAGTCCCGACAGCCGGACCGAGACAGACATGTTACCTCGACGGAGGTAATGACGTGCGTTGAGTCTAAGAATGAGAAACATTTAGGACATCTACTCTGCAATTCTGCACAATATCGTGGTTATCAAGTCCGAACTTGAGATCAGCCAGGGGGGCGCCAACGAGTGAATAAAATGCGAAGGACATGGGAGGTGGGTAAAACGAGAGGAAAGACGAACGTACAAGGCCAGGTAGGAGTTTATATACACTGAAAAACCAGGTCAGTCTAACCATTGCTTACCAATGATCGTGCTTACGCTTTGGGAGACAAAAATAGAATGCCGTGAATATGAAGTTTGTTGGCATTATGGTGTACTATTACACCTAGTCAGCAATGTCCCACAAAGACTGACATGGCAATCAACGAACAAATATAGCTCCAACAGTGGCATCAATCCTGTGAATCGCAGGGTGCAATTGACGGCTTGACTTGCCAAACTTAGAGAGGTACGCACGACGTGAGTAAACCTTTGATATTGTTGATCAGAATGGCTACAAATGGAAGACATAGAGATGTCTTACCTGTAGTAATAACATATGCAGTAATGGTATTGAGCAGCGTGTCCGTACTTGGTAACAAAGAGATGAACAGAAGAATGTATCGCGACAAAGAATTCTTACGTCTGGATTCCTGTTCTTGACCTGAATAAATAGTAACACATCACGACCGATATGTAAAGATCGGCCGCAGAGGATGTGACAAAGTAAGCGTAGAATGAGGGCTAAAGGAACTGAGCATCCTATAACCAGGGGTTTGAGACATGAACTGACCGAAATGGTGTCAAGCTGCGACCATGACCTAAGTTGAGAGCTGGGATAGTGCATGAGGTAGGTTCATGGAACAAGATGGAGAACCAACGATTTCACTGCAAGTACTGCAAAGCTTTTAGTCCATTGAGATCAATTGCAGTAGAAGAAACTTACTTAATCCGAAGACTAAACGGATGCCCACCAAATTAGCACAAGCAATGCAGATTGATCCCTGCCCTCAAAACGATACTCACGCAGTTCACAAAGAGATGAGATCCACTGATGGAACAGGTTAAAACAAAGCACTGTTCTCAAGCCCTTTCCAGACTCGACTCACAACAATGGAAGTTAAAAAGATGTTCCTGTTGCTGACTGTGCAACCTCAGAAATACGACACCAAAGATTGACTGTATACCTACTTCCCCACACCCTCTTTGAAAACATACTAAACATGAATCAGCATGAGACATGAGAAGTACATTAGGTTCACTTACCATCGAACAACCACATCTGTAATGGTCTGAAAGATAAATAATGTAGCATAAAATTTTTGAGGACAGGCGTGTCAAAAACACACCATTACTGCTATGTGGAGCTAGAAGAAACATAGACTTAGATGGTGGCATACTTATCAAATTAAGGCGACTCACTGGCACACTCCTATAGAAGACATGAATTCCCATATATTAGAAAACCATCGACGAGCACATACCACAGTGGAATCATGATAGCTTCTGGATTCATATAGTTGGTCACAAGATAATGATAGACTACGTGACTAGTTAGGCACACATCCAGAGTGTCCAAAATCCTACAAGAGATATCAGCAAATGGAATGATAAGTTGATAACATAATGTCACCATAACACTGCCACCTACGAGTAGCACAATACTGTTAGCAATTGATCAGTTCTGGAGTTAGGGGAGAGACATACGACGAGTTTCAAAGCTAGTCGATCATCTGGGTATCGTTCATAATAAATGTAAGTCTGAACGCTCATGATACCCCAGAGGCTACGAACAACCTTGGTAAGACGACGTGTGAATAGGTCAAGGTACTCACGCTGAGGCAAAAAGACCACCAACGAGGAGAGCCCCCAATGTGTTATCCACATTAAAAGGGAGAGATGGCGGACCTGGAGGAGACATCTATGTCCAGTGAGTCCAGCTGGACGAACAGTGGCTACGAAGAGAGGTTCCGTGAGCTTTCACACCATACACGTTCCGTTTACATACTCGAGTAAACCCTGCAGTAAATTTTGACGCAACGTCAGGATCCTCAAGCTTGACCAGCAACTTTCCCGTCGTACGGCATTTGTGTGTAGCGCCCTCGGTGGGGATTCAACGTTCAACTTTGTAGCGGGTCCGAGGCGCGCACTTCATTTGAACGCATCCGATCTTGCAACTTGAGCGGGGTCGGGCCAAGGTCGGACCATAGGTTAAAAGGCTAGACCCATCTTGCTTCGGATTTCCACACCAAGGCAGGGATTGAGAGCTCACCCGGCGATACCCACGTTACGCGATCCCCGCTTCAATTTTCAGTCAGGTAGCCGTCGGAGGGGCCGCGGGAGCGGAACCGAAGAAGCCTGTCAGATCTATGTCTCCGCAAGCGTGCGTTGAAAGGTTTTGCTCCGCCCAGGGACATTCATAACTTAGCACCCAGGTGGGCCGCATGTCCGGTTGCAGATGCGAGCATCCTATGTACAATAGAACGAAACGGATGGCAAACCCAATGGTTCCAGAAACATCTCATCTCGCACGATGGGACGCTCAATATACCCGAAAAAGTACAAGATTAACCATATCAGCTCCGCTGTGACGAAGAGTAGACGATTATCTGATGTTCTGAAGTCAATTTGCGAGGAAAGGTGCGACAAAAGTACTTGTTAATGGTGCAAGAATGCTGGCTCTCTGTATTGTTGCGCCGTCTGTGGTTGTATCCTCATTAGGTATCTGCGACATCGGCCCCATGTCGGTATCTATCTCAAGGTCGTGAAGACTGTGCACGCACTCTGATCAGGATGTCAAATCCACGTCGACCACGATTGCACCTCTACGCGCGCCATCCTCCAGCGTGTACGACACGTCTTGCACACTCGCTGCATTCACGAGCACCGTTTCCCTTCCCCACGTCCTTTCCACGCTCCGTCCCCACCACCAGGTGAACAATTTCGCAGTGATCGCTCGCCATACCAAGCGGACAAACTGGGCCCACCTTGTACCTGTTCCTGCCTTGGCGTCCGCATAGGTACACACGGCCTCATACACGGGCTGGACGTCGTCCCAACAAAGCCGTTCGACGCCCCGTGCGCCGTGGATGTGACCAAAGACATGCAACCTCGGACGAACGCGCCAAAGGGTCGACAACAGGACGGCACACCCTGCCCCGCAATCGAGATGACCCAATGGCGGTCCGTGCGTCAAAAGTATGTCGACTCGCGGTGGAATCCCGGACCAAAGGGCAAAGGCCGGATGACGCGAGTCGAACATCGGCAGGAGCACGCTAGAGAGATGAGGATGGGCCGGGCAGAAGCGCGGGTATTGGAAGGCACATGAACCGTATTCAGGGGTGTACGGACATCCGTATATGCGCAGGGTGTGTCTCCGCACGGTCACTTCTACGACGTCGTTGTCGAGATATGTAAGTGCAGGGTATGCCTGGCATATGTATGCGCGTGTCTCGGGGTCCGCGAGTGCGCCGTCGTGATTGCCCGCGATGAACACCTTGACAGGGTGAGGCTGCACACTGAGCCAGGCGAGGGCATCGCAGAGTTCGGGGAGGGTACCTGACTGGGTGAGGTCTCCGGCGTGGAGGAGGATGTCACCTGATGGGAGAGGTGGTTGTGTGTGATGGGTGTTGTGGGTGTCGGAGATGCAGACGACGCGGACGTCGGTGACCGACTGTTGGACGGGTGGGGTTGGCACGGGAGACTGTGTCCACGCATAGACGCGGCGCGCGAAGAAGAGCAGCGGAGAGGCCCTCAGATCGTCCCAAGCCTGACGATGAATATTGAGTGCGTCCATCGGAGAGCCTCTTGAAGTTGACTCCTGTCCCGAATTATCTAGCCGAATCATACTACCAGTCACTGATCAGTACATTATGTACTGGAACCACAAACGAGGAATGCAAGCAAGGTGTCAATCATTAGTAGGGTATATCTGTGTCTGGGCGCCGAGGTGGATGTACAAAATCCGCTAGTCGAGCGGTACCAAGAAGTTCATGGGTCTCATCGTCTTGTTCAGCGTGAACGCCGCCCGAGTATGGTTTAGACTCGTCCACAGCTTGTAAGACGTCGACGTGATCTCGTTCGTCTCGCTATCGTCCATCGTCCACCGCCTACATCGTCCCGATCACGGAACGAAACCCGACAAACTGCATCGCCAACGCAAGACGGATCTCCTCGTCTCCAAGCGGTCGTATGATACGCAGAAAGATACGCAAATTCCGGATTCTTCAGATTGCATCCAGTGATCTGTTGGATCGTAAAGTGTCCATCGCGCAGACTCAAAGGGCCGTATCCGATTCGAGATACCGCAGTACGCAAGCTGAACCCATTCGTTCTCGTCGAGTGCACCAACAACGCTAGAAGTACAGGATTCCTTTCCCTCTATGCGCGTGAACGCGGCATGGCCTTCGACGCACTGACAAACAGTATCAGTATCCAGTTCCGTCCCCGAATGGGTCAGATAGGCTCGTCACGCATGAGTGAGCGCAGTCAGAGTCGGGGTGTAGGACGGGACATAAAATTGGGGAAAACTTGATTAGCCAACCCTATACGAGCTAGCAGCGTGGAGGGGCCGCGTGGAGAGCTCGGCGGTAGGACACCATCAAATACGGCGTCGAGGTGGGTGGACACTCCGGGGAATATCAATGATAAGTGAAACAATTTGATCCCAGAGTCTGCGTAGGAATATCGCGAGTTCTTCGTCACATCCGTCTTTGTTGCGCACACACTCAACATTTTGCGCTCTCTTGCCAAGTCTCGCACGCCATACTGTGTGATTTGCAGTGGGACGTAGGCGGGATCACGATCGGATAAGACGATGAGGGCGTCACGGCTATATTAGCTCGCATTCACGACGATGAAAGAGTCCTCACTGGTTGCGCATTGGAGATTCGAGAAGAGCGACGGAAGGAGGCGGGAAAGACCAGGCAGCTCGTGAATATTGATAACGACCCTCTGCAACTCAACGTTCAGACGACACACCCGTTTGTACTGATCATCGTCCAGTCTGGAGGGAGCTGTGAATGAGTGAGGCCAGCCTGGCAAACTCGTCTGGTAGGGCCTTTCCAGCTGGGCCATACACAGTGACATAGTCGATTGGAGAACGAAGACGATTCGACTGGCTCCAAAAAACGGCCCGCCCCAGTTCTAGGAACTCAACTGCAACGGTGGGGGAGCGATGGTGAAGGCACGCTGGGAATGCGTCTACAGAAAGGGACGATGTGTGTTTCTTAACGATGGCAGGATGCTGTGGCAATGGGGGGAAAGTGACAAGGTATCGCACAAGTAATCGAAGGGACGTTTGATATGCGAGGGGGAGCGTGGAATGTTGGAAACTGTCTGCCATACCGGCCCATGCTCTAGCAGCAGAAAGGTCATTGGGGGCACAACCGGAGGTGCATGCACCACTTGGGTGTAGAGACTGAGCGACCCTTCCTTATCTCTTGACTGTCCTGATTGTGTGAACCGAACACGCAGGTGACGTGCAAGGTTGTTGAGCGTCATTGACCGATCAGGGTGGCCTGCCGGATAGAGGGAGAGTGCTTCTCGATCAAGACCAATTGCCTCCTCGAGGTTCCCTATCCCTCCAAGCTGTTCGTATTGAGCCAAGAGACGATTCGCAAGGTTGTTGAGTGATCTCGAACGGGCAGTGTGTCCTGGTGGATAAAGGGCGAGTGCTTCTCGGAGGAGTTCGAGGGACTCCTCTAGGTCTTCCATCATCCTGAGTTGTTTGTGCCAAGACGAGAGACCATTAGCGGGGTTGTTGAGCGTTATCGGGTGGCCTGAGGGTCAAAGAGTAAGGGCCACTTTGGTACCGAGATGACAGGCCATTTGCAAAGTTGTTGAGCGATCGCGACCAAACTGGGTGTCCCGGTGGATATGGTAGAAAAAGATGAGGTGAGAGTGCTTCTCGGTGAAGGCAATGACCTCTTCAAGGTCTTGCATGCCCTCAAGCCGTATGTACCGAGACCAAAGAGCAGTTGCGAGGCTGTTGAGCGATGTCGACCGGGTGCCCTGATGGACGAAGAGCGAGTGCTTCCCGGAGAAAACGAATGGACTCCTCAAGATCCTCCAACCCCCCGAGTGCTTTCATACCAAAACAAGAGGCCATGTGCAAGATTGTTGGGTAGTCTCGGCCGCCCAGGATGCCCTGGTGGACAAAGTGCAAGTGCTTCTCGGTCAACGTCAATGGCATCCTGGACATCCTGGATACCTCCAAGCTGTTGGTGCCAAAACCACAGACCGGTGGCAAGACTGTTGAGCGATGCCGACTGATCAGGGCGCCCTGGTGGATGAAGGGCAAGGGCTTCTCGGACGAGGTCAATGGCTTCCGTGAGACCCTCCATCCTTCCCGGCTCGACCAAAGACGACTTGCAAGTGATCCCAAGCGGACATGGTGCCCTTGTGGACAAAGGGTGAGTGCTTCTCGATGAAGATCGATGGATTCTATAGTTGTTCGTACCGAGACGAGAGACTATTTGCAAGGTGGTTGAGTGATCTCGACCGGTCAGCGTAGCTTGGCGGGCAAAGAGCGAGTGCTTCCTGATGGAGGTCAACGACCTCCTCCAGGTCCTGTACTCCTCTGAGTTTTTGTTACCAAGACAAGACACGGCTTGCAAGGTTGTTGACCGCTCAGGATGCCCAGGTAGACAGTGGCCAAGTGCTTCTCGGTGTAGGTTAATCGATTCCATGAGGTCTTGCATGTCACCTAGCTGTTCGTACCGAGAAGAGAGGCGATTCGCAAGGTTTTTGTATGATCTCGACTGAACAGGGTACCCTGCAGACAAAGGGAGAGAGCCTGTCACAGGAGATCTATAGCTTCCTCGATGTCCTGCATCCCTTCGAATTGTTTGAACGCGACGAGAGGCCATTAGCGAGGTTGTTGAGTGACATCGTCCGCTTGGAGTGCACTGGTGTACAAATGGCAAGTGCTTCTCGGAGCAAGTCAATGGACTCCTCAAGGTCCACCATTCTTCTGACCTGTTGGTACCGAGACGAGAGACCAATTGCAGGGTGATTGGGCGATTCCGACCGGTCAGGGTGCCCTGGTAGACAAAGGGCGAGCGCTTCTCTGTAGAGCACGATGATATCCTCGAGGTCTTCCACGCCCCCAAGCCGTTCGTACCAAGACCAAAGACCATTTGCAAAATTGTTGAGTGAGATCGCTCGGTCAGGATGGTCCGGTGGACAAGGGGAAAGTGCTTTCCGATCGAGATTAATGGCCTCTTCGATGTCCCGCATATCCCCAAGTTGTTGATACCGAGACAAGAGACCGATTGCGAGGTGGTTAAGTGATGGACGAAGGGCGAGTGTTTCTCTAGAGGTCGATGGCCTGCTCGAGGTCCTCTATCTCCCCCAGTTCATCGTGCCCAGATAGTTGTTTGCGATATCACTGAGTAATGCCGGCCAGCTAGGATGCTCCGAGGCACAAAGCGCGAATGCTTCTATACCTCGAAGATCAATGACCTCAACCAGTCCCTCGAGGTCCTCTATCTCCACCAAATTACTCATGACCTGTGGGGAAGCCAAACGCTCGATCGTTGACAGAAGTGGGAAAAATCGAGTGCCTCACTATCAAACTTGATCACCTCATCGATATAACTTGTTCCTCGTCCACATGTGAATGCAAAGTACTGCTCAACGAGCGGTGAACACGTCAATTTCCATTGATCCTGGTCTAAACAGAAATGGATAAATACCTTCTGAAAGCACGGTTGGTCACTGGACGCGATGCGGGATGAAAACGTTGTCCTACGCGGGAGAGTGCAACGAGTTGTGAGGCAAGCCCGACAGTAGTGTCCAGCGTGACCGATCCACACTAGCGGCGACCCAGCCAACGTCCGCTGAGTCAACAGAGACAAGACGTGATTTGCAAGGCTGATGGGTGATGCCAACAAGCCAGGATATCTTGATGTGGAAGGAATGAATCCCTCTCGGTGGAGGACAGTGACCTCCTCGAGATACCCCTCCAGTTTGTTCATGCCGCGTGGAGACTGAATGTTAGATTGTTCAAAAAGTATTTGACGACCAAGCTCGATCGCTCCCCAGATGTAACTTGTTGCTTCTCCTTGTTGAACCGAGAATCTGCGCGTGAATGCCACTGTTCGACTGGTCTAAACACGTCAATTTTCACAACTGTCCACCAAAGTAGAAAGAACCTCCGAGTCTACATTGGATCAACGGGCTGGATGAAGTGCGAGTGCTTGAGAAAATGTTGTCCCATGAACGGGAGGACAATTCAAGGCAGTGCCAGATGGCCCCTCTTTTGGTGAGCATACTTGTATGTGAGTCGGGACGCAACCAGCTTGACCCATTCTGAACAGACACCATTAGAGTCTTCTGTGAAATCGAGACCTGTTTGTAGTGCGATGGTGAGAAGTGAAGTGCTATTGTTTCACTTGTCCACGACACGCGCACGTGACCACGATGAATGCGTTGTCTTGCAACCCTATGTGTGGACCGACACTGACACGGTTGCTGTCTTTGATTTGTGGTTCGCTGCATGTCCAAGCCCCTGATGCTCGTCTCTTCAGCCCCATAAGACAATGATCTTTATGTTTCATTGTTGTCCGGTACAGTCAATGTTCACAAGCAACTACCCATTGCGGCTCGAGCAGTGTCCGTTCGCCTTTTTACAGGGCATCGTCATTCGTGGCCAACGATCATCACCATTGTCGCAGACACCTAGCATAGCACCCTGTTAATTCGGCGCGGTATGACGTCGGAAGCTCTGAAAACACTCGTGAATCTTAAGCTTTTACAAAAGAAATGGACATACACTTTAGAGGCAGGAGTGCAAGCGCACCCGATTCCACTTGTTGACAGAGAAAAAATTAGCACTCCCCCATGGCGCATCAGCCCCTCACCTACGTCGCCACCTTTGAGGTAGACACACGACCCTCGCACCATACTTCTCTGCGCTGACGATGATAATTATATCCTAGATGCCAAGAAAGGTGTCGGATAGTGTTAATACGATGTTCGAGAGACGTACACCACAAACTTTTTTGAGTGTCTCCCGGCCGCTCTGCACATTATTTTCAATCTCTACCACAGACTTCCATCCAGAATGCTCCTGTAACCGGCGATGAAGTTGGCGAATGCACTTGAGCACAAGCTGCCGCGCATCTAGGATCCCGCTGAGTGCCTATCGCATGTGAGTAGTATCCCCTCATGAAAGTGAAAGGTGCGGATGGACTGATGGGATTTGCTAGTGACGCACGGAGTATACCCCAAACTGACCATATTCTGGGTGACAAGGACGGCCAATCGGAATCAAGACCCTAATCGACATATTATCGTGGGTGTTAGGCGGCAGAGTTATTCGAAAACAGACGATGTCGAGCGCCAAGAGTCATTCTTTGAGGGTACGGTGTGTCTGCGACTCGAAACATTTCAGTGCGCGCGAGGAGGTAGCAGTCCAGTCTCTCGTTTGCGCAGTTCCCATGGCGGAACGGTAAGAGCGGACCGCTCTTTGCGGAGTGGCAGGGGGGTGCTGCTGGGCTTGAAAAAAAAGAACGGCCAAGAACGAAGGCCAGAATTGCTCGCACTAGCCTGATGTCTAGTCCACCGCACGCAACTAAATCACCATCGGACCCATCTATTCCCCCCTCCAAGGAATCCCGTGCCGCTTGGACCCCTCCAGAAGAGGGTAAGCGGTGGGAGTACAAAGACTGCATTTCATGCAGGATCGTCGGGACAGGCGCGCTCGGTCTGACCGGTCTGTACGCGTTACGCATGGCTCTTCCACGAGCGCCAGGAAGTGTTTTTGGAAAGACAGTGATGGCAGGCATTGGTGTCGGTGAGTGCGCGGTCTCGTTTGCGTGTTTGGAGCCTCGTTGGCAATTCCGAAATGTCTCGGACACTCTTGTCGTCACGCTGTTCCCAGAACACAGTTGCGCATGCTGAGACGTGTATACGCTCCTCTTTTACACAGGATTTCTGGCCGGGAGTGTGGTGAGATGGAACATGACTCCCACAGAAATGCTAGGGACATTTTCTGAACAATTCCGGAGTGCATCACGACAACCCGGATCGTAACTCGGTCTGCATTATCTCCCGTAGTTTGATACGTACCTCCATCTGGGATAATCTTGAACGAATTTAGTGGCTGCTCTTCGCATGCAATGACAGGACACACCATAGGAATTTGGACTTGACTCAGTACTGTGGTGGGTCATTTTCATCTTCCTCATTCCTTTGGATTCCTAGTGTGACTGGAAAATACCAGGAACTTGGTGTATGGGGATTGAAACTTGTAAGCATGTTTTCGCGGATGGTGCATGCTCAGGGGTTATTCTCCCTTTACAAAGATTACATAAGCACCAAACTGGGTTTGATTGTCTCAGGAAGAAGCAGCCTACGACGATCCCGGATTTAGTTGGACTACGCCTCCCTCAACTTTTGGCCATCAGCCCGACATTCCCCCCGTTTGAACGAAGTGGGACAGCAGATTTTTGTGCTGAGCCACTTGCTTCATTACCGTACAGGGTAATTTTGCGCAACTATCGAAAAGCAATCAGCTATTCTTCGTCCAATGAGTGATGTGGAGGCTGATCAAAGCGGCTCATTGGCCTATACGGGTCAAAACCCCTGACGCTTGAACCAATTCAGGCTATTTCTTGCTGACGATCGACTTTCTGGGTAATTTTACTGTGGGCGCGCGACGCAATCATACTTTCCGGCAGTCACAGTGGACCTCCACTCAGTCACATAAATAGCCGGGTAGTCTGAACGCGTTCCTTTACCTTCAACACCTATCTTCTCCCTTTTCTTCCACACAATCTATCCTCCCCTCCCCTCCCCCCGCGTCTATCTGTGGTTCCTCTATTACTCTCAACTTATCTCAACGACTTCAATCCTTCTCATGGGTAAAAGGGTATGTACCTGTTTAGTATCACACATATACAGCGTTCATTCGCTTTATCCAGGCTCCTGTAGTCTGCCAGATATGCTCTCGACCCATCAACCGCAAAGCCGATCTGCTCCGGCATATAAAATCCATACACGAGAAGGACAAGACCGAGGGGTACGTGTGCCGTCCAAGAACACCACACAGAAGACGCGATGCTGACGAGTTCCTGAAGTTTACACCATTGTCCCATCGAGAATTGTGAAAGGACCTTCGTACAAAAATCCAATCTCAATACCCACCTCGCTATCCAGTGAGCCACGCCGCCGATGAAACTATACGTTCCCCACTCACCCGTTCCTCTCATAGTCTGGGTGAACGCCCCCAAAAGTGTCCTAAACCCGATTGCGACTTTGCATGTGCTGACCCCGGTTTCCTGACTCGGCATCGTACAGAGCTTCATGGATACGTGCCCAATCCGAGAGTATTTGCTGATGGGAGGAAAAAGTCCACAACTAGAAATCAGGCTCGATCTAAGCCATACGAGCGTCGGCAGAAGCGCGCATCGGGTTCGAACGACTCTGCAGAAAACGGCCTTGATCAGCCCAACGAACTCACGTGGGTTCACGAGACGCAGTCAGCGCCCAAGGCCTGCGTGCAGGCCGCCCCTTTCGACTGGACCCCAGTGACCACGTCGGTGGCATCCACAGCGGGGCACCCACGACCCCCCGTACCTCTGCAGTCGCATGTCACCGGCGCGGCCACCATCCAGCCGGTCTGCGATATGGCTGTCACCAACGAGGTGTTGGACAACTTCCTCGTCCGGTTCGGCGACTGGCAGCCTACCTGGGCTCGTTCTGTTTTCGCGTCCACATCCACAGACTCTTCTTTCTACGAGGACCCCTTTGGTGTCAACCCCACGCTGGCACCGTCGTCCGCTGCCCCATACCAGGTCGAGGACGCGGCCACACCTGCAGGTCCTTCTTTCTACGAGGATACTTTTGGCGTTGACACCACACTGCCCGCTGCCTCATACCTGGCCGAGGACACGGCTACACCTAGAGGCCCTTCTTTCTACGAGGACACCTTTGGCGTTGACAACACACTGCCCGCTGCTTCATACCTGGCCGAGGACACGGCTACACCTAGGGGCCCTTCTTTCTACGAGGATACCTTTGGTGTTGACAACACACTGCCCGCTGCCTCATACCTGGCCGAGGACGCGGCTACACCTAGAGGCCCTTCTTTCTACGAGAATACCTTTGGCGTTGACAACACACTGCCCGCTGCCCCATACCAGGTCGAGGACGCAGCTACATCTGCAGGCCCTTTATTCTACGAGGACACCCTTGGCGTTGGCAACACGCTGACACCATCACCCGTTGCTCCCTACCAGGTCTACCAGGACTCCTTCGGTATTGGCAACACACTGGCACCATCGTCCATCGTCCCGTACTAGAACTAAGGGGGACCCCACTCGGTCGAGCTCGATCCGCGGCGTCCCATGATCGATACGATACTTTTTACGTTCCAGAACCTATGCTCACGCACTATGATGATATGACACGACGGCATTTGTAAGTTTTTTTCTATATACTCGGACAGCACGCACTCCAAGCTTCATCGACATCTATCAAGGACTTTCTCTCTTGTGTAGCTTTATATCCACTTTATTCAGATATCTATCTCAGATTTTCATTTTAGTAGATGGCACACTTTTTTCTATCTTGTCCAAGTCACTTTTTGCCCAAATAACTGAGACTGGCGCTTTTTCATTGTTGCACTGTAAGTTTTTGAGAAGGTCACGTGTAAGGTTCGGCGATACCAGCTGTGCAACAGCCCCCATTCGATTCACAGCAAACCAAACGGCGACTGCCAGCCACTGGCAACGGGGCCCGCAGTCACTCGGATACCAACGTTCAACACGACCAGCGCTCTCACTATTACCACTACTACCACCACTACCACTACCACTTATCACTACCAACGACCAAGCTAACCATATCGTCTCGGGGACGCCACAAGACTGTCACTTCCATAAGCGAGCGACGTTTGTCGATGATGATCCACTCCAGCTCGGAAACGACGTCCAACTCGCCCACTCCGATCAGTCCGTTCTCGACCTACTCTCGCCTGAGCGAGGCCACGTCCGACGGTCAGTTCTTTGGGTGCTCCATTCAATCTCCCATGCGAAACTGACCAATTCTCTCTTTCTCACCACCCACATTCACCCCGCGTTCCCACCGATCCGTGTTCGATCCCCTCTCTGTCCCTGTCTCCCTCTTTTTTTATATATATATCCGCGGGATCGCGACGTCGACCGATCGTTGTACCTATCGCCGCACGCCCAACAGAAGCGCCCGATCTCGGTGCGTTCAACACAGTGTTTCGGGAGCTCCAACAACTCCAGATCGGTCCTCCGCGTATCCTGCACGCGACGTTCACAGGGCCGGGGATGGACGTGGAGGTGGTGTCTGCGTCGTCGCCGGGCCCGACGGACTCGGAGGCGAACGCGGGGTCGACGGTGTGGACGCAGGGGCTGATCGCGTCGTATTTTGACCCGTCGGTGGCGAGCGCGCAGACGCGAAGTGCGGTGGATGACCGGTCGCGTGTGAGCGTGACGGACATCGAGTATGGGTATGACGACGACGACGACGCTGGCGTGGAGGGGGAGGCAGAAGCGGAAGCGCGCGTGCACCAGGCGGGCGGGGGGGACGAAGACGGGGAGGATTCGGAGACAGAGGGCGAGATGGAAGGGGGGGTCGCGTTCACGGTCGTCGGATCCGTCACGTCCGATGCGAGGGTCGCGATTGGGGGCGGGGCAGTGGACGACGGGGAGCACCCCACGCTGGGCACGATTGACAGCGTGATTGCGTTCTTGACGTCAGAGAGGGACCGCGTTCAGGCGGGTCGACTGGCGGAGCGACGGATGGTGCCGCAGTACAGCTCGACGTCGGACGGGGGTGCGAGGCGGAGGGAGGAAGCGGACGCGAGGCGGGCGAGGAAGCGGCGGCGGAAGAAACCTTTGAAGACGGTGCAGATATCGAGGCGGGATGGGCCGTCGGACGCGCCGGAGACGGTGTCTGAGACGACGGTGGTGCGTGGGGAAGATGCGAGCGGGGATGCGGATCGCGACGATGGGATTGCCGAGGGGGACTCTTTGTCGTCGTCGTCGGTGGAGGGCGGGCACGAGTACAAGTCGACGCCCTCGACGCCGCCGCGGACGAGCCGGGTGCTGATGAGACGGGAGGTGCGGTTGAAGCACAGCAAGTCGACGCCGACGCTCAAGGTGAAGACGATACCGCCCGACCCGCAGATCCTGAAGTTGCGTTGTCTAGCGCACAAGTTGCGACTGAGATTCCCGGAGGATTATGAGCGGATCACGGCCTTGCTCACGCAGGACTTTAGTGGTGGGGAGTCGGACTTTTCTGATCCTCGAGGGCCAGCGCCGCGGGCGAGGGACAGGCTGATACATGTCTTTGTCGATCAGTTGAGTCGTCTTCAGATATGTCACGAAGGGGGCTCATTCGTTGGCAGTTCGAACATACTGATTGGACTACTGACGCACTACAAGAAATACAGACGACCGAAACGACTGTCGCACGCGGCGCTCGCGCTACTTTTGGAGCGGGGTCGACCGGTGACGCGACGGATATTGGTGACGTCCTCGCCACTGTACCAACCGATGGAGACTGCGATGCAACTGGGGTACGACGTGCGGATATACGCGCGGGTGCCGGACAGCAGACGACCTGTGCGATACAGAGAACAAGGCGTGGACGAGTTGTTGCAGCTCAAGTTACACCAGGCGATCGCGGCTTCTGACCCACCACCGCCGAACGCGACGATCGTGTTGGCGACGGGGGACGGGAACGTGGGCGAGTTCAACGAGGAAGGATTCCTTGGACCGGTGCGACTGGCGTTGGAGCGGGGATGGAAGATCGAGTTGTACGCGTGGGAGGAAGGTTTGAGTAGGGCTTGGAAAAGGACGTTCAATTCGGACGGGAGATGGAAGGATCGGTTCAGGATAGTCAAGATGGAAGATTTCGCCGACGATCTGTTGCAAGCACAGTAGAGAACATGTTAAAAGCGTGTACACTCTTCTTCTTCTTCTCTTTCTTCTCCATGTCCTACTACGCCATCGTGTTCGCCGTGCTTCTCGTCGTCGCTACCTCTCTCTACATTGTCCGTCGTCGTCGTCGTCGTCGTCAACACCGACTCCCCCCGGGCCCGACGCCACTCCCCCTGCTCGGAAACGTACTCGATCTCACCTCGAAAGAACTCTGGCTCACCGCTCACCGCTGGGCATCCCAGTATGGCCCCGTGACTTACCTCCACGTCCTCGGCCAGTCCCTCGTCTTTCTCAACACCCCCGACGTCGTCCTCGACTTGCTCGACAACCGTGGCGCCATCTATTCAGACAAACCTCGCCTTGTCATGCTCGGCGAACTGTACGCGTCTTCTCTTTTCTCTCTCTCTCTTTTTTTTTTTTTTCATTCTGACCTTACCCCCAGATGTGGCTGCGAAAACATGGTCGCCTTTACTCCATACGGTGACCAGTCGCGTCGTCAGCGGAAGCTGATGCAAGCCGCGTTCGGGTCGTCCAGCATAAAACACTACCAGCCCCTCCTCCAGCTTGAAACGAAGCCCTTTCTCAAAGGCCTTTTAGAAGATCCGCTCGCGTTTCAGGATCACCTCAGGAGGTAAGTCCATCCGCGTTTCATCCCTCGTATCCGGTCCGGACTCTGATCACGTGAAAGGTACGCGGGCAGTTTGACCCTCCTCGTCGTCTACGGTCATCACGTCCAGTCGACCGACGACGCTTTTCTCAAACTCGCAGAGGAATGCGTATCCTTGCTCGCCAATCGCATCGCGTCCGGTATCGGCATTTGGCCCGTCGACGTCTTTCCCGCCCGTACGTTCCATTCCAAGTGTGTGTCTGTAGAATGTGCCATTGACACGTCCAAGTCAAACACGTGCCAGACTGGTTCCCCGGCGCTAGCTTCAAACGCAACGCTGTTGTATGGAAAAAAAAGATGCAACAGTTTGTCGACGAGCCATACGCGTTCGTCTTGAACGAGAGGGTACTCGTCTCTCTCTTCTTCTTCTTCTTCGCCGCCTCACGCGTCCCGTCCAGCGCAAGGGCACCGCCAAACCGTCCTTTGTCTCCACCGTCTTGGACGACATTCAGCTCAAAGAAAAGGGGCTCGACGATCAACAAGAGTTTGATCTGAGGTGGACCGCCAACTCGATGTATTCCGGTAGGTCCCTTGCCATGCGACCCTTTGGATGTCGCTGACGACGACTCGCAAGCCAGCATTGACACCGTGAGTGATCCGTGTTCCGCATGTCCGTGCCCAAGGACTTGATCGCATCGATGGAACAGACCGTCACCGTCGGCTCCCATTTCATTCTCGCCATGGTGCAGCACCCCCACGTCCTCAGACGCGCACAAGCCGAGATCGACGCCGTGGTTGGAAAGAACCGTTTGCCGACGTTTGAGGATCGACCATCGTTGCCGTATTGCAACGCCGTCTTTACGGAATCGCTTAGATGGGGCGTGCCTGTACCTCTCGGTGGGTCCCTCTTCGGTGTGGCGCGCCGCGTCCTCATGCGGCCCTCCAAAGGCCTGCCACACAGGTTGATAGAGAACGACGCGTACGACGGTACCTTTATACCCGAGGGGTCACTCGTACGTCCACGTGTGCTCTTCGACTGTCCATGGTGTTCACCCCACCCCAGGTCTTTGCAAACATTTGGTGCGTTCGCGTTGGCGCGTTGTAGCGTGCACGTGTTGATACGGAGTCGATCAGGACGATCCTCCGCGACGAGACGCTCTTTCCGGATCCCCATGCGTTCAACCCTGATCGGTACCTCGTCTCTGCGCCAGACGAGGCGATGGAACGACGGTGCGACCCGCGCACGTACATCTTTGGCTTTGGAAGGCGGTGAGCGTCGGGCGTCTTGCATACGGATCGAACGCTCACGCACGCGCACGGCGACTCTCTCGCGCAGCCGATGTCCGGGCATGTACCTCGTCGAGTCCTCTGGGTGGCTGCTGGTGGTGTCAATGATCGCCACGCTGGACATGTGCAAGGCGATGGACGAGAACGGGGTAGAGATTGAGCCAGAGGTGGTGTTTGACAATGCCGTCTTTCGGTATGTCGACCGGGGGTGACATGTTGACGACGACGTTGAACGTTGCGACAGGATGCCGAAGCCGTTCCAGTTGGCGGTGAGACCGCGGTCGGAGGCGGTGTTACGGTTTTTGGCAGAGGAGACGGCGAGCACGTAGGCAAGCAGCGTTTCACATTGTCTTGGTACGTAGTAGGCTACAGCGAGTAGACGAAGAAGACACGAAACCATCTCTCTTTCATATTCATGCGCTCTGGTAGTTGCCCGGCGCGGGCGTCGACGCGGCGTGACCCGTCTTGTGCGACGGTGTGAGGGCACTGGCGGGCGGCGGGGGTGGGGGCAGTCCGCGAGGGACGTTCACGCGGGACTGAGAGTGTATCTGGGGCTGGGGCTGTGCTTGGGGTTCGTCGTCGACGACCTGGTAGCCTTCACGGCTGGTCGAGGTGAACCCGCCAGGCATGGACCAGACTGTGCGGGCATGAGCAGGGGCGTGACAAGGGAAAGAGGAGATACTCGCCAGTGGGACCGCTCACGTCGGCGCCGAGACCCATGAACTGGGAGCCGCGCTGGCGAAGGGCAGAGAGAAAGGCCAGCGCAGTGGGGAACTGCGCACCAGTCAGTTCGCTTTTGAAGAGAGAGAGAGAATAGACACGCGCCTTGAGCAGCCAGAGGAGTAAGAGGAGAAACTTGGCCAAACCGCTCTGGTCGTTGTTGAACATCCAGACGATATCGAAGAGGATCGAGGCAGAGAGGGCGCCGGCGAACTGCGGGGACGTCGTCGTCGTTATGAGTGGGGACGTCGAGGACATGAAGGCGTACCAGCTTGAGCGACTGGACTGCATCGCTGCTCTCGTGGGCGAGGGTACCAAAGAGAAAGATGGGGAGGTTGTACGCGGGTGCGGTGAACGGGCTGAGGACAAAGGAGAGGACCTGTCGTCGCAACGAATGAGAACTAGACGAGGGCGGGACAGTTGGACTCGTACAGCGCCTGCTAGGACGAGTTTGGCAGGGTCAAGTCCTTGAACAAAGTCGGTCATCTTGTGGTGATGAAACGTAGCGAAAAAAAGAAAAAAAAAAAAAAAAAAAGAGGAAGGAGATAAGCGCGTATCGTCCACGCCTACACAATTTAGAAAACAATGACGACCTACCATCATCCCCACCACGGATATCCGACGTCCTCCTACGCCAACGACCCAGACTTTGAACAACAACCCATCGTATTGCCAGGCGGCGTACCTCAATGGAGCGCCATCGAGTCCAGCGCGAACTTGAAAGAACGAGCGATGCCCAACGTCAGTCAGTCCCTCCTCAATTCTCCCCCTTGAAACCTTGACTATTCTCTCCCCTTCTTCAGGTGTCACAACCCGTCGGTTGGACCCCCGCCGACGACCAGCTCTTTATCCGGGAGTATGGCCCTCCCGGCGACAATCATATGCTCCCCAGCGTCGAGTTTATGAAACAGCACTTCTTCAAGGAGGGAAGGCTGACCGAGAAGCAGGCCCTCTACATCCTCTCCAAAGCGACCGCCATCCTCTCTCGCGAACCCAACCTCGTCAACGTAGGCAGTCCACTCACGAGTCCGTCTTTGTCGTCCTTTTGTCCCCACTCTCCACTGACCGGCCCCCTTCAAGTATGTGGCGACATCCATGGCCAATACGTGAGCCCGTCTCCGTGCCACTCGTCCTAGACGACCTACACTCATCGCTACAGTATGACCTCATGAAACTCTTCGAGATCGGTGGCAGCTTTTCAGAAAGCTCCTACTTGTTCCTCGGCGATTACGTCGATCGCGGCAACTTTGGCATCGAAGTGTGTCTCTCTCTCCATGCTCTCCCTCGCCCTGCTCACCGCACGCAACGACACAGTGTCTGTTATACCTCTACGCGATCAAGATACAGCGTCCCAAGGACATCACCCTCCTTCGTGGAAACCACGAATGTCGACACCTGACCGAATATTTCACCTTCAAGCGTGAATGTACGCGCGTCCTTGCCCCCACCCGCACGCGCTTGAACCTGACCCCTCTTCACAACCAGGCCTCCACAAATACTCTCAGGCCGTTTACGACGCATGTCTCGAATCCTTCAACGCACTCCCCGTCGCGGCCCTCGTCGACGGGCGCTTCTTTTGCGTTCACGGCGGCCTTTCTCCAGAGCTCATCACCCTGGACGATATCCGACGCGTGCGTTTCCGATCTCTCTCCGCCCTCCCATCGAGCCTTGGTTGGGTTGACGGGTCGTGTTTGCCGCACAGCTCGACCGCTTCCAGGAACCCGGTTCGAGCGGGTTGCTGTGCGACCTGCTGTGGTCAGACCCCGTCGTCAATTTCGGTTACGAGCAAGAGCCTTCCCAACACGGCCCAGCGTTGCCGCCGGGCACGACGTTTGAACACAACGCAACCAGGGGTTGTTCCTACTTTTATACGTCAGTGTCTCATCTGCTCGAGCCCCCGTTCGCCGTGACGACGAACGGTGCATTCAAAGGTACGAAGCTGCGTGCAAGTTTCTCGAGCGGAACGCACTCCTCGGGATCGTCCGAGGACACGAAGCCCAGGACGCAGGGTACGTTTTCCGGCGCCGCTTTTTCCCTCCCCAGGTTTCGGAACCCCCCCCTCACCCCGGCAGATACATGATGTACCGCAAGACGCCGACCAAAAAGTTTCCCTCCGTCATCACCGTCTTCAGCGCGCCCAACTACCTCGACGTCTACCACAACCGCGGCGCGGTCATCAAGTACGCCAACAAGAACATCACGATCCGACAGTTCAACTCGAGCAGTCACCCGTATTGGCTACCCAACTTTATGGATGGCTTCACCTGGAGCTTGCCGTTCGTCGGCGCAAAGAGTGCGTCTTCGTCTTCGTTTTCCTTTTCGTGTGTTGCCGTGCGGCTCATCATTCGCGCGCGTTGCGTACTCAAAGTCACCGAGATGCTCCTCGCGATCTTGGCGACGTGCAGTCCGGAGGAGCTCGAAGGCATGGAAGACGAGGACGAGGACCTCCCTGTCGATCTCGCGCTCCCGCTCTCGGACCTCGCAGCGAGGAAACAACAGATCAAGAACAAGATCTTGGCCGTCGGGAAGATGCAACGTGTGTTCCAACTATTGAGGTAGGGCGTGCAACGCGTACTTTTTTTTTTTTTCTCTCTGCCTCTCGTGGGGGGCACGGGGGAGGGGGGAAACTGATCGCGCGTTTTTTTTCCGGACAGAGAGGAAGCCGAGAACGCTTCCGAGTTGGCGGCCCTGAAGTTTCCTGTCGAAGACCAAAGAGGCCCCGACATGCTCACCGCGCATGGCACGCAGATCAGACACTACATTCGCAGTTTTGCAGACGCGTACGTGGTCGTTTCTCTCTCTCTCTCTCTCTATACCCGACCTCACACAGACGCCGTTCCGACATCGCCAACGAGCGCATCCCCGTCTTCTCGCCCGCCGACGACGCCCACTACCCCGTCATCCCCGCGCCAAGCATGCGCCGACGCTCCTCGGGCGACCTCGAAGAGCTCGGGATGGAGATCCGCAGGCTCGAGGAGGAGACGTATACGGACGAGGAGGACGCGGAGGTGTTGCGGCAGTCGCAAAAGATTCAGCAGCGGCAGCAGCAGTTTCAACAGCAGCAACAGCACATGCAAGCGCAACAGGTGCAGCAACAGCAACAGCGGAAGACGGAGCGGGTGGTGGAGACGCGGCGGAGCAAGGTGACGCGGAAGATGTCGCTCAAGAGGTCGTGAGAGATCAAAGGGGCGGATGTCATCATGGGTCGGGCAGACCGGGCCAAGACTTGGGATCTATCGGAGCGCTGACGAAGGAGGTGCGCGTGTGTTAAGAAACCGGTCGCATATATTAGACCTCTCCTCTCTCTCCCCTTTTACAACGAGAAAAAGCAAAACGCGGGTACATTAGATGAGCGCAGTACAAGCTAGATCGTCCACAAAGTGTGAGTAGTATATATGTGCTTGTTGTCCTTTTTCCGGCTCCCTCCCCCCCCCTTTTTTTTTTGGTTGCCCCAAGGATGAAATAAATAAATAAACCCCCGTGCTGGCATTCCGCTCGATGTACCCCCTTGTCCAACGTCAATCGCGTTTTCTGCTCAGTCCGTGTTGACCACGTCGTCGCTCTGGCCGTCGCGCGCGCCATCGACAGCGGTGGTATGCACTTTAGCCGACGTCCCTGGCGTCTCGCCAATCACGATCGTCGGAATCCCTTTGAAAAAGACCCACGTCACGAACCAATCTTGGAACCGCCCTCCTCCACCAAAGAGAAAGACACACCTCGAGCCTTTTCCCGTTCTCGGCGAAACGCGCGGGACAACGAGATCGTCCGTAGCTGAGAACGGATCTTGTCCAGCGCGACGAGCGTCGCGACCAACTTGAGCGTCTCCTCTCTCTCCCCTAGTTCCTTGAGCCTACATGCCGCCGCCACATCGTCGTCGTCAGATACCTCAGGCACGGGCAGAAGACACGCACCCCAACGCCTCCTCGTTGATCAACTTATGGTGCGCTAACAGCATGAGCATCTCCGTGAACGAGATCCCATCGCCTCGGTGGTAACACGTCGCGCTCGCCTCGTAGTAGATCCGCATGTACGCCGCCCGCCGCTCCCGGATCGCGCCAAAGTCGATCTTGCTCAACAGCCTGTTCAGCTTGCGTAGGTTGACCTCGCCCGTCGCCGCCTCGCCTGGGCGGGGCGCGCGTCGGCAGGCAGACAGGATGGACGCGGTGGAGTGCTGGGCCGGGTAGATGCGTACTTCAAAGACGCCGTTGAGTCTCTACGGTGCGCGGGGCGATGAGCAGTCCGACAAACCAAGCGAAGCGAGCAAAGGATGAGCTTACGGCGAGGAACGGAGCGAGCTTTGAGCGCTCCAACAGGCCAGTGTTCGGATCCGCAAAGTCGGCCCAGGCCTTTTTGAACGCGCGCGTCTCGTGGCGCGTAATCGACTTGAGGACACCCCCCGTGGACTGGAAGACGTACGAAAAACTGTCCACCACCACGCCGGTGAACATGTTGACGAAGATGTACTGACAAATGGAGATGCAGGTCAGCGGTGCAAGGAACGCGTGCAGCGATGACCCCCTCACCATGCTGAGCAGGTTCCACGCGATGAATAGCGAGAACGCCCAGAGCGTGTCGCCGCAGTCGGTCTGAAAGAAGCCGTCGTAGACTTGTGTGCAGCGCGGGTATCCAAGGGTACTAGGCACGATCGTGAGCGACCGTCGAGACCCCACCAACGCGAACACCTTACTAGTCGTGCATAAATTGGTTCCAGCCCTCTCTGCCGTGCATAAGCTCGAGCCGTGGTTCGATCGCTAATGCAACCACTCACCCAGTACTCATGAAGACCAACATGAGAAACGAGGACCCCATCGTTTGATAATTCTGGTACGGGTTCTCTCCCGAGCACCACTTTGTCAGTCCAAAGACTTCCATGTACATGATGGCGAAAAACACAAAGAACGTCAACCACAAAGCGAGTAGGTTCAGAATGACAAAAAAGCTGGCACTGAGCAGAATCTCGTCGTGAGGCGATCGAGAAGATCGAGAAGCAATCACTCACGTGCCGGTCTTGAAAAGCTGGTTGAGAGAGGCCACCCTCTGAACAAGCTTGAACGCCATGCTGACCAAAAAGATCTTTTGTAGGTATTGAATATAACGACTGTCAGAGTCAAAACGCGCAACTAGGGTCGTGCTGAAACTCCCCAACGCCACGACGACGTCAAAGAGGTTCCAGCCGTTGGCGCGGAAAGAGCGCCATCCGAGTCCATACAGTCGGATGACCGTGTCCAGCACATAGATCAGGGTAATGACAAACGAGACTATGTCTAGACGACCCCTGTCAGCGACGCACCAGAGTGGGCAACCAAGAGCTGCTTACTGCGCCAATTATCCACAGTTTCCGCAGAAAATGTTTCAGTCCTGTGGCAAAGTTATCAGCTCTGTCCGGCGGGTCGACTGCAAGTGGGAACGGACATGAGAACGACCATCTGAAAGACAAAGAGTGCGGTCATCATCCTCGTCCACCAGCCGTGCTTGTGAATCGCACGATCATAGCACCAAGCTCGGATCGGAGAGCTCGGCTTGACCTTGGGCCGCTTGGACGGCTTCAGCCGTTTAAGGAGCTTCTGCATATCGATCCACTCCCGCTGGGCTTCGGTGAGGAGTGCCGTTCCAGTCTGCGACGAAAAATTCTCGATGATGATACTACGGTCGACGTTCAATCTGGGCGTTCACAAACAAACCGCCAAAAGGATCCACTGACCTGACGAACAAAGTCAAAATCACGACGCCCCCCAGCAGATTGTATATCACAAAAAAGATCGCGTTCGCCTGCGAAGCGTTGGTCTGCGGTTGCTGCCCTCTGCCCGTGATGCTCATCGCCACGGACATGACGTCAACCCATCCTTCTTCCGACACGATCTCAAAGAGGATCAGCATCGAAGAAGCAAAGTTGTCAAACGAAAACTTGGTGGATGGCGCTGGGTTGTCCCAAGCGCGCGGTACGAGGAACCCGAAACTGTTCCCGTAGATCGTGTTGACGTATTCGTTGGTACAATCCCCCATGCCTTGAACGCTCGTGTCGTTGCATTCGTTCATCAGCCCGGCAAAGATGGTCGTGCCCCAGACGCTGAAGGGGATGAGGTAGAGCACGGCAAGGAGGGCGGCGTCGAGTATGCGTGTAAAGCCAGTAAGGATCAGATCTGAAAAAGTACTCCGCATCCTGTGGATCAAGGTCATGAATCGCAGGGCCTGTAATGCCTTCAGTGCCCGAATGAGTGGACTGAAGCCCGCGACAAAGACCAACGCGAATGTGGCGTTCACGACGACACCGACCATAATGACGAAGTCGAGGATGTTCCAAATACTCCGGATGTAAGCGTTTGGGCCAAATAGAAAACCGTCCGCGATGATCTTGATCAAGAATTCGACAAAAAGTATGAGACTGAAGGTGGCTTTCGTAATGTCGAACCAAGCGCCTCGTATAACTCCATTCTGCAGGTAGTAATTGTATTTGTAGAGGGGTGTCGCAATCGCTTCGGTGGCGACATTCCCGATAACGGCCAGCAAGATGGCGAGTTGAAAGACCGCGTGCGCAATGTCGGAAGGTGGCGCGCCGAAAATCCGCTCCCCGCCACTTGGATCAACAACCTTTTGACAGAGGCGGCGGATACTGTTCGTCTGAGGCAAGATCCAAAATGCTTTGTCATACGTTGGATGCATCCGGATCAACTCTATAGTTTGAGATCGATGGGCATCAGTAGAGCGACTGGATGGGTTTTTGTCTCTTTCCAGCCTCGTCAATATGTCGCTAGGGCCAACAATGGTGAACAAAGCAACGCGACTAGATTGATAGAGGGCTTACAAATACCGGTCGGTTTCGTGCTCGACTGCATCTTCCGGCCCTCTCGAGTCAGAGCGCGGGCGGTACAGGTCAACGAGCGGGATATTTTCTGACATCTCACCGCCGGCAAAGAGCTCGTGAAGCCTGCTGAATGAGCGCTGATGTAAAGAATGCGACTGGGTACTCGCACTCCATGGTGCACGTCTCTATGAAACGGGTATCGGGAAGCAGACGGGCATCGAAGGACACGGAACCAACCTGGCTAAATCTATCATCCATAGGAAGCGGGCTGTCTACCAATGTGTCCGTCTCGCTCCGGATCAAGGGCGAAGGCAAGTATTCGGTTGTCGGACGAGTCCCGAACCATCGATAAGGGTTTATGAGTGACCATCGACCGACAGCGGGCCTGGAGTGTTGCTTCGAGTAGTTTGATTTCTGCATTTCTCTCTTGGCTTCCTCCGCCACGCTAAAGTTCTCATTGATAACGGCAATGAACATCTGCATCACGATGACTAGTCGACGGACGATGTCAGTCAGTCGCAGAACGTAAGTGGGCTGGAATGAATACACTTACAATTGGAAAAGAGAAGCCAACAGGACAGAAACGTGCACACGATGATAGCTTGACCAAGGCCCAATTCGGCATCTGTCGCATTATACAGCACTGTGGTCCAGTTCTCCGAAGAAAAGATCTGGTACACAGCCAGAAAGGAGTTGAAGAGATGACCAAAGTTCATGGTAATGGACCCAGCCATGTCACCTCGAATAAGTTGAATGCCAATCAGGGCAGCGAGGAAATTGAGGAGTATCACAAACAAGGTCATGTTCGCGAGACCGTACATATTCCCAAAGACAGTGAGCTAGCGTATACGGTTAAATACGTCGAGGGTGAGAATGAAACACGGGCCATACCATCAAGGGTTTCATCCGTGGTACCACCAGTAGCACACGGTAAAATCTTGCTAGTTGAAAGACTGTTAGCCATCGATAGACAGTCGAGTTGTGAATGACAGGAATTTGAATGACACTGGACCCAATGGCAATGAACAAGTCCAGCAAATTGTTAGCATGCAGGAAAAAGTTCCTCCACGCGGGGAACTCGACAGCGATACGGACAACGATCTCAATATCGAAAGCAATTGTGATTACACGTTCGGCTATGTCGATGACTTCCTGTTGCGTCTGGCCCATGTCAGCGGTCACAGTAGCTTGTGTTGCGAGGGAAGTAAGAGCTAGGAACACCCAGAACCAGCGGGTGTATGACCACCAGACCTTGGGGCGATTTTGACCGACATTGCTCGACGTTACCGCCGACCAGCCCTCTTCAGCTTCTCTCGCAACGGGTCCGAGTCTACAAGTCAAATGAGAGCGAATCTAGGTGATACAAGGGTTGGGAACATACGGTGCCGCCCCAAAAGCACTTTTTTTAGTGCCAGAACGGATTGCAAAGAACGAATTTGTGATCACGGCGACCAATAGGTTAAATAGCCAAAAATTGAGTACGAGAATCCCGACGATGAAGAATACAGAGGAAATGACGTATTCGGACGCCATAGTCTGATACATGACCGTTGACCACTGGCAGGGTGGTACAAGGAGTCAGACATCATCGGCAACAAAAGTAAGACACTCACGGTGTTGGCCGAGGCAAGTACGACCATCTGAAGGGCCGCATAATATATGGTATCGAAACTCTCCACACCACCAAAAGGATTTTCTCCCTCCTAAATGATGGTAGATGACGTGCATAGTCCAACAATGATTCAACGTACCTGACAGACTTGTCCTAACGGACAAATGAACCCTTTTAGATTCTCTCCAAACGTCCCGTCGGACTGTAAGTAGGGAGAAGGGGATAGTGTTGTCGAATTGATGTGTCCTCCACATAACTGTGTGAGCTGGGTAGAATTCTCCCCAAGCACAGGTAAAAGAGTGCAGTTACGACGAAGTGCCTTTTTGAACGACTGTACGCCAATAATGCTAGACCACTACAAGTAAGCCACGAATCACGTGAGATGGTGTAAGACTTACGAGAACAGTGCCACAGCAAAAATGATAAAGTATACCACGTTGGCTAGCAAAGGGCGCGCTATCTTGAGGGATCGCATGATCGTCTGAAGGGTTCACATGAGAAAGTACAAGCAAACTCAAGAAGTTGTGTCACTCACAGCAGTACCGTTCGTGACGCCCAGCAATCTTGCCACCCTCAGGACGCTCAACGCCCTGAATGTCCCGATATGATGAGATCCCCGCTCGAGGCCCGCAGTCGCTAACGCGAACGATACCCAAAATCCCACCACTGCAAGGAAATCAATTCTACCCCAACCTTGGCGCAGATAGGGTATGCTTCGCTCTATTTTACTCCGCGCCGTCTGTAATTCAAGTCTAAATGGAAGCGAGACGAGAGCATCAGGATCGGATTCTAGTACGTCGGATTTCATTGCACGAGACAGAAAGGTGGGCGGTAATTCTGGGTCTGTAAAGGGATCTTGACCCTTCAAAGCAGTGAACGACACGGACGGGCGTGTAGGCACTCGTGCGGACGAAGGTGTACGTGCATGTGAGGATCGTGACAACGAAAACGGTTTTGCCACATTATCGTAAACTCTCTTTAGTGTGAACCCCCGAGCCAAGGTGTCAGAACGTGACAAGGGAGCGTCGGTATGCCCGTTCGATGACGAACGCGTAGACATGAGGTGGGCCAATTTGAAGAACGAAGAGAAAGACGATATCGGTACCTCTGGGTCTAGAAGTAACCCAGAAATACAAATTCGACCCAAGGCTTCGATGCTGTCGTGAACGAGTGAAGATGTATATCAATAATCGGAATGACACGCACGTGAATAGTATGAAGAGGACAAAGATGACAAAGTCTTCCCAAGCATGAAAATATCCCGTGACGGTAATGGGAACCTGACTAGGAGGCAGCAAGAGGGTTCGCGAAGCTTGCACCACCAACGCGACTGCATTGAGGACGATCAAAACGAGAATGGTAGGTTCGGTATATCTGGCCACGATCTCAGTAAGGTTTTGCATAACCCAAGACACGCGTACGGATGTATGAGTAACTTGTACAGTCGCAGACGAAGAGGATTCCTAGGTCCTAGCATGCCAAGGGTCCGTCCTCGCAAAGGCATAGATGATAGAGTCCGAGAAGCGACTTTCTGTCCAACATCAGGTTGGGTCGTTTCTTCTGTGCCGTCAAACGTGGAATCGGAATTGGAATCAAAATCTTCGCCACTCTCCTGCAGTGGTGCATAGGTTTTGCGTCCTGGGACGCTCGCGACGCGTGTCGACGCACGGCGAAACGCGCTCGTGATGGTGCGTGTGAGGGGCGAGGCAGCGGTGTACCGGCGTCTAGGCTGCGACGCGATGCCAGCAGAACGTTCCGAGTCGACAAACGAGTTGTTTGGCCAAGAATGATCCACTCTGGGCTGGGACTCGCTCGTGAGACACGTGTCGTCGTCCTCTAGGGACATCGAGGCCAGAGAAGACGAGGATGCATTGGGGTGGGAAACGAGAGGTACAGACAAGTCTCTGCGCGAGGCCAGGGAAAGGGACGAGGTGTCTGCCAGACTCGATGGGCCGGGCTCTCGGGTGGCGGGAACGCTAAGACGGTGAGAGTCCGGTTCCCCTCCAGCGTTGCTCCAGCTGAGGCGTCTACGCGCGTATGTTCGACCGTCTGCGTCCGGTGCTTGGTCGACGACACCCAGCCCGGTGGTAGAAAGTTCTATCGCGGAAGAGGAGCTGCCGGCCGAGTGTCTGATGCTGTACGAGTGGCCGACATGTGCATCCATAAAGATGTTAATGTTTCAGCGTGATGGGTGTAGCAGCGACTTACGACCGACTTTCCCTTGTGCTTGCAGTGCTAGACGCCCGACTGACCAATCCATTGTCTGACAACAAGGCGAGGACGGCACGTGACCACTCGACGACCTCCGCGACATTGGCTCTGGAAGTAACGAACCTACACTCAAGAGTCCAAGCCGGCAGACAGTCTAGTATGGCTCGGGGGTCGTCGTGTTGCACCCCATGTCGCCGGCGTGGGGATCTTTTTCAGGTACAACTTGAAGCTCTGCGTGAAACGCGTTCGACCTGTCAGCCAGCACACTGCCAGTACAGGCCTTCAAGCGGCTAGCCCGCACCTCCAAAACCCAATCTCTATAACGCAGGGCAGGATGGGCAAGGAATGTACGTGGCATCAACGCGTATTGACCAAGCCTGAGACCCTCATCGATCCCGAGCTTCTTGTGGTCACAAAGTACGGGATTACGGCCAGTTGTAAAGATGGTCATATGAACTGGTCGGCTAGGCGCAAACCTAAACCATACTTGTCGTTCAGACCGCACTGGCAGCTCGGGAAATTGGCCGCATCAACATACTGCCCCTCTGCCAAATAGCTGGCGGCATGCGTCTGGTCCCGATATTCAAATATTTAATATTCAATTCCCATCAAGGGCACCGCTAATTGGAATAGCAATATCGATAATGCGTCGTGTTGGCCAGGGTGACCGTGGGCACATTGTCACGCCTCCCTTGTTCCGTCGATCGGCTCTCTAAAGCAGTGAGTGGATGTGGCGTGTTCACCGGGGATTTTCCAGAGCGCAACTTGGACGTGTCGCTAGAGTTTTCCATGCGTCATCCAGATGCGTCCAAACGCACTACTCGTTAGAATAATACAATGGCAATGGAAGCTTATACTTTGCGCCGCCCCACGTCCCGCTGCCACACGCGATGACTCCCGGAAAAATGAATGCTAATATCACCGCCTCTCACAGAAGGCACTGGTTTCATCAGGTGTAGTGCACACACCCAAAGAACCCCAAAAGGCGCGCCGTCCACGCCGAGGAGATCGCCCAAAGCCTCAGACTAGGCGGGACAAGCCAACAAGACAGCGGCCGATGCCATTTCCATCAGTACCTCCATTTGAAATGGGACAGAAGTGTATAAAAAAGCGCGATTTACCTTCTAGGTAGTCCGCAGCCAAGAGTCTAGAACGATAAGCATGCGAGAGAAACGAGGGAATGGAAATTGGGGTTGAGAAAAAAATAGAGGGACGAAAAAAAGGGGGATAGATCAGCGCCAATGCGTTTAAGGAAGGTCTCTCGCCAAGGGACATACAGTTCAAGCGCGATTTCGGGTGGGATGCGCTCTGTGAACTCGTTTATTGGGATGTCTTTGGAACCAGCGCCTTCGTAATGTGCCTTGAATGACATGTACTCGCAGACCTTTTCGACGATGGGAGCGCTAGCGATGTGGAAGCGGACGTCGAGATCCCGATTCATACCGAGGATAACGCGCGAGAATATAAGCGAAATCTGGAATCACGCGAATACAGCACGATAGCTGACCGTTCGCTGATTGGACAGGTATTGTCCAGGGCTTCTTTGAAACTGCCTGTGTGATGGCAATGTGGCAGAATGGAACGCGCAAGGGTCGATCAGAAGAAAGTGTCTCTGGTACTGCAAGGAGCGACCTCACTGTCGAAATTAAGCATGTTCTTGAGCGTCCCGCTCATAATGGCGACACTGCGCCTGACGAGGAAGGCGTAGCCATCAGAACTGACGAGCTTGACCCAGCCGTCCTCCGAGTCCTGCACGGGCGTGTCGACGTTGGCATCCATGGTTCGAGGTATTAGACCCGTGGGAATGCTAATTGTTAATATTTGTCGGGATTCGGAAGGATCCGAGGTGTCACGGCGGCTGGGGTCTGCTGCTTCGCTTGATCATCGCTGTACATCTGCCGCACACGACGTTCGTGTACGTCCTCGATATGTCCCTGCCAAAGGTGTGGAACATGTCCTATGTAGTGCTATGGCGCGCTGACGAGTTTGGGTGGCCGATCCAGCGAATCATCAAGGTAATTATCGTCAGCGTGGCCATGTCGTGTCGCCTGCACCGTTGATGCCGCGTGGCCAGGAAACTGAGCGCCTTGTCGCCGACCCCGCGCCTGGCATCACTGCCGCACCGCACGACGACAACCTGCGTTATTTTGATGTGACCATCCAAGGGCCGGATGGGAGTCCATTTCAGCGTGCGTCACGGTTCGCGGACGGGCGCGCGATGTGCGATCTGACGGTGGTCTAGAGGGGGTGTTTCATCTAGAGCTGTTCCTTCCCGAAGAGTATCCCATGAGCCCGCCGAAAGTACGGTTCCTGACCAAGATATACCATCCCAACATCGGTGAGTGGGATGTGCGTGTAGTCCGCGTTGCCAAGAGGGGTGTGGCGTTGGGTTATTTTCCGCATGCTCACATAATGGCCGACGGCGGCTGTGGACAGATAAACTGGGGCGCATCTGCCTGGACATTTTGAAAGGTGGGTGGCCGTACTGCGGATTCAGACCGGGATCGTGACAGCCGAGCTGGTCAGATAAATGGTCGCCGGCGCTGCAAATTCGGACGGTGCTGTTGTCGATACAGGCATTGTTGAGTGCACCGAATCCGGACGACCCGCTGGCGACGGACGTTGCGAAACACTACAAGGAGAACGAGAAGGATGCGCAACGGGTGAGCCGGGAATGGACGGAAAAGTACGCGTGTCAGTGAAATGCAAGAAAGCAAGTATGTACCATATGTATGTACTACCATCACTAGTCATGTCGTAAACCGCCGTTGCGGGGTCTGGACGAGGCCTGGACTGATCGACGTACATATTTACTTTCCTTGCTCGACCCTGGGTCACGTCGCCCTTTGCCTCCTCCCTCCACCATGTCTCTCGTCGCAGACATCTTCCCCCTCGTCGTTACCCATCTCCTCGCGGCGCACCAACCCTCCCTGCTCAGCCTTGCCTCCACTTCCCGACACGTCCGTCAGGCTTGTCTACCCTTCATATTCGCAGACGTGCGATGGCCACAGAGATCGAAGACGGACAGGGAGCTCGGCCTCCTCTTCTACCCAGAGTCACTCTGGCCCTACATCAGGTCCGTCACATTCTCGCACCGTCCCATCCCGCTTATTCTTCCCTCGAGGCACTTCCGTCTCGACTGGCACGACGAGTGGACAGAGCCAGGTCGTATCCGCCATGGCTATCTCGATCGCGAGGCCATCTACTGTCCTTACCACATCGACCTCGTCATACACGCCATCACCCACATGCCCAAACTCATCAAGCTCACCCTTAGCACCCCATTTCTTCCGCCCCAAGCTTTCTACGAGGCCCTTGGCCAATGCCGCTCCCTTTCCTCGTTCACCCTGATCGACACCCCAATCGATCAGAGCCTCATGCAGTTCTATCCCGTGCCGCTTCGTCGCATAAGCCTCACGCCCGTAGGACAGACCCTCCGCATAGGTGATGGCCCCACAGACCCCAAATTCGCAGACATCACCTACTTCATGCGTGACTGGAGGAGAAAGTACAGAGCCCAAGCAAACCTCCGTGGCTTCCGGGAGATTCGCTCCTCCGGTGTCTTTTTGCGCCAGCACGCCCCCTCGCTTACCCACCTGGAGCTGTCCGGCGACTTGGCAGCGTTCACTGGCCTCGCCACCATCGACTGGCCTGCTCTGTCCACCTTTGTCCTCCATGGCCGAATCCCAAACCCCCACCTCAGCCTCTCTTTTCATGTCGGATCAGCTACCCAGCACTCCCCTGGTCTCTTTGACGTGTTGCACAGGATGCCCGTCTTGCGTGATTTTCGAATGCTCTTTGCTCAAACGAAATCGCAAGAGTACCGCTTTCTGGATCCGTACGTACTCGCCAAACCCGAAAACCTAGCCAAGCTCGCTTCCCTCGAGAGTTTCGCCATTTCGAACGCCTGTGTTCTTCATGGCGTCTTCAACCACATGCCCAACCTTCAACGGCTGGCCATCATGGCTCTCGTCGACCTCCCTCGGTGGCCCATTGCACTCTCTCAACCTCAAGTAGAAAGCGTGCTTGCCGACATTGGCGCAAGCAATTGCCCTCTAAAGCATCTTCGCATCATCATCGAAGACAAACTTACGCCTTGCATTTGTCGTCTGATATCCACTCACTGTCCCCAACTCGAAATCCTCGAAATTGAGCGGTGTGGCTACCACGATGGCAAATCTGTCGCTTCCTGTGTACGTCCACTCTTCCTCCCCTCCCACACCCTCCTTGCCACCTGTTTACTTTTGGGTCTTGGCACCGTGGCCTTGTTTTGATCCCAGCGCTCATCGGAACAGGATGCTGACCCTGGAAACGTTGTTTTCATTATGCGTCGCACACAGCAGGAATATCTAGAAGCCCTCTCCCCCCTCTCTTCCCTGCGCGACCTTCGGCTCTGCATGCAATTTCCCGAATACGACGAGATAGACGATATGGAATCATGGCGTGTCGTACGACAAGAGTGCGCCGCCTTTTTTGCATGCGGTATCAAGTCACTTCGCAAAGTCGGGTTCGAGTATCGCAAGCGAACGGGTACACACAGGTATCAAGACGCGTGGCTTGATTACGCGATAACTGGTCCTGAAGAGGGGGAGATGAAGCTCCATCCACTTCCTGCGACCTGGTATTCGTTCCCAGAGGTTTGGGAACCGGAAGAGTACCGGTTTTGAAGCTGAACGGTGTTGCCTAACGTGCACCGTCTCCTCGTCCGCTTTCACGCGATCCTGTCCGTACCCTGCTGTCTCTCGCAGTTTGTGTGGACATTTCGCAGGTCTAGGCCCATGGTTAATCATGCAACGATCACTTTTGAAGCTGGCCTCATCTCCGTCCAAACATGCCTCCACCCTTTCCGTCATCATATCATCATCATTATGCATCATCAATCTCACGCATCGTGGCTACGCTCATTGACTCATTCCTATTTTGCATCTCATTCACTCTCATCGTTTCATATTGCAACGACACTCATTTGCACGATAAAACGACATACTCCTGTCCGTTCGCCATTAGTGCGGGCGTGTAGATGTTTTTTAATACTTGTCTCTTCACTGTTGTAGGGTTTTTGTGGCTAATTGTTTGTGTGTGAGATAGGGTTTATGGTCATCGACCCTTGCCATGCGTATGAGATATATTCATGCGTATGTGTACGTGGTCGCTTTTGCTGTAGCTTTTCTTGATCGGGCAATATGAGGTTTTTTTAGGTGGTCTTTGTGTCAGGTCTGGGTTGGTGACGATCACTGTTATTGCGCACGTGTGGCGAGAGGGCGCTCGCAGGATGTTATATCCGACGACCGAGCATCAACGCGATCAAGAGGGGTGCAAATGGCAAAGGGGAGGAAGATTGAGCGGATTCCGGTGGAGGGTAACCGTTTGTCACTCCTGTTCATGCACACACACACACACACGAACCCATCTCGGACCATCCCGCATCTGGGCGTTTAGAAGTCCTTAGAAGTCCGCATGCTTCTGGGCGGACCAAACACTTGCCACACGCGGGTACGTTTCGGAGCGGTGTGGTTCGAGACCGCCACGAAGGCCTTGATGGGCGACGGACGAAAATGGACTAGTGCGTGATGACACCTGGGTGTGAAATTGCAGCGGCGGTAGTGAGTAACAAGACGACGCCCAAGGCCAAGCAAGGCTCGGACATCGGTGCGAAGACGGCTGGCATTGGCCGTTGGCATGCCAGGTGCTAGCCCACACGCGGTTGGGTTCCACTGGCGTGTCGCGTTCGCACGCGTATGGTGATCCGGTCGAGTTCCTGGGTCTTGACACGTCCAACAGGGGCAGGGTCGCGGGCGTTGACCGGCCTTAGATGCGAGCCGGTGACCGCGTCACACGGACAGGGCGTTGATGTCGTCCGGGTAGGTAGGGTTGGGGTTCGAGTTCGGTCGTGTTCTGTTGCCTCCCCATTGCCGGGATCGCTCGCAAGAATGTGCCCGTCAACGTGGTTCGTACCGGTGGGAGGCAAGCAAGCATGAGGGTGAGTCGGAACCGAAACAGGACATCGGATGTTTTGGCCGTCGAATCGCCGACGACCGCGTGCCTGCAGTGAATGGTCGTCCCATCCTACCTCGATTCGATCCGGGTCTGCCTTGGTGGAGCTCAGTTGACCAGACTGGAAAAGGCGACACGCAGCGCCGAGCAACGTTGAGATGGAACGCGAGTCTGGCTCGATCACAGGACCGGTATATCTCCTCGAGGCTTGATTACTCTCTGTCATCTTCATTTTTTTGGGGGGCTTCGACTCCAATGTGGCGCACTTGGTAGACTGCGAAGAGTCAAAAGAGGTCGTGTCGGCGTACGCGGCGTTCATAACAGGACGCCCTTGGGAGTTAGAACGAACCGCATTGTACGACGGAGAGCTAGTCACATACTTACATGGGTGAAAGTAGGATGATGATCGCGCCAAGTGCCCGGGTCTTGGCTCAGACAGGTTGGAGGACGCACTGGGAAGGAGCGGCGGGAACGACATCGTGTGATTCAGATCCAGTGCCCAGAATACGGAACGGATGACGGCGGGTAAGAATGGGGGATGGATTGAGCCTAGTAGTTGGATTTGTTACGTGTATAGACCACTAGCACGGCTTGCGCTCGTTGAACTGGCTCGCGCATGTCTACTATAAAAAGTTAGCCATGCGCGTGTCTGCGAGGAAGAAGGACGGGACCCCGTCGCTGTACGAGCAGAAGAAAAAATATTTCGGGGAGAAGACGAAAAACTTCTCGCGGTGTTTTTTTTTGGTCCAAAGTAAGGAAGGAAAACAATAAACGATTAGCCCACCGCGAGGGTCGAACTCGCAGCCTTCAGATCGCCTAGTTCCTAAGAGTCTGACGCTCTATCCGATTGAGCTAGGCGGGCATTAAAAAAGCGAAAAGACACGGGTGGTGTTCGGATGGCAAGTTCTTCGTGCAGATCCAACTTGGATCGACCCTCCAGACCTAGACGCAACTCATCGTCCCCGTCTTCCTTCCATGTTTGTTTAGGGAATTGGGTTAACACATTGTAGTGGCAAGTAATGGAACATCGGCACCTGTCCCATCAGGGCGTGCACTGACAACGTTCGCGTTTGTGGCGCACCATTGAACTTTCCTTGGAAGATCACGTCAATGCAACATCTTCCAGATCAGCATGGTGACCCAAGCGGGGTATATTGCATACGGCAAATCGGACAAAGGAACATCCAAATTCAACAATCAGACGTTTTCTTCTCCCTGTCGCCTCAGTGAGCCTGCGTCATATTTACCTCGTTCAAACGCTCTGACACGGTATAGGGTTTACTGCGGCTCACAGAAGAGAAGACCAAACACGAACCAGCCTATGACATGGCCGCGGGACCAACCATGATATCTTCCGAACTAAATAACTTCACATCCAACAGGAGCTCGGCGGCCATATTCCTCACGATCAAATTTCTCACCACCGCCTTCAAACTTACGCTAGCTCGTACAAGGCAATTTCTGGGCGATACGAGCACCAGCAAACGGCGATTTGATCCTCTTCGAGTCTCGATAAACCCAACACGCCTCCGTTCACCAGTAAGACACACCTTATTCTCACTAGAACGAGGACCGCCGTTATCCAGATAAAATCTAAGTCCTCGGATATGATGATCCCTTGTGTTGTCATCAACACAATCAAAAGCGACATCGAGTCTCCCTTAGAAATCTGTCGTTCTTCTGGGCTACTGTCTTGTCTAACTTGGCTGCGAGGAACTGTGGTTAGTATAACCGCCAGGGCCTCATAAGCTGATCGCCGTTCCACCCATTTATTGTCTAGGCGGAGCCCCAGGTGGTTATTGTATTTGTCTATTACTCCTTGCTCCAGACGTGGCCAAATGTTGGTATCCGGCTGTCCAATCTTGGTCATTCCTCCATCGCCCGTCTTCCACCCCTAGACTACCCTCGCGACCCTGTAAAGCAATCTCAATTCTGAAAAATGCACATTGACTTCGACAGTCGTGGCTGTGCCAAAAATGGAAGATGAGGCTGGACGATTTATTCCAAACACCCTCAATCTCGTAGTGTTCTTCAAGCTCTTTAAATCCTGCCCGACGCGAGTCATTCACCATGCTGGCCAGCTACCAAGTGATCACCGTGCCAGTGGCTCGAGGTGCCATCTGAATAGGGCTCCGATTCCCGTGCGCGGTCACAGCCATTGTGGCGGACCTCCGTGACCAATCTCATTATTCCGGGATTCATCTCCGACCTGCTGAAGGCGGACTCTCCGTGGAAAATCGAGTTTCGGATATTTCGGCGATGCGCTCACCAGTAGGGCATCATCCCTTCCTTTCATGTCCCATGCAGTGGCAATGAGGCTATTCTGGCGGGCCGTTGGCGCAAGGTCACCTGCAGGTATCATCTTCTCAGGCCGGGCCGTGCGATTCGGCGGTCCAGGGATGGTTTGAAAGCCGGAATGATTTCGCCATTCATCGATAGAAACGGACTAGACGACATTCGAAGAGAAGAAGCCGGCAAGATCACAGGCCCAGACCACCGGTGTGCGACTCAGTCGTGAGCTGATGCACCAGTCGTATTCGTTAAGCAATGGTAGTCTGCCTACTTTACAGCTCATTATTGACTAACAGACATGCCGAGAATCGGCGAGATCCAGGAATGACGCAGCAACAATGAAACTACAGCGAAAAATAGGATCGGAAAAAATTAGGATGGTGGCATTGTACGATCAAGGCATTGAGCGGTCATGGTAGTAGCATTATAGCGAATTATTGGTGGGTCGGCGAGGCTGTTCAAAACAACTTAGTCGGCAAGAAGGACGATCTCGCTCTAGCGCTAGCCTGGCCTGTTTCTTATGATGGGCTGACCACCCTTGGGAGGTCCTCGAGAGACAACATAAGATGTTGGCCGTCTCGGAAAAGGTGCAGCGTCTTACAATGAAACGGTTAATGACCCACAAACTTCGGATGATCACTATCTAGACTATGTCCTAGACAGTTGAGACCCTCATGATGGTAAGCGCTTAAGCTCTAGTTACTATCCGCAGCTGCTAGGTTGGAGATTGACGGAGATCTGACTAGAAAAGAACGGTCGGACGCGACTGAATAATGTTTTTCGTGAAAAGGTAGTTTCGGTAAAATCCATGTTGTGAGAACCTTGTCTGAATTCTTGATGATTTGATGAAGTTCATTAGGGAGTGCTGTGCTTCAGTGCCCTCGTTCATAACATCGCGGCTTCATATCGCACGTTGCCCTAGTGGGCTCGGTAAATTTGAACGCGAGAACAGAGATCGTCCGGACACTGCTGGCAAGGCAAAAGATGGCTTTAGGGGATTGCAGAGTCAAGAGGTGCCGTAGCACTACATTAGCATCCCGTACGATGATCCATGGGTTGAGACAACATTGCCATCCGGGACCTTCATGCGATCCTGTATCGGCCGTGTACAGGCTGCGAGGTGGATTTGCCAGTGGTCTCGTATACAGCAACCAACAGCATTTCGTTCGCTGTATCCGCGTATAAAATTTGCTGCTGAGTGTGGGCCGAGTCGCCCATCATTTTCGGTTCATACTTCGCCTTGTACCACCAACACAGGCGTATCGCCAAAATGTTGTTAACCCATGCACCACCGTTAGCTTCTCGGCTTACCTTGGCTATAAAAGCTGTTGTCGTCGCTGGTCGTCGCCAGGCCACACTCACCGCCATACGCAGTCACAACTCGGTTAGGTCCATCCAGTCTGTGGCCCAGACCGACAGAGTCCGTTTTCCCTATTACGCATCTACTCGCGCGCTGACGAGCATGTAGGACACAATCACCCGCCTGCTCTACTCTCTAGGTACTAAACGTGAAGTTGAACGTCACCTTCGCATCTTCTCGTCGTGCTCGAACCCCACTCAACCCGCAAAATTTGCTGTCATTAAAATCGGCGGTGGAGTCCTCGAAGACCTCAACGAGCTTGCTCTCAGCCTTAGCTTCCTCTACCGCGTGGGCCTCTACCCTGTTATCCTCCATGGTGCTGGTCCTCAGATGAATGACATTCTTGAGGGCGAGGGCGTTCAGCCTGAGTACATCGATGGTATTCGCGTAACTGGTACGTTCCTCTCTCGAATGCTCTGATCTAACTTCGTAACTTCCTTGCTTACGCCTCCTAGACAACAAAACACTTCAGATTGCTCGTCGCGTTTTCCTCGAGGAAAACTTGAAGCTGGTTGACGCGCTCGAGAAGCTCGGCACGCGTGCTCGTCCCATCACTTCTGGTGTGTTCACTGCCACCTCTCTCGATCCCCAGAAATACGGCTTGGTCGGCAAAATCACTCGAGTTGACAAGCGGCCCATTGAAGCATCGATCCGTGCTGGCGCTTTGCCCATCTTGTGCAGTCTCGCCGAGAGCAACGAGGGGCAAATTCTGAACGTCAATGCGGACGTGGCCGCAGGAGAACTTGCCAAGGAGCTGGAACCTATGAAGATTGTGTTCATCAATGAAAAGGGTGGTCTGTTTCATGGCGTTACAGGAGAAAAGTTGGATGTGATCAACCTCGATGAGGTGTGTCTGGTCACTCGACTTTCTTGGAATACTCTAACCACGACGAACGAGGATAGGAATACGACCAGCTCTTGAAGGAGTCATGGGTCAAGTTTGGCACCAAGCTCAAGTTACGAGAGTTCAAAGAACTCTTGGATGTCCTTCCTCGTTCCTCGTCCGTGGCGGTCATCTCCACTGCTAACCTTCAACGAGAGCTCTTTACTGATTCTGGTGCCGGAACACTCATTCGTCGAGGATACAAGCTCTTGAAACACGAAACTTTACAAAGCATCGGGAAAGATCGGCTTCGCCAGGTTATCGCCGAGCGCGACGAAGCTATCCGCACAGGCCGAGAAAGTGTCGCAGGGATTCTCTCCACGCTTGAGAATGCCAAACCTGGAGAGTGGTCGATCTATGCCGACGAACCCCTTGATGCTGTTGCTATCGTGTCCCACCCTGAGGGCCAGATACCAGTGCTAACGAAACTTCTTGCATCTCGTGCTGGAGTGCTCAATGGTGTCCTCGATAACGTGTGGAATGCGTTGAAGAAGGATCACCGACAACTCGTGTGGACCGCCTCCATTTCTACCTCCGCTGCTCCCTCGCCTTCTCCCGTTTCTCAGCCCGGTCAGGGCGAAGATATGATGGATCGCTCCTGGCATTTCGATCGTGCGCACGGGTCGTTCACACGTTCCAGCCGTTCCTTATTCTGGTATGGCATTGATGATGTGAGTGAAGTGGAAAAGGCTGTCAAGAACCTTGAACAAGACGGACGCATAGGGAGATCGTACCTCCCTGTCGCACCTGTGAGAACGCAGTTGGTTGGAACCAGGGGTTATGCTACGCTAGCGCGTCGACCTGAGGTTCCGGGTGGTAGTCGAGGGTACGCCACTCATGCACACGCGCCCTCCACGGAGCCAAAGCGTGTTGCACTTATCGGAGCGCGTGGATACACCGGACAAGCCTTGACTTCCCTACTGAACACACACCCATACCTCTCTCTCTCGCACGTCTCCTCTCGCGTTCTTGAAGGATACCCACTTGATGGGTATACCAAGTCCCCAATTACGCACACAAATCTCTCGGTCACGGATGTTGAACGGATGGAGAAGCAAGGCGAGGTTGATGCATGGGTAATGGCACTTCCGAACGGGGTGTGTAAACCATTTGTGGACGCCATTGACAAGGGTTCGAAGGAGCGGCAGGGGGAGGGTAGCGTGATCGTCGACTTGAGCGCGGACTACAGGTTTGAGGATGACTGGACATACGGGTTGCCTGGTGAGGGGTCGTTTTCTTCTCCCGCCTTGTAGAATGATCCATGAAATCTGTAATAACATATTTCTTTTCTGGTCCTTCCATCGCCCTCGTGTGGCGACTCTGGTTCATCGCTCAGAGTTGTACGACCGTGCCGACATTCGCACCTCTAAACGGATCTCAAACCCAGGCTGCTATGCCACGTCGACACAACTCCTTATTGCACCTCTCCTTCCATACCTTGCTCCACCTGCCTGGCCCACTGTATTCGGGGTTTCAGGGTACAGTGGTGCAGGGACAGTCACTCAGCAAGGTGAACCTGGGACCCGCCCCGTCACGTCGCCCAAAGTAACACCAGAGAGCCTCGGAGGCAGCGTTCGTCCATACTCGCTCACGGACCACATCCATGAACGCGAGGCGGGATGGCATCTTTCCAAGCTCCTTCCCGTCCCCGCCGGCTCCGATTCTGGCGCGGGTGCGCAGCCACGCGTGCAGCTCGCCTTCATCCCGACCGTCGCTCCTTTCTTCAGCGGCATTCTCAGTACGCTCTCTTTCCCGTTGTCCACATCGACGCTCAGCGCGAGCGACATCGCCTCGCTCTACGCGTCGTATTACGCCGGTGAGCGCCTCGTGCGCGTCCAGAAAGGCGTGCCGGCGCTCGGAGACGTGCAAAGTCAGCACGGATGGGTCGTCGGTGGAGTACAGGTGCACAGTGGACTGGAACGCGTGGTCGTGGTCGGGGGATTGGATAACTTGTTGAAGGGGGCCGCGACCCAGTGCTTACAGGTGTGTGCGCCGTCTAGAGTCGTTCTGTCGTGCTTGTGACTTGGTCATGTGCTGATTGGCATGCTGTTGTTACAGAACTTGAACTTGGCGCTTGGGTACGACGAGTATGCGGGTATTCTGGTATAAGGCGGGACCATTCAGATGTTGGTACCATAGCCTTGTGGCTAAAAGTAAATGTGTATTTGGTTGATTCTATCAAATTCAGGGAGTCTGAGCATAGACATTTGTGAGTTCTTAAGTCAAGCGACTCACCGTGACACGAGCAAGAATTGTGTAAGTTGAGGCAGAAAGAGAAAAATAGCTCTTACTTCACCCCCTCCTTATTCCTCTCGTGTTGCATTACACCTTCAGGTGGTTCGAACCACTTTTAGTGGCATCTTACATCAATACCCTTGCCAGCATCGATGTTTCTAGTAGTTTATAAACGGTATGGACATCTCTATGTAACGACTAGAATACATGAGCAATATTGTAGAAGGGTTCATGCTAAATATTACATAGCGGGAACTTGTTCTGCCGCAATAAGTATCGGAAGATCCTCCATAGACCCTGCAAAGGCTTCGTACAGGTATATCACGCCAAAGATCAGGAAAAGCGTGGCGCCTCCGAAAGTGACTAGGGAGAGGTTGATGTGAAAAGGAGGACAACAAGTTAAGACTCGGACACCAACCATGTTTGACAGATATCTTGGTCGAGACATACCGGCCAGCTATGACCGCGAGACCTGTGCACGCCGTGTGCCCGATGACAGTCCCCAACGTCACAAGATAGACGTTCTTTAAAAGGGTGAGTCTGCATGAGTCCATCAATGATGCCATGTGCTTGAGATGTACCCACATGTGTCGCACCCAGCGCAATAGTTGCAAACTGACTTCTGTCGCCCCATTCTCCCAAAAACGTGAGAAGGAACGACTGGACGAAGACAGGACCCAAGATGAGGCTACAAAAGTTGCGCGCACCTTCAGCAACACTTGATTTTGCCGTCCTTCGGGAGTGTTGTGGTGGGACGGCGCGTGCTTCACCCTCCTCGAGACGCTCCAAGGGAATGGAATGACCGTCCGATCCGATCCCTGCACCGTCTGTCTCAATCTCTTCTGCCGCTTCTCGCATTTCCTCCTGCATTTTTTCACTACCACTCTGCATCGCCCGCGCTTCCATCATCATTTTGGACCCAAAAATCAGAAAGAGCACGCCCGTCGCGATATGAATCCATTCCTTGGGAGCGAGTTTAGGTAGAAGGTGTCCCATTTCGGCGGAGAGCAGGGACATTAACAATAGGGAGCTGAAAGCGCCCGCGAACACGTAGAGCCGAGGGTGTCGCATTGCAAGGATGGCCGCAATGAGAAATGTTTTGTCCCCAATTTCTGAGAATATGATCATGGCGAAGGAGCGAATGAGTGTGTCAGATGCGAGACTGGCGCCATCGTCTGCCGTGGACATTGTCCTGTATGTAAAATGCGTTAAAATAGAGCGACAAAGGATTCGTACAGACGGACCTGTTGCAAGCCGCTTCAGCTGGAAGGTCGGGGTTTCAAGTACAAGCCTCGAAGAACCTCAGCGTCCAAAGTTAGCGTTTAGTAACGGTCAAAGTGTATTTAGCACACGTGACACGTAGTCCCACAGTCTGACAATGCATAGCAATGAGTACATCATCTTACACAAAATCTAATGTCCGAATCGACAAGTCACAGGTAAATGTCATCAGACCAGTCTTTGTATTTCTCTGCAGCCTCTATCAAGCTCTTTCCCTTCCTGTTGAACCTGCCAAGTACACCTCTATGGAGAGGGAGCCGAATCGGAGGATCTTCCAACTGAGATACCTTCTCAAATGCAATGCAAGCTTTCTGAGGGTCACCATCCATGGTATTGCCGACTGCATAAGCCACACGCCATTTGGATCCCGCTAGTTCAGGATTTGTATACGCAGGGTGCGCAGGGGCAATAGCGCGGTTCCCCCCCGCAAGTTCTGTGCGGAACGGCCCAGGTTCGATGAGGGTGACCTGAATACATTCAACTTCCATCCATCAGAGACATATATAAAGGTGTTCGGCCCTACCTTGATGTTCCAAGCAGGGTCTAGCTCACTTGCGAGCGCTTCGGTCAATGCCTCAATAGCGAACTTCCTGATGGAGTCTAAGCCTGGAGAGTAACACAATGGATGAATGAGCTTACGAGGCACTGTAATGTCCGTAACACGCAGCACTCTCGACGCCTAGTCCAGATGACACTTGAAGAAGCCTGCCGCCTTGAGGTTCGTTGACCTCCCTGAAGAATCTGACTGCCTCCCGGCTCACTTGCGCGGCACCCCAGAAATTGATTTCAAACATCGCTCGTGCATCCTTGTCGTCAACGGATTCTATTTCCCCATTGATCATCTGCCCCGCATTGTTAAAGACGACGTCCACACGGCCAAATGCTTCATGCGCTTTCGCGAGCGCGGCGGAGATCTCAGCGTGCAGAGTGACGTCCAATTTAACGACAACCAGACGTGTGGACGAATATTGCTGGACGAGATCGGAAAGCACCTCTGGCTTGCGGAGGGTAGCGACCACTCTGTAGCCCTGTTTCAAGAGATACTCGGTCAAAAGACGACCGAAGCCAGAGGAAGCGCCTGTGACTTAGGGCGGGGTCATCATGAAGTAACATCGACGTAGATGTGGACTTACTGAACCAGACTTTAGATTCCGCCATGGTGTAGGATGGTGGAGATGGAATGTTGGCATACGCTTATCGCATTTTATCAGGCAATCGAGATATCGGCATAGTCCAGCAATTGTGGACTCGATTCCGCCGAGGAAACACGCAAGCTGACTCAGGGCGCCGACAGCTTATGGTGGTGGATTATCAAACAAGTGTCATCTGAATTAGTGATTCCACGTAACTACTGATAGATCTGTGGGGACAGGGACCATGCCACCGAGAGTATAACTCGGCCTACTACTAGCTTTTGCATCGGTTGACTTGCTCCCTTGTCGCTTCAAAAAAGAAAGACCCAGGAAGCGGGCATCATGCAGGTCGTCATTCTGATGTCCTGCTAATGCTTGGTAACTCGGAAGGTCAATCTCATCACACACATACAATCCGATGGAGCTGTGCAATTGCTGTACTAATCATGATGCCAGTGATGATCACGCCATGGCCAATCGGAACGAGCAATAATCACGTGATCAGCCCACCACTGCTAGTACCGACGAACGTTGGCCATAGTATATTAGTCTCGAGTCACCACTTTCGGGACAACAAATTGACAACTTGCTTGCAGATAATCCCAGTCAGGTGCTTCACATGCGGAAAAGTAATCGACGACAAATGGAATTCATACCTTGAATTGCTCGCAAACGACACAGGTGAAGGGTAGGCAGCATCGCTAGCATGACTTCACCCTGATTCAACGTCACGCCGCGCATCACAGAGACGCTCTCGACGAATTAAAACTGAGGAGATATTGCTGTCGTCGCATGGTGTTGATACACGTCGATCTAATCGAGAAACTACTCCATTATAACCGTCCGTGTTTGCAGATCGTCTCTCGTCTAGTTGCCTGACGCTGCTTTCATAGCAATTGAACGTGCAAAAGATAAAAACCATTCAGTGCTCTCACAGCACATCCGCGGGCGGGCGGATCGTTGTACTCTGCCGTTTGCTTGAACCACATCCTCGTCTCCGCGAAGATGGGATGTCGACAACGATAGCCGTAACAAAAGGCCTTCCTCCATGTCATATTGTTGTAGCTCATCGGTGCGGCTTGCAAACTTGGTAGGGCCGAACTCGATGAAGCATGCGGCTGGTGTGTCACACTGTCGTCTGATGGCACCCCACCCAAATCACATCAGCAGATCTGAATGTGAATGTATAGTCAAATACGTAAGTGGTTTTACATCAACAAGCATGAGCCCTGCTACGCGATGATATCGTTGATTATCATCGGCCCTGATAGCAAAACATGCCATGCCACCCGCATCCTCATCATGCTGGAACTTGTTTGCTGACCATGAATACGCCACGCTTCGTACGTTGAGTGCCTGATCTGCAATGCGACTACAATTCCTTGATTTGGGAGATGACCCACGCAAAATTAGATGATGTTTATCTCGCTTGTTGGGTAAATTACCTCGTGTGACAACGCTATGTCGTAGATATCTATGCAAACTTATGTCTCCACAGCAGACTAGTTCAGATGTCACAGAAAACGTCTACCACTACAGCGCCGCCTTTCCACGCGGCTCGAATGGCAACAACAATGCAATGAGCCCTGCTACAATGAATATCGCGCCAGCCACCCAGATGGGCACAGACGTGTTCAGGTTGGCGTACAACGCAATGATGGGCGCCTACATCGCCAGTAAGTCACATTAGTTTATGAAGCACGAGATTTCCTGGATCGACTGATCATCCTTGCAGGTCACTCACCATGATTCCGAATATACGATTCGCACTCGCAACGATGGCGTTTCCAGTCCCTCGTTCCTTTGTGGGGAATAGCTCGGGCGACAGCGCGTACAACACGCCATACATCACGTTGCTCGTGAAGCTGTATCCACAATTCCACCCAAGCAGCGCATTCGAAGTGCGTGCCGTCGTCGAAGCAAGGATGAAAACGCCAGTGAGGACTAGGAGTGACTCGGTGAGTCCCACGAATACAAGACAGTCTGTGATGGCACATACTTGTGAATATAGAAAGGGTACCACGACGTCCGAGTAACGGTAGCTCTACACAGTACCCTGCCATGAGGGCACCAGGAATACCTATTACGCTCAGAATGATTTGCTAGGATTCGAGTCAGTACTTTGACAGGTTCGAGATCGCTGGGTCACTGACGTTCCGGTATGTGATATACACGGAACCATCACCAAAGTCTGCACCTCTGGTTTGGAGGCTGGTATAGGGGTATCAGGATGCTGCCCTTCAGAAATAGATAGTTATGTGGCGCACTAGTATGTCACGAAACCATTGTACCTAATACGAGACTGAGTATCAAGCATGCGGCGAGCGAGCCTGTACTCACAGAGGGAAAGCCAGGCCGATAAGTGCTAAATTGACGATCCGGTTTCAACCAACTTCGCTGTAACAAAAGTGGAACAAAAAAGCTTACCCCACAAAATAATAAGCAAGGTGGTCGAGTACGCCAGCTTGCGGGTTGCAAACAGAGGCCTTATCTGGTCGGCGCCAAACATCGCAAGTTTCCTTCTCACAGCAGCCGCCGCCGATACGTCCATCGTGACGTCTTTCTCTGACGAATTGCCCCCGATTCTCTCGGCACCTTTGAGGTGTTCTACAGTGAGATAACTCGTTTTGCCGTTGTAAGCTGCGACTTTGTGAATGATTTCAACCGCTGCCTCGTCTTTACCACGCCCCATGAAGTATTTGGGACTTTCGTAGAGATTAAACACAAAGAATCGCAGAACCCAGAGGAGTAACATGAGGCCACCCATAGCATAGAGGAAGTATCGCCAGCCTTCATTGGAAGACTTTGGACAAGGTGCTGGAGGGCCCGCACACGAAAAATTGGATATAAGAGGCCAAGCAACCTATATGGATAGCATGAGACTAGAGCGGACAAGACTCAAGCTCCTTACGCACCAGACTTCCTAATAGCTGTCCGAACGCCCACCAGATGGAGAGTACGGTGAGCAGGTATTGATGAGAAGCGGGGACAAATTCTGGAGGCAAGAGCTCAAGGTGAGACAAAACGACGACGGCGATAAATGAACGAACCAAGAAAAACTGCAGAGTCAACCGGTAGGTTTCCACCCACACCAATCGACCAGACCGCCGCAAGCGAACAGAGAGCGACATAGTTCGGTGAGCCTCCAGCTGCGGTTGCGAACACTCCGGCGATGAGGAGAGTCAAGTTAAATGCCCAACTAGGTGAACGTCAGAACCTCATCTCACACAACGACGAGACACAACCCACCGACGACCCCAAACATCCGATGTAACGCCCCAGAAGGCAGCTCCAACGAGTAACCCAATATTCTGGGCAAGCTTGAGGAATGGACCCTCGACCTGGAACTCGTTTACAACAGGAGCGAGGATTAGACCAGTGACAATCTGAAAGGCCATCGGTGCCTATCAATGACCATCGTTACCCGCGGGTCAAGGAATACCCACCGGCCAAAGATTGTCGCTGATTTTCCAAGGATTTCAGCGCCACACATGAAGAAAACGATATGATACAAACTCACGATAGCCAACCAAAGCCGGCGACAACAAACAAGAACCACTGAGCAACCCGGTGTCAGTTTGGCAATACCCGGCGGACACAATGATAGGGAGAGGTACGCAAAGAATCAGCGAAGGGAAGCACAAACTCACTTGATATTTTCCCATGCCGATATCTTGCAGTGCATCATTTAGAATACGTGCCTTGGCTTGATAAACAGGGTCGAGGACAGAGTCCTCATAGACGTCTTGGGTCTCAGCTTGAAAGATGTGCTTCCCAGCGTCACTGCCCCTCTCTCTGTCGAGTTTGCTCTCCTCTGTGGACATACTTCGTGGCGAGGAGAGAGGTAGGAAGGAGGGGCGTTGGCGTTGGCGCTCAAGAAACCCCTTATTTCCGACCTGGGAAATATATGGGTTGTGTACGTGGCAACATGAGTACCGCAAATGGCGTGCTAGATATCCGAACGGCTAACACGATGGAGAGGGAAATCATGTCAACATTATAGCCTGTGCAATTTTTCAGGTGCAATCTTGAATCCGCGGACTTCCAGCTCCAGCGCGAGTCCCAGTGCCTTGATTCCCCGTGTGCTCCACAAGTACATACCTGAGGTGATTCAGAAATTCACAAGCTACGGATGGCAAAATCTCGGAACACTATCGGCAGGCATATGGTAGCATCAAACATGGCCACGTGCCTGCCATGATATTCGCATGGCCATCGCGGCCGTTCGGCTCATCGGGCACGACAATCGGTATTATTATTTTTTATGTCCAAGGTTCGGGTTGATTCAGTTTTTGGTGGATCAAGTACATCACATCAAAGGAAATTTACTCGGGTCTTCGTGCCGGTTCTTTTCCCGACTTGACAGGCTGGAGGCGACTATGTACAGTTGGCATATGGCACCTCGTGCGAAGACACAACCTCTCAAGGTAGACATGGCCACCGATTCACCTGTGGGATTTGGGACAGCGTGAAGAGAATGGGACTGTCGCCGGAACGGGGCCGACGACATTGAGGAACGGTGAGTGATGTCAAGCACAAGTTATCTGTATCCCAGATATCTGCATTGATATGAAGTCAAGGGACGTTCGTGATTACGAGTACCATTAAACAGTTTGGATGACAAGCCCGGAAGCATAACAAAGTCACGATATCACGCATCAATCCTCGTTCTTCTTACCATGCTCTTTTTCCTCTGTCAAGTTCCCGTCCATGTATGGTAGGATAAGACGCGTGTATAAGTCTGGTGACCTAAGCCATTTCTTTCCTGTGAATTATCCTTCTAAAGAAACGGAACTTCCCTCGCTTTCAGATTATATATTGGCGTGTGTCACTGCCTAGGAAGGCAGTCTGAACCATGCCAATGTCATGTGCGTGTAGGACCGTGTTTTCATTCAATCCAGACATCTGGTGCCTCTCTCTGAGGATCAGGGCCGCGTGAGGTGGTGCTCCACATAGTGCAGGCAGGATGGGTAAGAGGGCAGGGTGGGCAAGCAGTTTCGAGCCAGTGAAAGCTCTCGTCAGAAGGCTACCACTACCGCCTCCACCTCCCTTCCGGGGCTGTCTAGGGCGACTACCAGCTAACCAATGCAGTAGGAGTTAGCAAAGGCACCATATAGATAACGACAGGCGGACATGCAACGACCCACCGCAGGGCTGGTTCCGACCGACCTTAGGTCTCCCAAAGCGTGGGACCCCTGGACGAGGACCAGACGTCAGGCAACCTTGCGCGCTGCTGTGCAGATCCGTACCAGGCCATCCAAAGCGAGGATCTACAAGGAGTGACACAGAGTCCTGCCATCTGTCCCCCACACGCAAGGACGGCAGATCGAAACACCACGACCTCCGATCATGCGATTGCCAAACATACGAGATGGATATGCACACGACTCAATCAAACTACAGCCGATTACGCTATACCGCCCCCGTGAAACACTTAATTCTTGGGCTTGGTCAATCTTTCCCATTCAGAGCCCTGTAAATCTCAACCGCGGCGACCCATGCACATCACACTTTCTGGTCGATCGTTGGACTTGAAACATGCACCCCAGGTAGATGTTTGGCCCTGGAACGTTGTTTCGTCTGAACGTATATGCTACAAGAAAGCAGCTATTGCTGGCGGACCCGTGAGCCTCCGCTTATCCCATGGTTTCAGTAGTTCGATTGGGGGAAGCTGCTGAACCTTCATTTGTACCCACGGTGAGCAGTTAGACTCATCGTGGCGTTCCATGAGCGTGCTTGCCTCGGGTTTTATAAACCCTTTGATCCGTCGTGGATGCTTCAAGTACACTTTACGGTACAACTTCCTGCAGTGCTCCGCTCCTCCTTTCGTGATGCGTGTCTCTGTAGTTCTCTCTGTCCTCATCGTTACTGTTGGCGTGTTGACACGTCCAACCATTCGACAACAAGAGTCCCAGATTATTCATGACTTTACGGAGATTCTCCAAGAGCTCGGCTCCCATGGAGTAGGTAAGTGGTGTACATGCACTCGTATCATAGGATTGGTCACACCATCATTCAGGGACTGGTACTGTCTCAAGTTCCGCCGGTAGGGGCGAAAACAACATACTCTCGTGTTGCAGCCTTGCTCACACTATCATCCAGGGTTTGGTACTGTTTCAAATTCCACCGGTAAGGGCGAAAATATTCTCGTACCGCAGACTTGCTTAGACCATCATTCAGGAGTTAGCACTAACCAGGGTTCCACCGGTGGGGGCAAAAACAACATGCTCTCGTGTCGCAGGCTTGCTCACACCATCGTTCAGGGGTTAGCACTGACCAGCATTCCACCGGTGGGAGAAAAAACAGCATGTTCTTGTACCATTGACTTACTCGCATTGTTTAGGAGTCAGTAACGACTCAAACAACCAAGGCTACGGCACACCGTAGAATTCAAGACCTGGCTTGCTTGGCATCGTTCAAAGCATTGCCACACAGAGACATAGAGCATACTAGTAGTGCGACGGCCATTAAACATAAGTTATTATTAGAAAGATTAGAGTTAGATTCGGCGAGCCCGATCAACTGCTTGGTTTGTATACTTCTTCTGAGGATTTGAAGGTGGCTGGCTCTGACTGGTCCTAGCCATCAGTTACCTCGATTACCGATTCCCTGAAGACCTGTGACAACATAGTTAACTTACAACATTTACAAAGTCATATACGGTCAACTTGAACGCTAGCCCTCGAGAAACTACAGTTATCGGGTCAATATTACATACGCGTGAGCTCAACTAGGCAATTATGTAGCGGTAGACAACTCACCTCAGTCGTCGCGCGGTGACAACGGACTGAGGCGATCTATAGTACGAGGGCCAACTTATATACGAAAGAAGTGTATTGAAGACGAAAGGAGAAAAGAGAACGAGCACGCGCTCGTCGTGTGGACGAACACAGGTAAAGAGAAGGGGAATATGTACACGACGTGTATCGTATGGTCGTCCACTAGAAAAGGATACGCATGAAATGGAACTACTTGGCGAGAGCGCAAAGATGTGTCCGTTCGGGCCAGTTGCGTTCCGGATGCGAGCGCGCTTGCGTACTCCAACACATTGTATTACAGCCCACTATAGTTTGGCACTCTAGATCACGTGCAGTACAGTATATATCTCGCCGCTCCTCGTAGTTTACCTTGTCCTCGCACCGCGTAGTTGCCCTGTAGATCGTGGTCCAGTCCTGTTCCGCCCGATCCCTCAGTGTTGCCCGCCGCTAGCCACGGTGGGTTTCCACACATCTCACGAATAAACCGTCGCGTTTCGTGCCGAAGACGTGTACAATGTATCCCTAGGAGCCAAACACGTTGAACTTTGCGTTCACTCGAAGCTCGATCGCCTCAGTTCTATCTGGCGCTCAATTGCAGTGTACTTCCCGCAAACATCAGAGGCGTCGGCTAGTGAGGCTCCTGCCAGACGTGTTCAGACAAGACTGTCGAGTCATGAGCGGATGTGGACCTTCAAACTCTTCAGGCACTCGCTAGAGAATATCTGTCCAATGTGTCAAGAAAAGCCCATCTTGACCACTGCGGTTAGTGTCAACCCGCACGCTCGTGCCACCCTCTCTGCAGTTCTTTCCGAGGATATCGCTGAAATCAACTGAGCTCGTCAGCCCGATGCAATGGTGGAAGTTCATGTACAATATGACATGGCGAAATCTGTTCACCAGCAGGCCGCACCCATAGTCCAGATGAGAATCTTTGCGATAGGGTCGCACCATTACTCAACCGAAACGCGCCTCGCAACCAACAGCAGGCAGGCTGGATTTTATACCGGCCGCAATAGAATAGCAAGCCAGATGCTACGAGAGTGCCTTGATTTTCTCTACTAAAACGTTCTTACCCCTGACCTCACTGCCCCTTATCTGGGTTACGAAGGAGTGGTGAAACCAACCCCTGACGTCTGCTTTTTGTTCGTCGCTGCCCTCTTCGCGCACTCGTTCCAAGAGCTCGGCAACGAGGAACGCACCGTTTCCCTGAGCGATCGCAGTCACCGTATCCTTCTCGACGATCGAGAGAAATGCCGATGCAAATTCCATCGCCGAGAATGCAGGGGAACGTGAGACAGTCCGTTCCGAGTGGGAGAAATGCCCGCCCTGGAGTAAACTCTTGTACATGCGAGAAGTATGAGCAAGATCGATCGGATGCGGTCGTGCAGGATCTTCCGAAGGGTAAGGAGATGCGAGAGCCTCGGCGAGCGCTTTCATCGCAGATGACTTGTCTGTGAGGGAACGTCAGGTTTTCGCATGAACGACCAGAGAAGTGGAGAGAGAGAAAATTGACCTCCTTCGGCATACAGCATGATCTCCAGCACGAGCAAACTTCCTCCAGTATCTCTTGCCGTTTCTGCGCCATTCTTCACCACGAATTGGAGAAGCCCGTCACTGGCGGCTTTCCGTGTCTCACTCTCCCTGACCGCGCTGTCTTTTTTGCTGGTTTTCGCGCGTATGTCATCCGTCTCCGCAATCACGGCGATTTGCGCGGGGGTAAAGTGTCTTCGCGAACGAGGTACTATGAGATGGAAAAGAGAGCGCCTGCCTTGAGGGCTCGTTGAGAGTGAAGGTGTGTATGACGTTATATCAGACACGAGTGCTTTAGCGGTCAACTTTGTGTCGCTGGCGGGTGAGCGTCAACGAGTTCCCATAGGGTGGAATAGAAATCATACTCAATAACGTCGAGTGCCGTAAATAGTACCAATTGAGCCTCATCGTCGGTACACATGCGTTCGATGTGGGGCTTTATCACTTTTATGATGTGTTTTCGGTCCTAAAATCGTATGTCTGACACGCAAGAGAATATAGATTATGAAGCCAACCTTTGCCGTCCCCTGTGCGATGAATTCACGGACAGCTCTACTGCCGTCTTTAGTGTGCACCATCTCGGCTAGAACGTCCTGACAACTTGCGCGGTCATGAGAATGCTGGTACGTGCATCTACACTCAACGATTCACCTTTCGAAGATTTCTCTGCGCAGTTTTTCTTTCTCTGGCTCTTCTTCGATGCCATCGACCGCACTCAGGAGTTCCCACAACGCGCGGTGCGCGATGGCATGGGTAACCGCTCCTTTGTCAGGATTATTAAATCTGCGTGGTTCTCAGTCCCGATCACCAGGTGAAGGCGAATGATACCCACATTGTCGTCAGGTTTTCCTTCAGAGCGACGAGCAGCCGCTTGCGCCTGTCGCGATCGACCCCATCAAGCAGGCCCCGAAGTCCTTTTTTTGCGGTTTCGATATTTTGTGCTGCTCCACCGATAGCGGAGAAGAGTGCGGCTTCCTTGCCATAAAAATCTCGCAATAGAATGGAACGCTCGTAAGCGTTTGCGTAGAGTTCGAATGCATCAGCGAGAACACTTGAGGCTTCTCGATGTAACAAGAGTTTGAGGATGTGTGACTGGAACTCTTGCAGGATCGAAACACGGTGTGTTGGACAAAGTCTGATAAGCTTCGCGATCAAGAACTTGGAGAAATTGAGTGTAATGACGACGCCTGGGTAGTAATACTCACTTTGGAGTACTTGCTCTGAGCCAGCTCCTTGTAATGACCTTTGAGCTCTCCCGCGACTTGATCCCTTTCCGTCTGACCCCCATATTTGACGATAGTTTGTACGATCCGGCTGGCATCGTGCTTGAGCACGATGTCTTTGACTTTTCCGGTCACAACGTCCAGCAAATTACAGACGTGCTTCTGTCGTTCGGTTGCGGAGATGTTTTTCTGACGGGCCAGAGACCATGCACGTTTTGCATTGGCGATCAATTGTGAATGAGGCTTTGCAGCTTTTCTCTGTTCCTGTAGCACGCGCTGGGCCTTGTGAGATTCCTTAATAGCTGGTTGGCGCTGCGGGTCAGAGTATTTTCATGACTGCAGTACACGTATGGTCGAACCGTGTGCATCCATTTCATACTCTTCTGGATTCTCGTCTGCACTCTCCACCTCTTCGGACTCTTCATCAGAGCCATGTACCTTTATCTCTTTGGCGGGGAGTGTGACAGGGTGCCTGCGCTTCCGGAAGCTTTCATTGCTCTGCTTGGGTATCGTCTGCTTTGATACACGGGCCTTTTTAACACTCGACCAGTCTTGGGATAAGGCAGGTCTCTTCTTTGAGTTCTTTTGAACGACTGGCATATCGTACTCTGATGCTCTCTGCGGCGCTGAGTAGTGTCTAGTTTCTGTGACACGTAACTTCAGATTGGACAGGTTCATATAACCCCCGTGTCCAATCTACGGCCAATTGATCCTGTTCGGTATCATGGACGTGTCGGGAAACAAAACGGTCGTTCGTCGACTGTCTCGGTGTTTGCCGATCGAAATTGCCGCGTTCGATCGCGGTTCGCTCCATGTCCTGTCAGGATCGTCGTTTTCTTCTTTGGTGGCCTCACTTGGGCCAATCACACAACTTTTACTCGCTTGAGGATGTGCAAATGGTCATAGTCCCCGTCCCCGAGTTGTTCTCTCTCTCTCTCTCTCTCTCGATGGGTCGTTGGTACCAATACCACTGAGCTGTTCTTTGTACGGTAGTCCTCGATGACTGTCCGACCGGATCATTCTGTCGTTCTTTCTCCGTAAACTCGCTTCTCTGGATCGGTGGGGTTCTGGCACTTATATGGATTCTATGCAAACACGTCATGGTGAGTGCATCCAGGCAATGATGTGACTTTTCCGAGGGTCGCTCTACAGACTGACGCGCCCCGTCTTTTTAAATACCCCACCCATTTTGATTGTCACGTCCGTCATCTTCTTCCCCTCGTTGTCGTCACACGCCGCCCATGGCATCCCCGATGCCCACCTTTGCGACCCTCAGAGCCCTCCAGCTCATCATCGCAGACGCCTTGAATGACATCCAGCGCGTCTTTTCGCAACATAACCTGCCCGGTCCCCCTTCCTCTCCTCCCTCCAACTGCACTTCCCCTGCTTATCCAGGTTCTCCAGTTCCCTCCCCCGTTATGTCGCCATTTCCAGCCACTCCGCCTACCTCTTTCCCTCCAACGCCCCTCTCTGCTACATTTCCTTCCAACCCACGCTCGCCGAATAGCGATATGGGTGCCTCATTCCTGGACTATCCTTCTCCGGACTTGCCGTTGGTGCCCGATTCCCCAAGCGAGCAGCTCGCGCTTCACTCGGATGTGGCGGCAGCCGCTTCTAGGATCGTCGCCGCATGCGGGCAAATGTCAAATATCGTTCACAAGCCATTCTCGTCCCTCTGCGATGCAATCATGAGCGTGTGTAACTTCAACATCGATAACATGCTTCTCTGGTGCTGACATTCGGCTCTGACTCGTTCGCGGCGCATATATGCGTGACTAACTAATGCCATCGTGGGCACAAGTACAACCTCCCAGCGTGTATGCGCCTTGTCGAACACCTCCATGTCGCCGAAATTATTCGGGAAACTGAAGAAAGTAGGTATCTCGCCATTGAACAAGAACCAGCAGCTCCGCTCCCGGGCCCCTCATTAAATACCGTTGACATCGATGTTCGGATACCGCCTACCGGGATGGCATTGATGCATAGCTTCCGTGCACACGACACAAATGGTTCGTCTCTCTTTGACCTGCACCCGATCCAGTGATTTTAATTTTGTTCTTGCGCTACGTGGTCTGGTGCTCCTATTTTTTTTTGTCCTTAAAGAAGGTCTACATGTCACCGACATCACGAAAGTGATATCCTCCTATGCAGGCATCAATTATGTCGATTCAAATGATCTACGTAAGTTTTCAACAAATGGGACTCCCCATTGACAAGTCAGAACATAAATTTTGGCAGTGCATGCCCTCCGATTGCTTTCGACACACCACATATTCCGAGAGACAGCACCAGATACCTTTGCGCTTACTCGGGTAGCGAGCCTTCTTGACAGTGGGAAGAGTGTCGAAACCGTATTCTCAAAGTCGGTGTACTCCCCGACTGATTGTTTGATTATGGTCTGACCTAGTATAGCCCCAAGGCCAAATACGACGATACTGACGGAACATCCGCATTTGTCTCATTAATGTAAGTCACGTAGAGGTGGCAGCATGCTGCGCCTCCATCACGGCCCTAGCTCCTCGAAGCAATTGCTGATGATCACCTTTTTCTTTTTTTGTTCCTTCCTATTCATCACCAGTACCGACGAGCTCTTCAAATCCGCCGCTTATCTCACCGAAGCTTTCACTGGCGTTCAATTGCCGACGCCGGCATTCACTCCGGATCTATCATGCTCCGCAAACGCGACCGTACGTGGGACAAATACAATTCCATCTACATCAAACTTCGCCATCAGTGATCAGGGCGCTCCTACCACGCGTTCCTCGAGTGTCCTCACACACATCATGTACCCCAAAAGTGAGGGCATTCACGACCCTTCTCACTCCCCTCTTTCATCAGAATTACCGGAAAATGATGCATTGGTCTCTCATGGCACTGAGCCAATACTCACCCGACCGCTTCCAATGGAGTGCTCTCTGTCCCCTCCTGCCCGCCCGAATCCGGTCGAAGTTTCAGCGCAGATGCCGGAGAGCCGTTTATATTCTGGGTGCGAAGCTAAACCAGAGAAGCTTCCCGCATTTAATCTAGCTTTCCGTACTCCTGTGCCCTTCTTCGAATGGTTAGAAAATGGCGGTGAAGATGCGCTCGGAGGAACGGGCCGAGGTGCTTGCATACACTCCTTGGAGAAGAGGGGAAACATCAGGCATGACAACGCACGGCTTGTGGTAACTACTAACACATCCGACCGTGTGTCACCAACACCATTTAGGCTTGCACGTTTCTCGAGAGCGATGATGGGAACGACTCAGTGGGAGGTACCTAAAGCAATTTTGAATGGTGAATTTCCAGCTCTCAACGTATTGGAATGTGTAACTGAACCTATATTCCGTATCAGGATTTGACTGGTACTCTCTTCCCAAAGGCGCCACCATAGTCGACGTTGGTGGTGGGATCGGAAGCACTACAATGATCCTTGCTCGTGCTCTCAACATACCCAACGTTGATTCGGCCAAAAGGCGGGAGGGGACCGATGATGAGGGGCCGCAACCTACCTCAGTCGTGAGCATGGTTTCAGATGAACCTTCATCACTGGTCGGTGGGGAACCACGAAACAACCCTGCAACCGACTACGACGTGAAAATCCGCTTCGTTGTACAAGATAGACCTGTAGTCACCTCCCTAGGCGTTGAGGCATGGCGTTCCAAATGCCCCGAAATGCTTGAAAGTGGGCAGGTTGTGTTTCAAGGTATGTACTTCCGAAGTTATGTGGGGAACGTCCATACAGATGAATATCTTGTACTACATAGATCAGGACTTTTTTGAGCCACAGCTGCCCTTCGAGCCTCCTCATTTGTCTAGACATCCCGCGGTCTACCTTTTGCGTGTCGTCCTCCATGATTGGCCAGACGAAGCCGCACGCCGCATTTTGATCAATCTTCGAGTTGCGTCGAACGAGGAGACCCGACTGGTCATTGCGGAGCACGTCATCCCGCTTGCATGCATTGATGGGGACGTCGTTGACAATGTGAATGCCGGGGCCCGCGAGGAAAGTAGTGCTGAAGAATGGACGCTCGACTCAGTGCTCGCCCTTGTTCAGGGTACCGAACGTAGTCTTGCAACCTCTCCCCTGTTACCCAACCTGGGAAAAGCTAGTGCACATGCCTATTGGATGGATCTCCTCGTAAGCGTCAATTATTGTTCTGCTTTTACCGTGCACTTCTCACGTGTTCTAGATGCACATCGTGTTCAACGGGAAAGAGCGCACCCTCCGTGAGTTCTGTGCACTGGCGCTGTCTGCAGGATGGCGTGTCACGCGCATGACCCGACCTGAAGGCACATTATTTGCATACCTCGTCTGCGAGCCAATCCCGCTACCTGATGATGCCCAAGCGATTTACAACGCAGTTGTTTTATCTTCCGAGCTTTCCACTGTAGTCGCAATCTCCCCTGATGAGCCCCTGCGGCACTCTCGTATGGACCACTCTCGTCATAAGTGCCTCCCCGACCGACCAACGTCACTATTACCCTCCGCCATCCTCGAGCGTTCATCGTCACGCTGTGGTACACCGACCTTTGGGTCCCGCTTACTCTTGCCAAAGGATGAGGAACTCCAAAGTCCGAGAACCAGAGGGGCTGGGGGAGCTAGGAAGTGGCTCAAATCCAAAGGGTTAGGTGTGCGGAGCGTCGTGATACAGAAGGCGGAAAAGTACAATGATCAAAGCGTGGCAAAGGGTTCCTCAGCGCGAACCGCTGACGATGTACCGAACGAGGCCCGTGCTCCTTCGTCTCAAATGCGTGTATGGTGGAAAAAATCACCTCCAAACTCTACTAGTAACAGCAACGTCAGGGTCAACGAGTTGAGTGGCGAGACACCGGAACATCGCTTTGCTGGTCTTGCCCGTCCAGTGACCACTAAGTCGAGTGTCACTCCCTCAACGCCAAGTCCTCGTGCGTCACCAGCTCATCAAAAATGGCCAAGTACAGATTCTGCTACCCTGTTGGCCTCTGAGGCTAGTCCACTCTCGCCACGCGTTCGTCGACGGAGTGTCGCGAGTATCACCCGTAAACTGTCGTTCGCTACATTCGGTCGCAAACCAAGCGTGGCCGATATCAGCGAACCTCTACCAACCCCACCACCTGGTACAAGACTGACGAGCCTCGCTTCACCACCGAACTTACAAGGTGACTGTACCGGACAAAGCCCCAAACATTTACCTAGCTTGCAGATGCTTGGAGGCAGCGACGTCATCGCCAGTGTGGCAGGAGGGAATAGGCCCATCCCTCGGCGCCCGAGTTTTAGTTTCACAGATCACATGCCGCCTCCGCAACCCCTCAAGTCCGCCATTCCGCGCCGTCCCGACACTGTGGAACAGCCCAAGGCAGGCATTCTCAAGCCTCGTATAAATCCGTACACCGGCATCAAGCAAGGTTCTCCGGACCCAGGATATTCAGCAAATCCGAAGTCGATGCCTCAACGCCAACGGAGCGTGACGTTGTCCAACTCACCCGCAGCGTCATCGAGAACCCAAGCCCAGAGTCCCTATGTTGGCGTTCCATCCGATCTTGGAGGTCGTGAAGTGAAGCGTATTCCAAGCATGCCCAAGCTGCCTCGTCGTCTTAGCATCCCTATGTTGCGACGCAAGCAAAGTCAGTCTGCCATTCAAGCTGAAGAAAACGGGGCATGAGTGGGTTATTGATGGTGTTTTTGGTTTGTAACGGACGCGTTCGAACCCGCATGGACTCAATAATGGGTGCTATGATATTACTTTGGTCCTGTAGCATAGTCGTGACTGAATGGCTTGCGTTTCGGCGGACATGGTAGTTTAGAATACAGTGCTGCACTGAGCAACATCGAGCGGTTGTCTGCACAAATCATCACCCAACCTGTTGTATGCATCGGCGTCTGCGGGACAAGAAAAAAGTACTGCTGACTTGTCTACATCCTCTCTAATGGTCGTATACTCAATAGCCGCATTGCAGCTCCCAACACATCCCGCGCACAAACATACAGCCAGAGCCTCGCTCTAGCTTTCTCCACGTCTTGTTCTCCTTTGACCACAAGAGTCTCCCAAGCGCTCGAGATCGCGTGCGCGAGACGAAACGCAAAGGTGACTACGCCGCTTGGCTCGTGTGTCTTGAGTGCAGTCTTGACGACGTCCGGATACGACCCGAGCAAGATCGCGATGTCTCGAGCGTGTGCGGAATCGGCGAGCGATGAGATATCGATTTGAGAAGGCGAGGGGAGGGGAAGGAGTTCCGGGTTTTTCCGTACCATGGACGTCAGCCGGACGTGGGCGTACTGTAGGTAGGGACCAGTATCGCCCTCAAAGGACAACATACGATCCCAATTGAAGGTGTAGTTGTTGATCCTGTCAAGGGGTCCTCATCAGTCCGCGCAGCGTCTGATCGACCTTTGACTGGGGTCCGGAAGCAAGCGTACCGTTTGGCAGCCATGTCTTGGATCTTGATGCCGGTGATGCCGACTTCCTGACTGACGTACTCCGGGTCCTCGATGGAATTGTACTTTTCTTCGTTTCGCCTCATTTGCTCGTGCATGACGGACGCCGCTTCCTTGATTATCTGGTCCAGGAAGACCGCGGTGCCTTTCCGAGTGCTCATGCCAAGCACCATGCCGTAGTTGACATGTTCGAGACGGTCGGCCCATGGAAAGTCCATCAACTTCAGTATCTGGAAAAACTGGGCTAGATGAAGGTCTTGTTGCGACGCGACGACGTAGATCATCTTGTCAAAGCGGTACCTTTCCCATCGTTCGATTGCGCCAGCAATATCTCGAGTGAGGTAGATAGATGTTCCGTCTACGAGTCAAGGCGTCAGGAGGCATGGATAATAATAAAAAACAATCTGGAGGCATACCCGCTTTACGGAGGACGGCCTTGCCCAGCTTCCAGTTCTCCAGATCGACGAGTTTGGCTCCATTTGAATCGCTTATCAACCCCAGGTCGTCGAGACGTTCGACCGCTTTCTCCATCCACTCTTTTCCGACTTCGCTCTCTCCGGTGTATCGGTCAAAGGCGACGTTCAAACGATCGTATTCTTCGATGTACTTGGAGATGCTCAACTCTCGCCATTCCCGCCAGTTAGCGAGGACGCTCTCGTCACCGTCTTCCATCCGTCTAAACACCCGCGCTGCCTCGGCTTTCACATTGGGATCTGCGTCGGCATCTTTGCTGACCTTGACATACACATCGTACAAATGCTTGATCGCGTCTTTGGATAGTTCCTCCCTGGAGCCATACATTTCGAATCCAGAGGCTATCATGCCGAACTAACGAACATCGTGCATCAGCACAAACCGTGAGGAGAGGGAGGATGGCTTCACCTGTGTACCCCAATCCCCGAGATAATTCATGGAGATGACCTCCCAACCGCACGTCTTGTACAAGTTTGCGAGGAATGCACCGATGATTGTACTCCGGAGGTGCCCGACATGGAACGACTTTGCGATGTTGGGAGACGAGTATTCGACGATGAGCTTCTTCCCGGCGCCAATCGTATTCGTTCCGTACGACGGTTCGCCAGAGGGGCTGTCGTACGTGAGGGTATGTATTTGGTTGAGGACTTTGCGGATGAGCGTCACGTTGTTTAGTTGGAAGTGAAGAAACTGTTTATCGTGTGATATCGACGAAATGAAGTCGTCCGGTTGGAACTAGGAGAAATAACACGTCAACCCTCTATGCGAATGAATCGCAAAAAAGCACCGCGCGCGCGCCCCCCGGTCCACGAAAGAGTCGACGTACGCCTTCTAAAACGCGTTTCGCGAGCTCGTCGGGCTTTCCAGGAAGTCGGAATCGGGGAAGGGCGACCGTGAAGTCGACACCTCTTTTCCCATAGTCGACGCCCGAGTATGCTTTCTCCACCGTGAGTGGTGGTAATCGATCGGATATGCGCTTCGCGATGGCAGTTCGGAAAGTGTCTAATATGCAGGAGGCGGGATCCGTTCCGGGGACGTGCGGCAGAGCTGAGGGCGATGAGGCCATGTTTCCAAAGAGTCGGATGGGTCCAGTGCTTTTCGAGGTTATGGCAAAGCGAAAGGTGTTGATTAGACACGCCAGCCTGTCTATACTTGATCGATTAAATTATGACTCGACTGGATAGATAGAAAAAGGAGAGAGAAAAGGGTAATAATGATTACATCACACCTTGGTGCGCGAAAGTGCTACCAATGATTTCAATGGACCCATCTACTCACTCTCCTCTCCCTCCTGCCACACCGACCGCTCCAAACGTGTTCTCTCAAGGACTAGTCTGCAATGAACGACCAGTTACTTTTCCATCTTGGTAGGTCGACACCTCTTCAAGGTTTTGGCGACACCAACGCATCAACGTCGTGCTAAATCTTCATCTACGTCTGCTCGAAAAGACTGGCCCATTCTATTGACCACTGCACCAGGCTACCAACACCCTCGCAAAAGAAAATAGTATATTTAAAGTTGGTACAAAACAATATTTAGTCACTCCGCTTCCTTTAGTAGTCATAAAAAACTAGCGCCCTGACCTCGATGGACTCTCTCAGAGGCGCACCTTCGGGGCTATTTGGGTCGCGGAACCCTGTGTGTGGTGTGAGGATAGCCACACTTCCATCTTGCACGGAATCGAAGCTGGACGGCTCTTTTGTTACAAGACTCAGCCGAGCGGGAGAAGAAGGTACGCACCACTTAATCAAAACAAACTCGTCCGGCTCCATTCCACGCATGTACTTCCATTTGTGTGCCTCACTATACTTGACACCGTATGTCTCCCCTTCTCGATCCGGGTATAAGAGCCTCACTGGCACGAGATCCTTCTTAGTGTTAACGCTCCGGAAATCGCATAGCGCAAGGGGCCAGTCAAGCGCAACGTGTGCGATTGGACGCCACAGGTTGATAATTTGGAAACGCCGTTTAAGCAACAACGGCGCATCCGAGGGCGGAAGATGACGGTGAACACGGGCGATGGACGACTCTGTCGTCTGGTCCACGTGCACAGAAGACACGGGCTGACGCTTCTGGGGGGTGTCACCCAACTCTCCAGGTCGACGGCGGCGAATGGCTGATATTCATGTGGTCAACAAGGTCGTCACAAAAAAAAAGCGGCAAGCTTACTATGATCAAAGATGACGACATTGCTCGCGTCAGTAAGCTGTTTGATGAGCTCCACACACTCGGGGTAATATTCTGCCTCGACCTCCTTGTCGTCTAGAAAGCTTGTGTGCTTTGAAGCCTCCCTCCCAAATTGGAAGCCAGCATTATCGAGTTTATATTGATCTTCGGACCCGCGGACGTTCTCGATGTCGACAACCCGGCAATCTTCAGAAAAGTTGGTGCTGCGTTTGCCAGTAACACTGTCGGCATTGATGGTAATGTAAGGCCGCGAATCATCGGTGGGGGGAAAGAAGTAATTGAGTGATCCAGTCGTTGCGTAGTTGTTCGCGGACATAGTTTGGCCCAACTATCTTGAAAGACTGCATCTTTCCGTTAGCCCTATATATATGTCTCGAGGGATCAGGTGGCTCTGCGATGATTGATCAGTCATCCGAGTAGTTGGCTTATAAATACCATGGGCGAAAGAGAGCGCTGTGAAAAGCGGGCCTACATATAGATACACAGGCCAGTGGGTGGTCAGGGGGACGCCTGGAGGAGCCCGAGGAAGATCTTGGTCGAATAATGCTAATTACGTTGGCCAGGCCCTCTCCAGGTAGACGCAGACTCGCGTTGTCGCGTTCCAACTTGATCGAACGACTTGGGTCGGCGCTCTCGAAGGCAAAAAAAGAGCTGGGCTGAAAGCTCTCCTCCCACCCTCAGGAAAATCTCAAGGACCTGGAAAACTTGAACACTGCACTCGGCAAGGTGACACGTGTTGTAATGTTGACGCTCGCTTATCGGAGAAGACAAAGTTTATTCATCATTTCCGTCGGAGTATGAGTATGTGGTAGTACCGGCCCAAAAGCTTTTGGAAAGCAATGCGCGACCAACGCGACTGTCGACCTGCAGTCACTAACCCCATTCAACAAAAGGGCCAGCCTCGCGTGCTTGCAGCCCAGTTCATATTATTCCTGACTCCCAGGAATTTACTTAATGGCCCGGCAATGCGTGCGACCCCCCGAGACCCGGCAGAAGTCACTCAGTACGTTAAAACGTACGAGAATTTTGGCATCGTGTCCGATCCGCGCCACCTTTAGCCGACTTCTCCTGGTTAGCCTGCTCACTGGCGGGCTGTTGGCCTTCCACTAGCCTGCAGGATATGACCAACTAATTGACTTTTTTTTCTCGATCGAGCACGAAGCTGCGCACACACAACCTTACAGCCAGGTCAGTCTATTCAAATATGTGTACAATGAGTCATCGATCAGTCACTTCTGTCAGGTTCGCCATTTTGTTTAAGTCACCGTCATGGTGATCTGGCAGGGTCGTATCGGCACTCGCCTCCTTTACGATGTCCTCTGAGATGTATAAAAGCCATGCCCTTTGGGCCTTTTTTTTTCTTCAGACTTCTACTCGTCTTCCACTTCTCACTCCAGTCCTTCGACACCCTTCGCTCTTTCTCACTCGTTCACAATGCGCGTCCTCTCTTTCATCCCTGCCTTCCTCTTGGCCGCTGCTAGCTTTGTCGCTGCTGCACCAACCACTTCCGACACGTCTTGCGTCCCCAAGGGCGATACTACTTCTGTAGAGCCAGTGATTGCTATCCTTGCTGATGTGACCGCTCGCCTTGAGCCTTTCAGTGCCCAGCTTGGTTCGTTATTACTGTTTTGTTCCATACATCATTACTCATCCTACATCAGGTGCCCTCAAGGGTGACTCCTGCACGCCTGATGCAGTTTCTGGGATTGTTGTTCAGATTGATGCCGTTGTTAAGGATTGCAGTACCAAGCTTAATGCCCTCGCAAAGATTGATTTGACTGTTGCCGCTCTCTTCGAGCTCGGTGTGGCCATTGTTGCTCTTCTCTCGGTATGTGATATGGGTTCACTCGAAAATTTTATTTAATTCCCTGTCCAGGTTGTTCTTAGCATTCTGGGATACCTGCTCACTGCCGTGCTTGCAATTGGCTTAACCGCGGTGTTTGGCCTCAAGGGTGTCGTCGACCAACTCCTGTATTTATTTTTCTTTATATATTCCTGATTGATGCTCACCATGATATAGGAATGATGTTCTCGTGCTGCTCCTATCCATCAAAATCTTTGCTGTTGGTGACATTGAGGTTGTTGTGACCGGTCTCATCGTTTCCGTCACTGCCTGTGTCAACTTGATCCTCCAAGTTTTCATTGGTATTAACTAAGCAAGCTAGCCTATACCTTATCTGTTGGTGCATGGTGGGCTTTTAGCGTCGGGTGTCATCCTTTAATAAAATTCCATCAATATATTCATACATCTGGAGCATTGTTCTATGTGTGATTACTGATACCAAGTGAGATGAGTGAGTATTTATTTGTATTGTGAGGGGTTGGGTAACTAAGTGTTTGCAATTCGTCGACTTGATTGTATCGGTTATGTTATTCCTCGTAAATGGGTTGTTCACTAACTCTTAATCAGGTAACTGTCCACAGATATGGTTGTCCAGTTGATGGCCCAGGCCAAGTCGCTTACCATGAAATTTTCCCAGCTTTGAGAGAATGACCATATTAGGGGTTTGATGCTGAGTTCTGGTGGTAGCCACCTTAAATTTGAAGGTATGGTGCGACTTGAGTCGATTTTGTGTTACCCACTTTATTCAGTACCTCACCTTTTTGGCCTAGGCAATGTCAGGTGAAGCTCAGCTGGAAGCTCTCCTCGGGATAATCAGTACATCCGCCCGCCAGGCCATTGCCGAGTACAAGAAGGGTGGTCATGAAGTCCCTACGATCCAGTCAAGGACATATCACCCTATTGACTTTGCAACCGATACCGTCGAACTGAAGAAGGCTGTGAGAATACTTGAGGGCGCTTGCCAGCAGCTATGTGTATCGCTGGCGCCCCCGCAACACACTGTCCAAAATGTGAGTTACCTGTCAGTGCTAAGATTAACCCCCGAGCGCGATATTGATGTCACCCTAGTTTGCGATGTCCTTTGAATGGGCGTGTATGAACGTCGTTATCCGCGCCAGGATCGCGGACGCACTGGAGAAACACCCAGATGGTCTTCACGTCGACGAGCTTTCGAAGCTGGTCAATTTGGACAAGGGGAAACTTTCTCGCGTGCTTCGTCTCCTTGCGACCAAAGGGTGCTTCACGGAGGGCATGTATTTTTTCTTCTGTTCTCATATCTTGCAGCTTATTTCTCAACTGGTTCCCCGCCCCAGTTGCACCAAATACCTTTGCCAACAACCGTATCTCACTGATCACACGCTCGAGCTCAGACGCGTCTGCTCTGGCGCGCATGCAGGTGGAGGATGTCTCTCCGGGCGCAGTCGTACTGTATGAAACGATGATAGACCCGGATTATGCGACAAGCTATGACCCTGACAAGGCGCCTGTTATCTATGCGCTCAGAAAGATGGGCTTCGAGGGTAATTTCTTCGAGTGGATCAAGGAGAATGTCAGTTAATCAACTTTGTCTCTTGTCGCTCTATGTGCAGCATCTATTTGCTAACTTTGGGCCGTCTTCAGACTGAGAAGCGTGACGTAAGGAGTCCGAACGAAACTTAATGGACCAGTATCTTATGTGTTCGGGTAGAATTATCACCGTGCTATGATTGGGCTTAGTCACATCATGGGCTCTCTCTCCGTCTTACATCGTAAGTCAGCCGTTCTCTTGCTTCATGTCGGCCAACAATTCCACTTTGTAGGCTATCCGTGGAATGAAGTAAGGACGTTTTGTGATGTCGGTGCCAGCATTGGCACGGTTTCTATACCTCTGTCGAAAGCGCACCCGCACCTGAAAATTGTCAATCAAGACTTGCCCGAGATCTTAATCCTGGCCAAGGAGGTGGGGATGTAATCTTGTCACTTGTTGGGGACGACCACCAATGAGCAACTTGGTTCCCCGCAGCACTGGGCTCGGAATGCGCCAGATGCACTGCAAAACAACCAGGTTGAATTTGTTCCTGTAAACTTTTTTGAATCAAGTCCTGTCAAGGATCAAGACGTGTACTATGTATGGTCAATTTACTCAATCTTCCTTCAGACCTGACAGTCCTTGGTTTCGCGTTCGTCTAGCTCCGTAATATTATTCACGACTGGCCCGACGCCGAGGCCACAGTGATCATTAGGAACGTAAGAAGCGCTATGGCCCCCCATAGTCGGTTGCTGATCCGTGTGTCCCTGCTTTCTCTCACGCCCGCTGCTCATTTGCCCTGACATGTGTGTTTCGCATGTAAACAGACGACTACGCCCTGACCTATGCTAGCCGCGATCCCCACATGGAATCATTTGGCATGGACGTCGCACCGGAACCATTACTGCCCAACTTTGGCAATGGCAACAACCGGATGTATCAACAGGATCTGAATATGTGGCTTATACATAATGCAAAGGAACGAACACTAGAAGAATCGATTGCTTTGGGGTGAGCGTACACCTTTTCATGACCTGCCCGGTCCAGCGTTGTCGCTGACGTACGTTTGCAGGTCTGCCGTTGGTTTGCGATTGGAGAAGGTGTACGACCTTGCCGAGTCTTCGGTACTCGAGTTCAGGGTGGCTGCCTGATTGGGAAGTCATCTTGAGTTCATTGATTCCATGCGGCCGTTTTTGCTCACGTTTGCCCTGGCCAACGGCGGAATGTAAGATTAGTGTAAGCTCCGCTATAGTTCTAGATCACATGCAGTACGATATATATCTCGCCGCGCTTCGTTGAGATATGAGTAGTTCACCTTGTCTTTGCATCTAGTAGCTGCCGTATAGATCGTGGTCCAGTTTTGTCCACCCGATCCCTCAGTGTTTCCCGCTGCTAGCCACGGTGAGCTTCCAATTAGTTCAAGTCGTATTTATGATTTACTTTCGCGCAAGAAAGTTTGGAGGCCACTCGCCTGCAACGAGTGATACAAGACGTATATAAAACTTCAATGCTTTGTCGAGATTCAGCATTGCCATGGTCGTATACCGCAGTCGCTCAAAATAAACTGACAATTCATACGCATACCCGAGTGGCGCTATTAATGCCTGAATATCCACATCGAAGAATACGGTATATCTGACGTTCCAAACGGGCGTCGTTCATGCGGTCTCGTACATGCAGGCAGGATGGTAAGAACGATCTTCCTATTCCCGAGGGTAGATGTGCATGTTGAGGGACAGTATCCGAGATTAAACTATTGACTTAGGATAGTGCGGACAAAAGATTCATAGTTCACATTGCCGTCACTGTAAGGGAACATCAGAACGAATCTCACGAGCGACCGTTTGGCATACCTTCCAATCTGTACACCTTTGAGCAATTCATCCACCTCTTCGTTCGTCATCTTCTCCCCAAGTTGGGTTAGTACGTATCTGAGTTCTCCAGCGCCGATGAAACCATTTCCATCCTTATCAAACACCTGGAATCCCCGAATGAACTCCTCTAGGACTGACTGTCAACAAACTCAAGCTTGCAAAGGACCAAGAACGCACCTGGCGTGCCTGCAGGCTTGAAGCCATCCGGCCGGTTGAGGATCGTCAAAAAAGTCTTGTAGTCGACATCGCGCGGCGCAGAAGCGACGATTTCTGCGACCTCGGCCTGCGTTGGATTCTGGCCCAGCGCGCGCAGGAGATCGCCCAGGGTCTCCCTTGGAACGGCGCCAGTGCCTTTCTTGTCGAAGAGCGCGAACGCTTCTTTGTATTCTACCCCGGGGTTTTGTCAAATCGAGGTGGTATGGACGCGAAAGAGCTACCTGCGTTGTCGCTCGCCATAAGTCAGTGACTCGCGCGGTGGCTTGGAGCAAACAAGGTTGGCGTTGCGCCACTGCCACCCAGTACTACTGACTGCCTTCAACTCGCTCAGATTTCGAGTTGGCTACTGCTACGGCCGACGACGAACACGACTCAAGGATGCCGTTCCAAGGCGGCCTCGCTTAGCGCTGAGCCAATGCTGGGCCAGCGGCTATGAATGAGAACATGGAGCCTCTAGTCCAATCAGACCTTGCGTTGGGCCCTCACGTAGCCTACAAAAGTCCTCGGGAACACGACGTAATACTTGCCCGGAAATGCGGTCAGTCCGCTACCATCACCCTGACGATGACCTGCGGGAAATACCCCAGGGACATGAGACATTTCCCGTCGTTCGTCGGTGTGTCATCGCAACGTGTTCCCGTACGTAGGCGCTCAATTGACTTGAGAAATCTGGATCGGCAGTGTTTTGTCAATTGCCCTCATGGACACATAAAGGGATTGTTGTTTACGGTGCCTGATGGATGGAAACGAAGAGTCCCGATCAGGCTGTTGCCAACGATGCAACCAGCATGCATCACAAAAAATAACCACTTTCCGCGCGCGCTTTCCAACCGAGTTCAGTCACTGGTCGCCAGCGTTTGACACACCATTCACGCCATTCCATGGAATCGGTTCATCATCGGGTTCCACAGTCGTCAGGCTCGACTAGACGATGTCGCAATCGTTCACACCGAGAATCGTCGGGGAAGAATGTCCGACAGTTGCTCGAACAGCCACTATAACGATAATATGCACACTCAAGTTACCATGGTCTCTTTCTTTCCGGTCTTTGGAGTTTGACCGGTGATGCGATAGCCGAGGACCTGTTTTTCGAGAGAGAGGTGATTCATATCCGTCTATTGTGCGAGTGATTCGACGCACACAGGCTGTGGTCGCTTAGGTGGAAACGTTGGCCCTAGCTTCGCTGTAGGTTCTCGTTTTGATTTTCCGGATGGAAGACGTTGAATGGACATCTCAAGCTTTCTGTCGTGCGGTGCCGAAAAAAAAAGGACGACGAGATAATCATTTTTCCAGGTAGGTCATGGCGATGAGTCCACGCCTCAGCACAGACTCGAACGAGCGATCACATCGCTGCTATGCTGGCACCCGGAAATCAAGACTTTTTTCTTCTTCTCACGTACGTCTTCCAGGCGTGGGCGTCCGTGGCGCCTTTCGATATGCCACACAAGTGAGCTCCTCACACCGCACGGACGAGGACGTCAAGCACGCGTCTTGCCTTGACGCGCTTGAAGGGTCGTGGAATGGTGCTCCACGAACGCATGATGGGATCATGATGGAGATCGCTGTGTCTGTTCAGCTCCACGCCCCAGCCCAGCTTCGATCACTGATCCATCAGAGGCTCGATACGCTCGGAGAACATTTACGTCTCCCCCTTCCCCTCCACCCGCCAGCGCGATTGCAGGCTAACCTCGCCACGACGATAGCCCCCAGAGGTCGTTTGGTGCACGCTCCGAGGTGATACAAACTGGATCTCGTGACTACGATTGTCGACCCGTCGCCATCATCGATGGGTCACTTGGTGCGATATAATCGGTAAAAAGGACTATATCCGCGCAATGGGCGAGAGCGTATTATACCCACTCCCATCGTCCTTCAACGGCGTACGAGGGAGAACAACTGATGCGGTGGGGGTGGGATGGCTATCCAAGGTCGGCAGTGCTCGCGGCATGATGGTGCATCGCTGTGGATAATGTCGAACGGAGACTCGTCTGGTAATCCCTGAAGGATAATTCACGACCGCGTTCTGGTAGCGATTGTCGATGCGGTTCGTGTTCCACGGCATCTTCCCTTATCGCGGCAAATGTACGCACTAAATCTTGGTTGGTGAATCCTGAATGCGTTGTGTGTTTTACGTGTATGGCCATCCCCCAAGCGACTCTTCGGTCGTTTACGTCTGAAATCCTCTCATCCGACCACTCTCGAGCCGTGTGGCAGACGATGGATCTTTGAGGACCCTCTCTTTCGGCGAACGTGTTGGACGATAATAATGTACACGATGCCCAGATGAAATCGATGCGTCGCATTTTACTTCTATTCATTGTGTGCCCCTCATGCATCGATTACGCCCGTCCAGGTGTCCACGAGGTCGATGACACAGTAACCCTTGACGGGGACGTATTGCTTTGTGATGACCTTGATGACTTCCTGTGCGATCATGCCCCCGAGAAAGGCTGCCGTGTTGGGCAACTCTGCGGACGGTGCACGGGCACTGTTTGACGCGCACGGAACGTGAGATCGCGTATCAAGATCGTGTCAAGGGACGCACAGCTCTCCGATGGCGTTGTCGAGTTCCTCAGGCAGTCCTACGCCGTCTCCCACGATGCGTTGTACCTGCTGACGGAGGAGGTCCGCGGTTGGGGATGGTCCAAGACGGTTGTTCTCCAGAGAGAACAGGGCAGACAGGGCCAGGTGGGTGGCGGTTTCCTTGGGATACAAAGCCAGCGCGTCCACTGCAGGTCCGGTCGCGCCTCAACATGGCACGTCTACGTATCAGGCTGTGTATGACACACGTACCCAGCGCGGTCTTATCCTGATCGAATGCGCCCCATTGCTTCCCTCTGAGCACCTGGAGGGCGTGTGCGTTCTTGACAAACAGATCGACGAGAGCGTCGTCCACGGGGGCGTGGAGATGACTTTTGAATGCCTGCTTCTCTTCCTCTGCACGCGTCTTGTAGAGTCGTTGGAGGTGGATGTAATTGGCGGTGTCGGATTTCATGTCGGGAAGTGTGGACGTCAGCGGAAGGGTGTGCGTCTCGGATTGATCGGTGAATTCCTTGAGTGCAGCGAGGAGATGGAAGAACGGAGAAGGGTTCTGACTGAGAGATTCGGGCGATATGGCAGGATCCTCGAACAGTGCGGCGATCTCGCCGGGAACCTGGTGAGGCGTGCAGAATGTGGGGGAGGAGGTACGGTCTCTGGCGGGCGTACCTTGGTCTCGGACCAACAACGATATGCTTGGGATTCGGCTTCGTCAAAGTTTTCCTCGTCGGATTTGATCTTCATCGCGAGGATGCATTTCTTGAATTCCTGCCGCTCGGCGGACGTACTAGGCTGGTTCCCGTCGTGCTGAGGTGGATACGTGAGGAGATCGCGCAGATGAAGAGAAACAAGAGGTAAAACGTACGGACTTCTTCCAGTCTTCGAGGACGCGAACGAGGATGACGACGTATGGGACGTGTCCGTGTTCGGTAGGGTCCAGCGCGTCAAAGTCGAGCGCCAACGCGTGATCGCGGAGCGCTGGGAACGGCTTGTCGATGCGGAGGGACGGCGCGTTTTCAGAGTGGCTTTCGATGACTGTCCATGCGTGCTCAGATCAGCCATCGGAAGCGAACGAGCGGGGTGCTCACTGGTATGCTCGTGGAACTGAATGAAGAATTCGGAAAGGAAACCCGCAGAGCGAACGGCGACGAGGGGCGGTCGAGAAGGGTCGCTCCAGAGAAAGGAGGATAGTCTGTCGAGAAGGGACTGTTCGAGGTTGTGCGCGATGACGATGGTGAAGGAGACGAGCCAGTTGGGGTCGGTGTCGAGCACGGCGGCGAGCGTTCTGGTGTCTGCCTGGCCCTCGGCGCTGTCGTTGAGCTCTGCGAGGAGACGGACGGCCTCTGACGCTCTGTGCTTGCCAATGCTGTCGAATCCGTCGAGGAAGAAGTTGTTTCCGGCGTCTGCATGGGAGACGCGGTCGTGGTCGAGGATGGTGAAGTGGCCGATGCCTGGGAGGACGAGGTTCTTGAGGATGGATGTTGAGGTGGCCCTGCCGGAGATGACGAGCACGCGGGCGGCTTCGAGTGCGGATTGTCCGCTCGCTGCCCAAAGACTGCGTCGACGATGAGCGGGGCGACGACGAGGAGGCTGAGACGTACCGAAGTTGGCGGTCGTAGCGCCTAGTTTTGTGATCTGGTTGTATCGCTGTCGTGGCTGTCTCGATGTCCTGAGAGGCCATCGTGGTGGTGTCTGTCAAAGTCATCCAACAACTCTCCTTCGACATCGACATCGACAATGGCGCAGTATGGCGATCTCGCAACGCAGCTCGTGCTCGAGTCCCGACGGTCTAGCGCGAACGACTTGCTGCTCAAGTACAACGGCGAGCTCGTGCGATCTATACTGAGAGAACAGCGCGAGCTGGACAGACTGGCAGACTCGCCCGAGGTGACCCCAGCGATGCTCATCTACCAGACGACGATCGTGCGCAACAAGCGATGTCTGCTCGCGTACCACAAACATCGGCTGGACCGTCTGCGCGACATGTACTGGTCGGCGGGGGGCGCGCTGCCGCACCTGCTCGGTAACCCCGACATACGCAGCAAGCTCTCGCCGCACGAGGTGGACTTTCTGCGCGAGTACAGCGCGTCCGTGATGGACTATCGCGCAGGGTTTTCGAACGAGCTGGACATCACGGCGGGCATCACGCACGCGCCCAAGGACCTGCATGTGCTGGTGCGGGTCGTACGTGACTGCGGGGTGATACAGACGGAGCTGGGCAGCATAGACTTTCAAAAGGGACAGCGGTTCATGGTCAGACGGGCGGACATTGAGCATCTCATCGTGCAGGGCTACCTCGAGCAGGTCTAGCAGGCGGTGAGTGTAGCCGTCTGTTTATTTCTAAAGCCTTTGCCAAACAATCTCAAAGTCTACTCTCGTACATACGGCCATGCAGTCCCTCTGCAGGAAACGTCTCTCTCTGTCCTCTACATGGCGTCGACTCTATTCAACAGAGCCACTTTACTACCATTACTACCACCAGCAACACCAGCACCAGCACCAACACCAACACCAACACACCGCACTATCCAACAGACCGTCCAACCACAGCAAACCCGACCCGCCGGGGGAGATCTCTGATCTAGAATGGGAGATTCGAACTGGTAGGGTTCGGACTGCAGCTCTTGTCAACGCCCAGCCCGATCTCGACATGGCTGACGTGCTGCCCAAGGACGCGCAATCTACATCCTCCAGACGACGCTCGGAGACTTTTTTCACGTCGGGCTCGTCTCGCACATCGATCCGACGAAGCCAGACATCGTCGACGTACCCGCCTCGGAAGGCGGGCACGTCGAGGGCATATATAGCCCGTCCATCCGCTTGATGTACACCCCGCCCGTCGCACTGCCAGTCCCTTTTCCGAGGACGTTGTCGCTCGAAGGTGCGTGTCCTCGTGGGCAAGGTGGGCCCGTAACTGAGACAGGAGTAGGGCTTGCGCTGTACATGGCGTCGTCGGTGTTTGTTCGGCACACTATGAAGACGCTCTACGCTGATCTGCGGGTGGAGATGCGGAAGCTGGCTGTGCAGACGGGGTCGGGTGCGCCGCGGAGACGAGAAAAGAATGTGTGTGTCGGACTGACCGTGCAGGGTACGACGCGTGTGAGCGGTGGACCGGGAGAATGGCAAGTGTGGGTTGTTGCGCGCGCTCACTCGGACGAGGGCGGACTGACGACGAGCGACAGGGACTCGACGTACTCGTTTTCGCCGACGAGCGGGCTCATCAACATGCACACTATCGACTCGATACTGCCCGCGCCGCACCAGGCAGCGTACGACGCGCTACGGGCGTCGCTGAGGGGGCCGCCGTTTGGTATGGACATGAGACCAGGTTGACAAGATAGATGATTATGTAATGACTATCATTGATAAAATATAAGGCCTCGCTGACGACCGTCGTCGACCTGCAAATATTCCATCCCCCCCCCTCGTCTGTCTTTTCCTCCTCGTACTACTCTCCCTTTTCCCTCCTCCGCTCATTTCCTTGTTATGTTTGCCGCTGTTCTCCTCCTCCCCCTCCTCGCTCTGTGTGCGTCGTATTCGTTTTGAAACCGCTTACCCCACTTACGTTGCCATTCCGAAATACCACAGTCGCGGCCACCCAGGGCCCATCGCAGTGCACTCGCACCTATGTTGTTCAGCAGGGCGACATTTGCGATGCCATCTCCGCCGCGCAGAACGTCTCCACGTCCGTCTCTCTCTCTTGTCATCTTACCCGCGCACTCATCTCGCGCTATTCAGCTACCAACTCGCCGCCATCAATGACTGCATCAACCCCCAGTGCACCAACCTCCAGCCAGGTAGCCCCCTCTGTCTCGGCACGCCCGGTCAGGACTGCACTTCCGTCTATGTCGTGCAGCTCGATGACACCTGCGACGGCATTGCCGGCGCGTATGGCATCTCGACCAGCGTCTTTGGCCAAAACAACCCTCAGCTGGACAGTCTTTGCGATAACCTTTACGTTGGAGAGGTATCTGTCTCTGTCCACATAGTCTCACTTTGCGCTCACACCTCGACAGGTTGTCTGCACGGCTCAGACTGTCATCGTACCGCCTGCCCCCAACGGCACCATCTATGGTTCCGACGTCCCTCCAACCACTGTACCCGCCAACTCGAATCTCCCGTACTGCGATGAGATCTGATTGCAAACTCACAGCCTGTAACCCACCCGGATGTTCGTGGGCCAACACAGGCTGGTCTTGTCGTTTGCCCTTGTTTTGTTAAAACTTTAAACAATCGCCGTCGACGACTTTTTGTTCTGCGGCACCTGCCTTCTTGTTGCTATACCCCATTTTACCCCTTTTCGTACCCGGACGGGTCCCACCGTATGTGGTCGTAATTCTGGTGTGTTGCGCTTATATACATACGAATACATTCAGCGCTCTGGTCGACTTGTTGCTGTTCTTTTAACAATGTTGGATCACTGCCAGTTCCAATCCAGCAACAACTGCCATCTTCACTAACCGCTCCAACCTGCATCCGATGCAATGTATTTGCTGTATCCCATAACGACGTTCGAAACCAGGGGTATCAAAGTTACGGCCCCCGTTGGGCCGCGCATCAGGATGGAAGCTCACGTTCTCCAGGAGTGGCGACTATTATCCGGCCAAGTCGTCCTGATCATCAGAGACTGGGTAGATATTAATTGTCATCGCCAGCCTTCAAATGAGGTCTCTTGCGGTATGTACTGAATCGGCGTTTGTGTGATTCTCAGCGCCGTAAACTTGACCAAGTGATGAAAAAAAAAGTCTGTGGCGTCGGATCTGTGTCTTAATATGCCTCCAATGTCCTGTTTCACGCACGTTCCTGTCCCCCTCGTCGCTCTCTGTTTCATATTTTCTATTGTCGTTTTCAACTCTTTGCTGGTTGGACAGCTCGTATCTTATCGCACCGCCGCACCGGATGGCTATAAGAGCATCTTGCTGAGAGCGACCCGTACGTGCATCTTACCGTTTGCGCATGTCCTGACATCCAAGCGTACGTCGCAGTCGACGCGCCCCACTCTCGAGAGTGGGTCGTCAAGGGCGTCTTTCGCTGGCTCACTTGGGCCGTCGTCGGCCTCGCTGCTGCGTCTCACTATCTTCATGACCATCGGATATCGTACACAGGCATGTTTAGCGTCTGGTGGCGCTTGGTGCGACTGTCGTCCGGTTCGTCTGGCCAGTTTAATACATTGTACCCGCTGACCGTCCTGGCGTTTTACAGCGATCCATGGGCGCGTCGCGTCGTTCATACCGTCGACTTCGCCGTCCGCTCCGATATCGCCACGGTTGCTCGTCGCGGTCTCGTCTGCAACGCTGTCTCCTCCCCCCGGAAACGAACGGCGTTTTCGGGGCCATGCACGATCGCCGAGCAGAGTGGCCGAGATTCAAGTCGCGTTTTGATTCTGTTTACAAGGAAGACAGTCGAGCGTATTGCATCACTTTTTGACGTGAACCGGACTTTTTATTTTATTTTAAATCTCTCTTTCTTCGCTCTCGGCTCTTGTAGGCATCACGGACAATCGTTTTCTTTTTCTTGTTGTGCATATGGTGGTTGAACGGCAACAGCGTTGGAGTTCGAACTTTGATGGTGCGACGATCCACCCATTCGACTTGGATCCAGAGACAGACATCCACGTTGTGAAAGTAGACTGGATCTAATTCTGTCGGTTGCGTTTGGGTGTAATGTGAACGTGCAACCCTCAGATGATACCACTAATCTGGCTCTCACATCTTGTGATACAAGAAAAAAAAGATAAGGAACACCGCTTAGACAAACTGGAAGGTATCGACTACGGGTAAACAACTAGCCTGCGGGTGCGGCTTCTGGACAATTTCTCGGGTGGGATTGGGAAGGAAGTTTGCCTGATTTTCGACACCCAGTGATATTTCCGCCATTGAAGCTCTCCCGGATCATCAAAATGAACACGGACGTCCATGGTTTTTTGACAGTGCCCTCCGTATCAATCCAAACGCCATGGAGAGATAACGAGAGAAAACCCTCAGTTCCTATCAAGCCGCATCTTGCCTTCGGATGGCCCGAACAAACTTTGATCACGTTGAGCTTTCCTTCAGTTCCATCTCATATCTAACGAATACGGGAAAAAGTCGCCCGTAAGCTAGTGAATGCTTGCGACGACCGTGGAAACAGGACCGACTCGCCTAACCTCTTCGAACCTCTTATCCTTACCTACATTATGATGGGCTCCTTGATGCCTCGGTTCATCATCAGTGTGAGGGAGCTATATCAACATGGCCTCCATGGGCACTCGCAGGAGGTTGATACTGGTTTCGGCATCTCATTTCGCCCCCGGGACAGCCAAAATGTGGCCATGTCCTCAATCGCATTCGCAGATGTCACTCTAGACCAGGAGGAGCAGGATCAAGCAGTACAAGACAACTGCAGATGGCACAGAAGAGATTCGTCTTGAACCGCGGGGAGAAGGTATGCTTCAGGCTTGAGGGAAGGGGTCAGAGCTAGCGAGGAAATCAGGAAAAAATATGCCGATGCGTGTCTCACTTTTTGGCTCGTGTATACTTATGTTACCTGTGAATATGCCTCTTCTTCTTTATTTAGTGTGCTACATCAGTGAGGTGCAAATATACACGGATGTGGATCCCTGTTGGTGTTCGTTAGTTCTCTTTAAAGAGGATGGATCTCACATGCTTTTGCCATGGAGCCTACCGTGTTTTTCGGATAATGAATTTCGGTGGGGTCTGCAGTTCATGCCCGACGCGGTTGGACCATTCGTGATACATCCACCTGCACTTAGAAAGCCGGCGTTGATTGCCAGTAGGGGTTCTCAACGACTTTCCCCTAATACGCGTTGGTCATGACGAAGGTTGTTTGGCAAAGGCTTTGAAAACAAACAAACGCCGACATCCAAGTTTGCACAGCTCCATGTTGGGCGCGTTGCTGCGAGTACATGGTTCGCTGCGACGTTGCGCTCAGCATCGCCTCGTGCGCTCGAATCATGCCCAGTCCGCAATCGCCATAGACCAACTTGAAAAGGACGGCGCACGCATCCTCAAGGCCGTGCAGAAACGCGTCGAGGCACGAAAAGAGTTGCTATCCAAGGCATGTCCGCTCAAAAACTATATTGTTCCACCGTAACTCATTCATATTGAAGATGTCGGAAACCATGTCGTCTCCGGAGGATATTACACACGCGCGTCACGCCAAGGAACTGGAACCGCTGCATGACGCCTGGTCGTCGTGGGTGAAAACGAGAGAGGTCCGTCGTCACAGCTCGTGCCGTGTTCGTCCTTTTGTCGTACATGACGGACCTCAGTACAGTCCCTCCTAGATACCCTCCCGCTCCTCCAGGACCCCGACCCAACGATGCGCTCTCTCGCCAACGACGAGTACACTGCGCTCACGGGGCGCCTGTCGAGTTATCTATCGGCGACGTTCCCCGCGCTGCTCGTCCCACCCTCGTCGACGCGCCCGTTTTCGGCGTTGTTAGAGCTGAAGGCAGGTGTGGGTGGGTCAGAGGCGACGCTGTTCCTCGCAGACCTGCTACGGGTGTATCTGCGGTACGCCCACGCTCAGGGGTGGCGCGCGGACGTTATTCAAAGCACGGAGGTGCTCGGTGGCGGGTTCCGGGATGCGATTGTGGAGGTCAAGGGCGACGGCGCGTATGATGTACTGCGGTGGGAGACGGGCGTCCATCGCGTCCAGCGCGTTCCGGAAACGGAGGCGAGTGGGCGGGTGCACACAAGCACCGTCGCGCTTATCGTAGGATTTCCTTTCAGCCAATTGCTGTCATCGTGCTCACGCGCGTCGCGTAGGTGCTTCCTCTTGGCGAAGAGGCTGAACCCGCCGCGGACGACGATCTGTTCAAGATGGAGGACGTGAGGGTCGAGGTGATGCGTTCGCGCGGTGCAGGCGGGCAGGTTCGGTCATCCATTCGTGCGCGTTGTCGTCGGGGCCGAGCGTCGCTCACATACGCGCCAACGTCTAGCATGTCAATAAAACCGAGTCGGCGGTGAGATTGACACACGTGCCCTCGGGCGTGACAGTGTCGATGCAAGACGAACGGAGTCAACACCAGGTTTGGTTTTTTTTTTTTCTTGTAGCCCCCGTCACGTCTCACGTCGTTGTAGAACAAGCGCCGCGCATTTCAAGTCCTTCGGGCCCGGCTCATGGACATGAAGATCACGCAGGAAATTGCAGAGCGCCGTGCGACCCGCCAGAACCTCGTCCGGACGGCCGATCGCAGCGAGAAGATTCGGACGTACAACTATGCCCAGGTGAGTCACTGATCATGTGCCGCTGAACGTGGTTTAACTTGACGTGCTGGATATGTAGGATCGCGTCACCGACCACCGGATAGGCCTGTCGTTGATGAATCTTCAGTCGTTTATGGAGGGCGATGGCGTGCAAGACTTTTTGGACGCGATGAGACGCCATTGGGAGGAAGAGAGGATGGAAGAGGCCGTCAGCGACATAGATTAGGTACGTGCTGAGTAGGTAGAGTTATTATTCATTCCTAAGTGGAAATGCATCCAAGCATTAGAGGACCACACAGACCACTCGTACAGGTTCCGAAACATTTGTTCAAGTAGTGTCGTCAAACGTTACCGAAGTACCCACATTGTGTGGCGCCTTGAACTCATCTTAGTTGGTAGGCACACCTTATGAATGCATGATGACAGGCACATTGGCTGACAAGATCGACAAGGTCGCGCTCGACCACACGCTCGACTGGCATCGTACGTCTCTCACATGAGCCGACAAGCGTGGACGTCCGCCATACCGAGCGCCTCGAGTTGTTCTTGAGTCACCTCCTGTTCGTTGGCATGCAGTTTCTCCAGAGACTCGATCGGGAACCAGTCCGCCATGAAGTTGAGCAGCCCGTAATCGAGGTTGGCTGTGTGAACCGTTTAAGCGGACGCGGGAACGAGCGCGGTACTAATACTCACACGGGTTGGCCTGCAGAACCGTCGGTGCGCGGCACATGGGGCAGTTTGGCATCTGTCGTCTCTGGAGCTTGACGAGACATCTGGATCCGGTTGAGGAGGGGGGGGACATGTGAGGAACGCGGCCGTGAGCGGAGATTGATCCTGACGTACCTCACGCAGAAGAAATGGCCGCATGAAAGCCTGATCGGCTTGAATGCGATCAAAGTACAGATGAGGCACGCGTAGTCGTCAATGTGTGGGACGATGGGCAAGAGGACCTCGCTAATTGACTGCACGAGAAGCCTCGGTAAGGACGTCGACGGACGGGCGATCAACGCGGTCTGGCGTGAGGATGTGAACAGAGACGCATCTCGACCCAGAAGATAAGACGGGATCGGAAGCATGGTTCGTTTGGCGTGCTTCTTGAGGATCTTGCGAGTTGCTTCCGAATTCGCGCGTTGGAACTACATGGCACATATATGTTCAGTGCGCCAGTCGGTGCGACGGAGAATGCACAGATGCATACCTTCTTCATGTCCATGATGAACGAGTTCAAGTTCAGGAACGCGTCAAAGGCTTCGCTGCTTCCAGCGAGGACCAGAGACGCTTTTTGACCTTGAATATGTGTTTTGAATAGCTCGAGGTGCTTCACTGCTTCCTCGATGCTTCTTTCTCCCCGGGACGACTCTCTGATACCCTCAAAGATCTCTGCTTCAATGTAGAGGCGGAATATCTCGCGCCAAGTATATAGATCCGTTTTTCCACCTGGAGAGGGCCGCAAAGTCGTTGAGTTATCGGCGCTGAGGGAGTAAGCCGAGAATGAATTAGGCGCAGAGGATGATGCTGGACGAGCAGTCAAAGAAATCGACGCAGCGAGTGAAGTAAGAGCCGAATAGAAGTCATCTTGCAAAGTGGCCAGATGGCCGGAGAGGGAAGACAGGCTAGACGTCAGGAGCTGAAAGAACGCCATGTCTGACGGAAGAGGGATGATTAGATCGTCGCTGGACGACGGTGGTCAGTGGTGCACATAGCCGAAACAAGGTGGAAGCGTACGAATGATCCAGTGAGCGTGCTTCGTCAAGAGTTATAGTATTCGGATGAAGTAGTGTTTCGGTGATACGACACAGTAACTGGTCTGGAATGATGAGATCGACATGATGGACTAGTTGTGTCGTCGAGGTGGAATCGTGATGTGCATCCACGACAGAAGGGTATCTCGGAGACAGTCGGAGCCTAGGCTCTAGAGCAGAGGCGTTCAAGACAATCTCATAAACGACTTTGTCGGTGTCCTGGCGCGATGCATGCAACGCGCTGGAGTTGGGTTCCACAGTGAGAGTTTCGTCTTGATCCTTGAAATCCGTATCTTCTACATGCTCTTGACCATGCAATGAACGAAGGACGGAGGGGTCAAGTCCAAGAGAGTCGAGCTCGGATACGGTCCGGTTGATCAGTTGTTTTAGCTGGGGGCCGGGGTAGTGAATTCAAAGTGGATCATCAGCGAGCTCCACCACGCACCTTGCGGTACTCAAAGGCATTAGTTCTAAATTCAGGAGGGAGGGTGACGAGCAACTGAGCATAATCCTTTGAAAAATGCATATCTGAAGCATCGCAAGGCGTCGTTTGGTTTCAAGTGGTGCGGGCCGGCGTGGAACGGTTTGCGGCGATGCCTGTCAGTGAATTCGGCCGACAATCGTCACGAACTCGAATTAGCATTGAGACGCTAGTCAGTCAATTGTCCAATCACAGTAGCCTTACTCGCTAGCATGCGTTGTCAGTAAAGGCTATGCTTGTGAACTTGGATAGAATTACTATGTAGCGTCCTACTTATCCGAATCAATATACTCAGTATCAGACAGCACGCGCTGCAGGGAACGCAAGGCTCTGCCAAACAGGCCTGTTTTGGCAAGTGGACGTGTGCCACCAGGCTCGTCGAGTAGGACCACCTTTCAAGTAACTACCATCATGGCTCGCGTTCAGGATCTCCTGGGCCGTGTGCTGGACGACATGGACCCCGAACTTCCACCTGGCACACCTCCAACATGTAAGTTGCTCAGTTCCACGGCGTCCATCCATGCTCACACCACCACAAGTCAAGTTCGAGGGACCTTGGTTCACGACACAACTACTACTCGCATCATCTATCGGTTTCGTTTCTTTTCTCGTGTTTTCTTATTGCAGGCCCAGATGGCCACTCCTCTTTGCTCCTCGCACCAAACTCAAAGGTACTCGCTTTACATGCGTGTCACCGCCTAAGCTCATCATTCCTCGCAGGATTTTCTCCTCACGAAGCTCACGCGCACTCCGCGTTCTTTGGTTGGATCCTGCCGACGTTGAGGACGTCCGAGTACACGATCCTCCAAATAGTCGGTTTGGACGCGGCTGTGGCAAGTCTGTCCCCTAGTTCGTGATCACGCAGCGCCTCATCTCTTTTGTGCAGCTACTAAGCTTCTTCAAGATGTCCTTTTATCTATTTTCTTTATGCTCTCTTTTTGCAATCGCGGTCTTGATGCCCATCAACTGGACGGTATGTGGTAGCATGTCATCCGTTCTAGCACCTGGCTCACTGTATTAGCACAATATCGGAATCGGTGGAGGTTCGGATGACGACGACACTGATTGGCCCCAGTGGGCATCCTCTACTGTCGACAAAAATCCTCTTGACCGCGACTGGCTCGACCTAATAAGCGACGCAAACTCTTACCTCACAGTTCATTTCCTCTTCACCTATCTCTTTACTTTCCTCGCCCTTCGCTTCCTGTACAAGAACTATCAGCGCTATGTCCGATCGCGCCAACTGTTCTCGCTCGAATTGGTGCATTCTATCCCTGGCCGCACCGTGATGATCACCTCTTTACCACTTCATTTACGCTCAGAACGCGCACTTGCGGAATACTTTGAGAACATCGGACTGAGCGTCGAGAGCGTTTCAGTTTCCAGAGAAGTCGGCACACTACAGGTTCTATTGGATCAGCGGACGAAAGCACTACTGAAATTGGAGAGGGAGTGGACAAAGTACGTGGGGAATCCGAGTGTCGTGGAATCCTACGATCCCTCGGAGAATGTAATTCCACAGTCAGGCGTTGAGGCCGAATCGTCTCTGTTGGAGAGCCAACCTGCCAGGTTAGTTGTCCCACATCGCAAACGCCCTACGCTTCGGCCTGGGTGGTTCTCCCACAAGGTCGATGCCTTGGAGTACCTCGAGGCCAAGTTCAAAGAAGCAGATGACAAGGTAAAGAGGTGGAGGCGAATCGGAAAAACTAGGGCTACCCATGTTGCCTTTGTGACGTTTGAGAAAATGTCCAGTGCAGTAGGTTGTAGTCTATTTTCACAGCCAAGGTGTTGACCTTCCTTTCACCTAGCAAGTCGCAGTGCAAACAGCGCATTCACCCGATCCATGGGATACAAAGACTTACCCAGCTCCTGAGCCACGGGACATTGTCTGGTCGAATATCGAACATACGCCAGGTGCACTGCTTTGTCGAGAACTCCTAGTACTCGGAGCTGTCGGTTTATTGATGTTCTTCTGGCTATTCCCGATCACTGCCCTTGCCAGTCTGCTCAGTTACAAGGAAATCAAAAAAGTAATGCCTTGGCTAGGAAAGATCATCGATAGTAACGACAAGATTCGAGCTATTGTACAAAACTCGCTTCCTTCTGTTGGCATGATCACGCTGAATGCACTGCTACCGTTCATTCTGGAAGGTGAGATTGCAAAGGAGTTCCCGTTCGATTGTTGACGGTGTTTCAGGTTTGACTTATGCCCAAGGTTATAAGGCTCGTAGTCTGATCGAGTACTCGATGCTGCGAAAGTGAGTGCGTCTGTCTATAATGAGCGGATCAGCCAGGACTCACGTGAAACCAAGATACTTTCTCTTCTTGCTCATCAACGTGGTATTTATTTTTCTGCTGGCTAGCACATATTGGCAACTTGTGAGAGACTTGGCAAATTCACCCGCCAAAATTCCAGAGAAGCTGGCACAGGCATTGCAACAAGGGCAAGCCAAGTAAGTAAGAGGAAACTATGCTTGGTTTCAAGACCAATGTCCTTTTCAGGCATTTCTTCTTGTCCTATGTCATACTACAAGGTTATTATTCACTCTCTTAGACGTGTGAGTAACTGACAGTTGAGTCAGGGTTTGGTATCATGCCCTTGCAATTACTGAATCTCGGGGTGCTGATTCCTCGGATGATTTTCCGGATTTTTTGGACACGGACACCGCGAGGCAGGTACAGTCCATGCGTCTGATCTTATGAATCTAACATTATATAGACTTCGCTGAGCTCAACGCTCCACCAATGATAAATTATGGAATCGTATACCCTCAAGCAATTCTAATCTTCGTCATCACTATCCTGTACAGTGTGGTGCAGCCACTCATCGTCATTTTCGGTGCTATCTACTTTGGGGTAGCATATATCGTCTATAAATACAAGCTTTTATTCGGTGGGTCAACCTACCTATTTCTATACGCACTTTTAGACAAAGTGGTGCTGCTCTACAGTGTTTTACAAGCCTTACGAGTCGCAAGGCCAAGCTTGGCCGCTGACATTTGCACGACTAATCTGGGGGATCATCATTTTCCAGATTTTCATGATCGGCATCCTCACCCTACGCCAGTGCTACATCATGTCCTCTCTTCTGGTGCCGCTTGTGCTGGCGACTGTTACATGGTCTTGGTATATTCACAAGGCGTTCCGGCCATTGAGTGACGCGGTATGTTTGAGCTCTGTGTGTGAGGTGGAGAGAGGAGAAGAGGCGGCAGATGTTGTCGGATTGAGAGAAGGACACCCAGTGAGCTGGTCACAGAGGTATGGTAAAAGGTACTTTTTTTTTCGAGTGCTGACACGTCTGTAGCAATCTTAATCGCAGGAGATACGCACAAAACGACGATACGTTGTACGTTGCGCCGGAAGACGAACGGACAGACTATGTAAGGGTTATTTTTTTTCCACAATACATCCTCTGACCTTGAATTAGTCACAGCCGCCGATGGCAAACTGGTACAATGGCGTCTTGAAGTAAGCCATCCAAGGTCTCGTTTGGTGATTAGCCCTGAACTAAGATTTTAGCACTGGAAAACGACGTTATGGGCATCCTGCGTTTACTGGTGTTCTCCCTGAGCCGTGGTTACCGCTGAAGAAGGGACAGACGCTTGTGAATGGCCATCGCCATGGCCTGATGAGGATCCCGCTAGAATCAACCCATGGGATCGTGCTCAGCCTGCGCAACCGCTACAGCATGTTGCGGAGGAAGGTTGCACGACGTTCACAGTCGGTGGCGAACGGCGAAAGCGACCAAGCGACTTCTCCGCACGAAGTGCACCCCCTTGTCGCCGACACGCAGGTGGCGAATCCATGGGCAGAGGCCGCCGACGTGGGCCCGTCGCACGCGCACAACCATCACCAACACCGTCTGAGCTACGATCCTGCGTCCGGCGTGATCATGCTCCCCGAAGGGGACGACTGGCTCGTGGATGATGACGATGATTCGTCGGACGACTACGGCAATCCGTCGCCCGCGTCGGGGGAGGTGACGAGTAACGCATCGCAGGACGCTCTTGGCCATCCGTCCTCGTCTGCTGTGCCCGCTTCGCCGAAACGGCGTCATGGGACGTACTACCATCACCCTGAACGCCGTAGAGTGGCTATCCCGGGGGCTTTCCCTGCTTAACCTCTCGTACATTTTCGTTTTAGTCGTGTTTTTCTTATGATATGATACTTGCGGATCATACTTGATGGCACTTTATTCAAGACTGGCTGGAGTGTATATGCAACCGAGGTCAATTTCATTGTGGCCATTTGCTCAAATAATAAGCTGTACTCATAATACCCCACTGGAATATATATTGGTGTCATTTTTACCAGACAACATGCAAGCGTATCGCAGATTCACGGCCAAGTTTGCCATCCAAGTAAATGGAAAATAACAGAAGCATCAGGCCCAGTCGAGTGATTAAGATTAAGCAGGTGGTGGTATAGACGGAAATCAAAAAAACGGTATGTCATCTGCTGCACGTACGTAGTGTCTACCATGTCCATCCAATCCAACAAGCAAGTCTACTCGATGGTAGACCACTCTCTACCATCGCGTTCCCTGTTGTGTATCGAGGCATGCGAGGGAACTCCATTGATACGATGGTATGCATTGAGGTTCTTATGCAAAGTCAACTGGAATACGGATGCCGATCCTTGACGCGAGATGATCGTCGAATAGGCAAGGAAGAATACCCAGATACGATACCATCTGCAGAAAATAAGCAGGTTAACGTCATTGCACACCCAATAGACAAACAAAATGACTGACCGTTCACCATACTTTTCGACAACCTTGTCCTTGTTACTCACCCAGTTAAGGTACCACCTCCAGATCGTGGCGGAATAATGGACACCAAGGACATCAATATTCTTCACCTCAAAACCAGCAGCTTCCACTTGATTAACTACCCAGCCAAGAGAGCAAGAAGCATCAGCACCAGGGAAGATGTACTTGTTCATGAAAAGACCCCTAATGATGGTCAAGTTTCTCTTCTAGTCAAGATACTTCAAAAACCTACCAAATGAGATCCTCATACTGCCATGAGGGTCGGATACCAGCAACTTGAAGGACGAAAATGCCATCATCATCCAACAAGTCGTACATTTGCCTCATGAAAGCAGCATAGCGCCTGATCCCTACATGTTCGGCCATCTCCAAACTGACAATCTTGGTAAAGTGGCCAGGTCCGCCAGGAATTTCACGATAATCCATGCACAAAATTCTCGCCTTGTCAGGAGTGACGCCATTGCTCTTGATTCGCTCGTTGCCGAACTTGGTCTGGTTCTTCCCGAGAGTGATGCCCGTGACGTCACATTCATAATTTTTGGCAGCAAATGCAGCTAAAGTGCCCCAGCCACACCCAACGTCAAGAAGACGATCATTTGGCTGAAGATTGAGCTTGGAACAAACAAGAGCAAGTTTATTGTCTTGGAGCTGTTCAAGAGTCTCTCCTTCCTCCAAGGAGGTGACGACCCCGGACGTGTAGATCATGCGGGGCCCAAGAAACCTATAGCATAATTTAGTCCAAGAATATAGAAATGATCATGACCGAACACACCACTCATAGAAATCATCACCTCTGTCATAGTGGTCGCGAACCTGCTCCTCGTCCTGGCTCTTGGAGTGGACAATGACTTCAGGCAAGAGGTTGGTGAAAACATATTTGAAGAGTTCCGGCGTGAAGACCATCTTTGCCCAGTCATGTCGCTGCTCCATTATGTCGAGCACGTCACCTGAGAAAGGGGATGTGAGTGAATGAAAAGTAATACGACAATGAGCCAAACCGTTGAAGTCGATCTTTCCCTCAAAGTATGCATCGTGGAACACCTGCATCGGGATTTTTTCCTTTCCATGGTAGAGAGCCTTGAGCTCTGGATCGTTGATAGTGATGTACTCTTCTATTTCCCTTGAAGGAAGGATGACCTTTTGGTTCTTGCGCTTTCCATACATGGACGCGACTGTCCAGTACGCGACAGTAATGGGGACACCGAGGAGGACGATGAGAAAGATGTAGGTTTTGAGTCCACCACGATTGACGATGGGAATGACACGTTTCAAGACATAAGGAACGCCAAGGACGAGCGCGGCGAGGTGCAGATTGGAGAAGTAACCATTGCCCTCCACAAGGCCAACGAGAGGCGCGTTTTTGATAGCAGGAGTGTTGGTGACACGGACTGGAGAGAAAGACATGGCGACGCGCGCACGATGAGGAGCACGACGACGGAGAGAAAGAGTGGAATGAACGAAGGGGTTGAAAGAAGGGGCAGACTGGGTCGACTTGTTTTTTTTATCCCATCGGCATTACGCGGTATTTGCTCATGTTTGGTTGCCTCGCTATCTTGCGAGCGGACGAAGCCACGTGGCAATTGGAGGGCGAAAGTCTTTTGCCATGGCCAACTACTACTCCCGCTCGCCGCCGCCCCTACAACATCCCGTCCCAACGCACCCCGCCTTTATCCCAGAGCCGCCGTCTACGCCTGGCCCTGGACCCGCCTCTCCACAAGGCTACCAGCGATATCAACAACCCCCGCCCAACCACATCCCTGACTTCGCAGCATGGGGCATGAACGACACCACAGCCCAATTCGGTATGCAACTCGGTCAGAGTGCGGTCGCTGCCGGTCAGGAATACGTGCAAAAGAACGTCAGTCGCACTTTTCTATCACCAACATCGCGCTCACGTGCCCCAGTTTGGCGGATTGATACCCCTCAGCCTCTTGAAACACCACTTTAACGTCTCGAACTCGTATGTCATCAAAAAACTTCAGCTTGTCGTCTTTCCCTGGAGGCATCGGCCTTGGTCGCGCAAAATACGCCGTCTAGAGACGGGTCAGACCGAATGGCAGCCCCCAAGAGACGACATAAACTGTCCAGACCTGTATATTCCACGTATGTCCCCCTTTTCTCCGTACCCCGCACTGCTCGTTTATTTCCGCAGTCATGGCCCTTGTCACATACATTCTCGTGGCAGCCCTACAGACAGGTCTCCAGGAGCGTTTTCACCCACAAATTCTCGGCGCGTCTGCATCTCGTGCCCTCCTCGTAGTATTACTCGACTTTCTCTTCGTTAAGGGTGGCTGCTATTTACTCAATGTGCAAGGCCCAGGACAAGTTATAGACCTCATCGCGTACGGCGGTTACAAATTCGTTGGGTAAGTTACCACCGACGTCCCCGTTGATCATCTCTTATGCACCGTCAGGGTTATCTTGACATTGCTTACCGGATTGATAAACCCCGGGATGACGATATATTCTATCGTGTTTCTCTATGCATTTGCTGCGAATGCCTTCTTCCTGGCAAGCTATCCGCTCGCATCTCATGTTCAATGATCTGACCTACTGTTCAGCTCCGCTCCCTCCGCTCGGTTGTCCTACCTGACTTGTCAAGCACGACGACCCCCGTCACCGTCTCGCATACTCAACGTAAACGACGCATCACTTTTCTTTTCTTCGAGGCAGTCGTGCAGGTGGTGTATATGACCATCTTAGTGAGGGTATAGCATGAGCGCGTGACTATAGGTAGTGACGCCCGCTGTCGCTGTCCCAGTTACTGTCGTCATTATGACACCGTTAATTTACCAGAGACAGGCACGGCATGGTCACGGACTATACGCGTGAGGATAGGAAATTTGAGTAGGCACTGGTTGCTTTATCACTTGATTGAGGGCGACAAGTCAGTATCACATGGACCTTCGGTTCTCATTCCCACCTTCGGCTCGGTGCGGTTGTCCTATGACATGCCAGTCAGTCTGGACATTTTTCTCGCTCACGTTGGAAATACGCTACCTTCCGCAGTATACTTTTCGGCATGTTACTACACAATGGATCAACTAATTTGGTGTACTAACATGGCCCCGAATCGACATTATCGATCCCATACGGCAGAAAAGAGATATTCCTTGTCTCAATTCAGGGGATTGCTAGCGGGCACGAAAATGCTCCAAGGTGTCAGACAGTAAGAGCAACTCTGTGAATATTGATCTAATACTGTTTCCTGCACACTCCTAGCAACGGACCGCAGGTTCAATGCCCGCTATAGGCTGATAGAAAGAGATCTGATCACTTAAAAAGCATTGGGTGTCGTCCAGCTCTGCTACAGTAAGGGAACAGGGATAGACGCAGGTGAGCGCGTAAATGAATTGCTTTTTGGACGTTTCAAGCCACTGCAACGACATCCACACCCCGTGCCGCAAGTACCCGACTGTTGGTCTCGCCAGCACTTGACGTGAGTGACATGTAAACATTGGTCACAACTTCGTGCGAGACCTAGAAATCTGATTTGAGAACGACTGTCAAAGGTGGTATATTGGAAGCTTGCCTTTGACCGGGAGTCTACACACAGAACAACTCGGGTTCTGTTGGCGATTACCACACATGGAACAAGCATCGTTGTCGGACAGCCTGCCTTGGCCACACCGTCCACATGCCGCCTGAATATCTGCGCAAATGTTAACTTCGCCCAAGAGCACATGGGAACGACGAAAGCACCAAATTTCATGTCCAGAGTTTGAGGCGGAGTCCTGATAAAGGACGATGTGTTGACTGCGCCTAACAGTTCGAGTCGTTTATTCCACAATTGCCAACTGAAGAGCATGTCTGCGTATGCCAGTATATGGCACGCCAATTGAGAGAGTAGTTCAGGGTCCAGCTTCGCCCTAGCAATATCCTCTGTGAACCTGAAAGCATGTCAAGAAAAGTTGTGCCACACCTTTGGGCTTGCTGCTGGGGCTCTTCCTCGACGACAAGCTTCTTTTCTTCTATGGCTCGTTTCGCGTTGGCCGCTTGTGGACGTTCCGGGCGTCTCCCATAATTCGTCGACGAGAGGGAAGACTGTCGGTTGACTGGTAAAACTATCTGTGCTTCGGACCAGGACTTAGATATGGGTGATGTGGCCGAAGTTTGATCTCTTCTGCGCAAGTGCCGCGATGAATCAATGTTTGGAAGACGCAGAATGGTTTCGTGTTGAGGGATAGGCATAGTGACTTTACCGGGTAACGTGTCAAGCGGTGTTGAAATTGACTCGTGGACGCCTGACATAAATTGACGGACACTTCCCGTGTTGAACAGACTTGACCATGATCCTCGGGAGGAATTGGATGCGGAGAAGGAAGATCCAGTAACATAGTTGGTGGTGGTTGGAGAAGTGGAAGGAAGGCGTGGCCACGCAGGGGACAGAACACTCGCTCGAGGATCCTTGGATCTCGATAGGCTGAAGTAGTCGCACTCGTTCTTCGAAACAGCAGGAGAAGGTTCTTTGGTGGATGGCGAGTAAGAGGCAACTACAATTTGAGGGTTGGACACCGGATCACGGCCAAAAAGACGTACTCACGTTGTTCTGCAGATGAGGTATAGGCTTTGAGGAGGATTACAGCTAACATAGCAAGCGTTTGTACATCATGAGTCGCGCAGAACTCCTGATGCCTATGCAGACCCATGAATCATATCCTTTAGAGCTTCGAAAACTACCTACAATTGGTAGACCATCCGGCGAGCGACCACCCCGAAGACATTTTGTGATGTCGCAGAAGCAGGGAACAGGCTCTGGAGTGATTTAAACATTCTCTCATGTGCAAACTGACCGTGTTCCCTTGCGACAGTCGCATTGAATAGACACAACTCTTCTAGTGTACCAGCTTGGAAGACGTACGCCGCGGCGACCTTTCGCTGCGCAAGGGAATCATCACCTGACATCTTGATAAACACGGTACTTCGTCGCGTAGGAACCATGGAAACGTTCGTTGCCTGATCATTAAGCCCGTTTTCCATTGCCTCTAGCGCAAATTCGCGCTGTTGTTTGGACCGAGAAAAAGTAAGAAGATTCGTCATGATGCGTAGCGCGTGTTCATTATCTCCCAATCGTCGAGATTCCACGTCTAGGCGTTGATCGGTAGCAGCGAGTCCAAGGCGACGAACGGCATCGGACAACAACGCAGGGGACTGAAATAATCGAGAAGAGTGTGGTGTATTCGCTGGGGAGCTCGAGAGTTCGTTTCCCCCGCTGATTTGATGAGGACGGACTATCCGGGGCGGTGCTCTGAAGAAACAGATCAATTCTCCTGTACCAGAAGCGTTCCGTAAGTATGCAATATACGAGGCAAAAATATAGCTCTCACCGTTTGGACCAAAAACACCTTGTGAGGTTCTCGGTTCGGCAAGGTTCTTGTTATTCCTCAATATCGAAACTGTGAAATCCCTTGACTTTCTTATTGCGGGACCCTCGTCTTCCTCAGAGGATGATTCCGATCTCATGTCTACCGGAATTCCCACTTGTTCGTCTTCATCCCCAAATAATAAAAATCTGAGGCACGCCTCAAGGCACGGTCGGCGACGCTCTCTGATAGTTTTGAGGCGCCGAAGCATGAACGCTCGGTTTTGAATTGATATCAATGGACTGCGCTCGAGATCGATTTCAGGTGTACCTTCAGGATGGGGAGTGTGGGGATAGGTTTTCGGGAATCGGAAGGAAATGCGGATGAAGACAGACGAAGATTCTCCCCATGGACCATGCAGGCCCAATGTACAAGTGCGTTTTTTGGTGAGGTCATGCTAACAAAGTTGAGTGAGGTGACACAAAAGACTGAAAAACGTACTTTCTCAAGGCGGATCTTGGAAGTAGAAAGTTTCGTCAGTACCGATGTGATTCTAACATTATTGTCAGCTCTCATCCATGGGTTGTAGTTAGAAAGGTAGTCCCCACTCATCAGGTAGACTCTGAGTCCCCTCAACTTCTTTTCCTTCCCTAAGCCGACTCTCACTTCTCTTTCTCTTGTGCCCCTGACCAGTCGTAGGTTCGCCATCCCTTCCATGCGAAACTCTCGACCTTGACTCGCTACTCACACCACTGTCTCTTCCAGAACTCTCATCTCTCTTCCCTCCAACCCGAACACTTGTCAACCACGTGAAAGCATCCATACCCATCCGCGCGCCTTTCCCACCGCCGACATGACCTCGTGACATGGTCATCGTTGTGTTTGGGATCGGAAGGGCTCCTTTTTCTGACTGAAATTGGCTCACGGTTTGGCTTTGGTTATCACCATCGCCGTCTCGCATGCGAGTTTGAAAATCATGGATACCATGCGGGTAGCGGTGCATATGGTGCTGGGACGAGGTCAACCCTGGGTCGAATAACGACATTCCTTTGCCTCTTGCAGCGCTTCCATGATGAGGTTGCAGCACAGGGTTTGCGGGTTTCTTGACACTTGATGTGGTCGCCGGTCCAGCACGCACCTCTGCCAATATGCTTCGCGAACCGACAGGAGCAGAAAGGGCTGGAGATGGATCTGAGCCTTCTGGTATATGTCGAAAAGACTGCTGTGATCGTCCAGCATCGGTGAAGAAGTGTGTTTGGGCAGCTATCTTGGAAGATCCGATGGTCTGTCCCGTTTTCTAATCCATAAACTGGTAAGAAAAGTGAACCACGTGCTCAAAACATACATGCCTCCATGATCTCTGAGTCCAAGGGCCAAAATCTCAACGTCCGATCCTTGGACCATGTTATTAGCTGGTATTCCGTTCCTTCTGCAAAGATGCGAGTAATAATCGCAGTAAGTTCGGTCAACCACGAGACAACGCACCCAGGCCTCCCTTTCTCCAGACGAATTCCTTCACCACATCTGTATGACCCTCAAAAATTTCCACTGGCACCATGTCGTTGTCGGATGACCACATTTCGAGAGCTGTTTCACCTCTTTGGGGTAGGCTTAAAACACCACTTCCGAATGGTAAATTTCGTGCTCTCCATACGGGATAACGTGTCGTAATCGTCATAAGGGGTTCAGGCAATTGTTTCGAGGCTTTTTGAGACGGAGTGTTGGTTTTGGGAAAGTCAGGAGCCGCCATGTCTCGTACGTTCCAGACCTTAATCGACTTGTCAAGAGAGCATGTTACGATATCATGTACCCGAGTATGCGCCCAGTCGATGCCATATATCTTGGCATTATGAGCGCGAATACGTGCAGTAGGAAGGGATCCTTTCTGTGCCCAGCGTCAAGAATTGCAAGTACAGAGAACCATGAGACGAACTCGACGATCCCAGATAAGCACTTCATCCATGTGCGAAGAGGCAAGTATATTCGGATCCTGGCGATTCCATTTGACCTGTGTGCCTCCGGCTGGAGCGAGTTAATAATAGTGAGGTATTAGGAACTGATATTCTTACAATTGAATGCGCAAAGTCCTGTACGATGTGAACAGGGAGCTAGCAGACGGAAATACCCTACTCACCCATGACTGGCTTGCGAGGTGTTCGGAGATCCCAAGACCACAACCACGAGTCAATCCCAACGCTTGATACTGTCTCCGGTTCAAACGTGTGCCAATTGATATCCGTTATTGCACGGTAATGCGAATGCAAGATGTGTTCAATGGAAGTCTTTTCGATCATCATCAGGTTCCAAATGAGACTAAAAATCGCATAAGCAAGCAATGAGACAGATAATCGGAACATACAGTTTTTCTGAGGAGGTGGAAACGATGTATTCTGCGCGTGCTCGGTGCGGATTCCATTGAACATCGGCCACGTCCCATGTACCACCCTGAGGCAAAAATCTCGGAATTTCAAGTGGCGCTTCAAGGTCGATGATGAATAGGCCACGCCGCCTGATAGTTTCATTTTCAGGGAGGGGAGGGGATCGGGCGGACCATCAACTCACGCGGCGAGGACGATATCACGACTCGTCGGACTAATACTCATCTAAATTTATGGGTCAGACATACCATGTTCGGCAAATCGATGTTTTGGACGACTAACATTGCCAACAGCGTCTCCTACGAGATCCTTCATGTCGATTTGTAAACTTCTTCTGAAGTTACCTCCATCGTCCGGGGATGTGGAAGGTTGAGATCGCTGGCTTGCTGGGGTTGTTAAATTGAAGGTCGGAACATCACGGTACGAGGCGACGGCAGCGGCGAGACTGTCCTGGGGGTGATCGTAGAGTGGCGGGGCCCATGAGGGTCTGCGGGCGGAAAGTAGACTAAGGCTGGAAGGAATGGGGCCATCAACGCGGTCTCGTTCTATAAGAGAGTCATTAGCAATTCGAATGCGAGCGGAACTTGAAGAAGTGCTAGGCGGTTGTGCCAGTGACTTGGAAGATGAACGCGACATTCACTGCAGAAACGAGTTTTTACCTCGGTCGTGTTGCTGTCCGGATATGGTTATTTACTCAGGGGTAATTAGTACAGGCTGAGGCAACACAAGCCCTCTAGGCAGCCCTGGACCCCATGATACAGGAAGTGTGAGAATTAGATAAATGTTACACCTTAGGTTCACACTAGGGTAGAAATTTCCCAATGATCACAAAAGTGATAATATTCTGCAACTAGAAAATCATACTGACAGGTCTTGGTTATATATTAAATACCTTGTGGTGTAATGTCACTACATGCAGAAGATGTGTGTAACCACATCAGTATTCTAGGGCATTTGAGATTCAGAGAATATGTGGGTCATAGGAAAGAGAAAAGAGAGAAATATGGACATGACATTACTTCCTTTTCAAAGTTGACTGTCCTAGACAATGAAACTTCAGGAATTCTCTGAAGGCAAGGAAATTGGAGGATACAAGGATGGAAGTAGTTGGAATGGATAAGGGGACATTCCTGCAGATGGGGCATTCACAGGGCAGATCTGTATTAAGGGTTCAATTTTGAGCTAATATAACAATATGGACACAAGAAGCAGTTGGATTTCAGTAATGGAATTCTTTTATTGCCTCTACTACATGATGTAATTTGGATGCTTTTATCCATTTGTGCTCTTCTCATGGGAAACCCTTCCAATGAATTAGATACTCCAATTGGTCCTATCTAACTTGTGAATCAACTATATATTCTACTTTCTATTTCTTATTTCCATTGATTACATCAGGAGGTGGTGGAATTTGTTTCTATGAGGGGAACTCTTCTTTGATGAATGGAAAGAGTTTGCTCTTATTGAAAACTAGATGGATTGACCATCATTTTAGATCTAGTTTAAGTTTATAGACTCCATTTCCTATTTTCTTTACTATTAGAAAGGAGCTGTAGTATTTATCATCCAATTTTTTGATTGGTTGGTCTGTTTTAATGAAGGAGGCATTCACTAGAACAAGATCTCTAGGTACAAATCTGGATTTTTCTTTAGTGTATTTATTATGGCTTTTCTTCATTTATTGTGCAGTTTTCTTTAGATTTTCTTCAACCTTCTTTTGGATCTCATTTATCCTTGATATAAACTGTTCCACTGATTTATTTTTTACTTGGATTTAGTGGTTAGTTTGGATCATTGGTTGATGTCTATAATTTAAGATGAACAATGAGTATCCCATGGCTTTGGATGTTCTTTGGTTCAGTGTGAACTCCACAATCAGAAGCTAGTTTGCCCAGTTGTTCTGTCTGTGATTTACATAAATATGTAGATATTGTTCTATTATAGCATTCATTCATTCTGTTTGTCTGTTGGTTTGGGGTGATATATAGTAGATGGATTTAATTTTATGCTAAGTAATTTGAAAGATTGTCCATGAAAAAAGAAACAAATTGTGAATCTCTATCTGAAATGATTTTTTTTGATGTATTGTATAGTTTAAATATGTTGTTTTTGTAGATTTCTGCTACTCCTGCTGATGTTATATTATTTGAAATGGAAAAGACATGGATCATTTTTGAAAATTTGTCTACTACTATGAAAATGGCATTGTGTCCTTTTGACTCAAGAAAGGGTCCAATAATATCTATAGTAATGATGTCCAAAGGGGCTTTGGAAGCATTATATGAATATAAGGGGGTCATTTGTTATATATTTTTTGTTTTTGTTTTTTTGGCATATACTACATTCTTTTACAAATCTTTCTATGTTTTTTCTTATACTTGGCTAGTAATAAATATTTTTTAAAAAAGAGAAAGTTCTTTTGATTCCTAGATGATCTGCAATTGGATGGTTGTGGAATTATTATAGTATTTCTTCTCATAGTTTGGAAAGTTCTAGAATATATGTTTGTTTTTCCATTGTATGAATCCTTATTTGTTCTTCAATCATTGTAGGTGTCCTTCTTTAAGCCATTGATTTACTCTTGACTTGATTATGTTGAGAGCTCCCTTGATTTTTCCTTTGGTGGTGGTAAGGGATCAGATGGAGTATTGTTGGAAAAATCATTTGGAAAGGAGTGTCAAACTGATATCATTAAGTTCTACTCTCTTTTTATAATCTGGTCTTCTGAACAGAGGATCCATTGGGTTAGTTTGGCCCAGCTGGTATACAAAGGCAAAATTATATTCCTATATGTCACTCTACCATTTGGCTTGTCTTCTGGACAGATTTTGGAGTTTTCAGAAGAATTCAAGATTTTGATGATTGGTCCAGACCTTGGATGGATATATGACACCTAGTAAGTATTGTTGTCATTCTTTTAGTGCAAACATGACTCCTAACATTTCCAGGTCACTTGCATGGTAGTTTCTTTCTACTTCAAGCAGTGAGTGGGAAGTGAATGCTATTGGTTGCAAAATATCCTCTTGTTTCTAAGACAAGACTGCATCTAACCCAAATCCTAACCCATTGGTTTCTATCTGATATGGAGTGTCATCAATAGATATTGTCAGTTTGGTGGCATTATTAAGGACCTATTTGAGTCATTTAAATGCCTTGGTGCAGTTGTCATTCCAGATGAATTTATATTTTTGAATATGAGTGCATTTAGAGGTTTGATGTGGATTGTGCAGTCCTGGATGAATCTTTGGTAAAAGTTCAGAAATCCTAGGAATTCATGTAGTTGTTTGCAAGTGGAGAGGATGGGCCACTTGAGGATGGCCTTCATTTTTAGAGGGTCTATTGCAACACTGTTTTCAGAAACTATTAACTCAAGATATTTGGTTTTTATTTGTTTGAATTTGCATTTTTTCATGTTTGAGGAAGAGTTGATTTTTCCTCATTATTAATAGGACCTTTCATATGACATTTTGGTATTCTTCCAATGTTTTGGTGTAAATCATGATATCATCTATATATACTATTATGATACTATTGTTGATTAAAATATGGAATAGATGATTTATATATGTTTGAAAGGTTTCTGGGGAGTTAGTGAGTTCAAAAAACATCACTAATGGTTAAAACAGGCCCCTATTAGTTCTAAAGGCTGCTTTCCATTCATCTCCTTCCTTTATTTAAATGTTGTTATACCCCTATCTTATATTGAATTTGATGAAGTATTTGACATTCTTTAATTTATCTATCAATTCTTTGATTAGTGGGAGGGGGTATTGATTTTGGACTGTTATTGTATTTAACTTTCTATAGTCCTATATTGGTCTAAGCTTTCCATCTTTTTTCTTTATGAAAAAGAAAGAGGATATGAAAGGGGATTTGGATAGTCTAATTCATCTATTTGATAGATTTTCTTCTAGGAAGGGATTGAGCTCCTTTTGTTCCTGGAAGGATAGATTGTAGATTTTGCAATCAATGGTGTGATTCCCTGGTACTAATTTAATCATATAGTTCCACAGTCAATAAAGTGGCAATTTATTAAATGTCTCTTTGGCAAACATGTCCTTGTATTCATAATAATGGGATAGCACTGCTTTCTTGAAGGTTTTTTTTTCCTTGTATAGGTTGGCTTTAGTGGCTACATCAGTGGCAACATTGTGGAGATAGGCTTCTATGTCAATTTGGAAAATTCAATCAGTATTATTATAATTGTTATCTTTTTCTTTGATTATTCCTGGGGTGTGGTTATCTTGGCATTGGAATTTAATTAATACTATTTGCCAATCAATATTGGGATTGTGGATCTTAAGCCAATCATATTTTAAAAATATTTCATTGTTATGAATGCTATATATCTCTCTTATTTTATTTCTATTTTCCTATTATTTTTTCTTTACTTTTCTCTTTATTCTCTCCAACTTGAGTCTCCATAGGTCATGTGACTTACACAGCCACATCACATGACAAGTCACATGATGGGCACATCCAGACCCATGATGTCATCAATGACATCACAGCCTAGATCTATCAACATAGCCAATAATCTAGACTCTTATCTCTTATTGCTTATCTATAACATTATACCCTCAATCCTGGTGCGACCCTTATCTCAACATAGTGACTCATCAAAGCACAGCACTGAGTCATCACTCAATTAGCAATCCACAACCCTGCTTTTTCAAGCCAATAACACAAGTTACTTCTATCTCACATCATATGTAAGGGCTAGATTAGTTATCTTTGACCAATAGGATATGATTCAGTTATCTATTTACCTACCCTCATGTAATTCAAGCTCTGCTTCAGAATTCTAATTGAATAGTATATAAAGTGGCCAAACTAAAGGTGTTCCCTCCAATCTTATTCTTCTTGGAGTTTCCTCCATTTTCTATTGGATAATTTCCACTGTCTGAAGGTATAGTGGCAGATTTCCTAGACATCTGGACTTAGGTTGACACTTACTTCAGCATCACCAGCCCTATTGTCTTATCACATTTGACCAATATTGCCTTTGAAGTCTAGCAAGATATAAATAGTAAATTAGCTATTTTATTCATTGGTCTCTAATATAGTGACAGCTAATATAATTTGTTCATGGTAATCTTGTATTTGAATGTTTGCTATCATGAAATTTGTTCTTACATATTTGGAAATCCATTGGTGTTGTATACTAGAATTGGTCTTGGCAATTTATATACTAGGAGTTTCTTTTCTTATATAAATATTTTATTTATACTAGATCTAGTATATTCCAAGTCTACTAATGCCTTTATTTTGAATCTCCTTCTATTAGCTGGTTGGAGAATTGCTTTGACTTCTAGAAAGTTAGTTTATGTCCTTTCCAATTTGTTTATAAATTTGGGCTTTCTTTATAATTCCCTTAATATCCATATAGCTGTTTTGTTATTCATTTCTTTTAATTGGCTAATTAGTAGGCCATTGACCTCACTGATTCTACTTAGATGGGCAAATATTTTTAGATCTTACTATTATCTCTGTTGTTAATTTTAAATTTAATTCGCTATATGGACCATAGATCTATGGTGTTTAACCAACTTTGTTTTTGTTGGTTAACTTGATTTGTATTTTTTCAAGAAGCACTGGCTTGGTCAGAGGAGGCTTTCTTCACTTAGAGTTTATTTAAAATTTTGTACTGCTTTCCACTATACTCTATATTGTAGGTTATAGCTTGAACTCCCATTGATCTGAATTTACTTTCATCTCTTTCAGTTTTTGGAAGCATATCTACTTTTTTTACTTCAACTTGGTAAATATTTTCAATTATTAATTAAGCAATCTTATTACTCTTCATGATGTTAAACAGCTCAATTCCTTGATTTATAAGAAGGATCATAAGGTCTCCTTTATAGTCAAAGTCTACTATTCCTACTCCTACATGAATCTATTTTTCACTGCCAGACCACTTTGTGAAGCAATTTGACCATATATATCTTTTGGAGTTATATATTATATATTTATATTTATTACTGCCTGGAAGAGCAATAGTATTTCTTTGTTTTCAGAGGTGAATAGATCTAATCCTGCTATGTTTTTACTCCCTCATTTTGGTAGTTTTGCTTTTAGGAAGGATCATTTTATGGGTAGGATACAGGTCAGTTCACTCTCATAGTTTTTTACATGCTCAATTTCAAGTAAATTATATTTGTTGAATAATGCTATATTTTATAAATTAGACTGATTCTTTTTATCTAATCTTATTTTACAAAATTCTTAAATTTGGCCTTAAGGACTCTATTTTCAGCTCTTATCTTCTTGAGCTGTTTTATTATTATCTCTAGGGTAATTTTCTTGGTTGTAACTTTATGGATTTGTTATTGTAGTTTAAAATGCATTTTGCATGGCCACAAGTCACCACAGCATCTACAAATGCCCTTGGCCTGGGTGGTGTCTATGTTCATCATATATGCCAAGCTGATTGCTGTATGTAGTTTAAAAAGAGAAGGAGAAGAGAGAGTTCTTCAGGACAGTATCTCTTGTTCCTATCTGCTCCTGATGCTCTTGTCAGGGAGTACTAGAGAGATTTTTCTTCTGGAACTCCTAGAGTTAGAATTGGAAAAAGTATCCCACTCCATGTTTATAATTGTTGATTTCCACCAGGACTTGATTGGCTTTGATTAAAGTGGACTTCTACACTAAAAAAGACATCATTAAGGAGGGCAGAAGTGACTTGCTCAATATATTTGATTACTTTATTGCAGATGCTGTTATGCATTAAGTTTACAAGCATGTGCCCATGGATTCTTATATTCCAGTTAGCTTCTAGAACAAAGTATTTCATTTGAACAAAGAAATCTTCTACTATCTCTGTTCTTTCTTGTTTTATTTCCAACAACTTTTTTTTAGCATAATGATCTAATGCTGCTGGTTGAAATATATGGATCAGGCACTGCTGAAACTGCCATAATATTTTGACCTGGTCTAGATATTCAACAGAATATAGGTTGGTAAATCAGCCTGCTACATTATTGCCTTTCATGTATAAGAGGACAATCAAGATCACCTTCTGATTGAACAGTTGCCAGTCAAAGCCTTGGAGATAGAGACTGATCTGCCTTTGCTATGACACAATTTTTTCTTTATTCCAAGTAAAGTCATTGGAGTATGCAACAATGGATTTCCCTAATGGCTATTACTTAACTGATTTAGAAAAGTATTTTCATGAGGGGAGAAATTCCCTATAAGGTTGTGATAAATAAATTGAAATGCAGGCTGGCCATGTAGTGAAGAAGAATATTAGGTAAGATCTGGCTGGGTGCCAATTCTTACTCTTTGATGCTTCCATAAAGTGGAGTGGTGATAATATAAAGAGTGCCCACTTTGGAGATTGTGGTTATAATCCAGCTGTGGAGGAATTGGCCTGGTGGCTGCAATATCAAGCAGTGTATTGGTCAATGAATTGGATATAAATATCATCCTCAGCATTATACTCTCTTTGTTGGAGAATGGAAATAGTAAAAAAAAAGAATTTGATAGATAAGGAGAATGATTCTTTGGTTTAAGTCCAGAGGGCAGTATCTTGTTCAGAGGATATGTTTAGAGTAGAGGGCAGAAACAGATGTGAATGGTGGGAGAATGAGCTCTTGCAATGGCTTTTTATAAATCAAAATCTTGATCTGCAAGAGATAAAAATGTAGAAGGAAGGAGAGAGAAGTTGAAACCTAATATAATGATTTGGCTACTAGTTTTCTTGTGTTTCTACTTGGCAAATCCTTTTATCATGCTCAGTTTTACCTCCAACAGATGAAATGGTCAACTTACTACTTGAATTTTATAAGACTCCAAAGGGCAATATTAGTCACTTGCTAATAAGACAATAGATAGGGACACTGAAGTAAGCATTAAACTAAGTCAGGGTGTCCAGGGAATCTGTCATTATATCTCCAAACAGTAGGGATTATCCAGTAGGAAATAGAAGGAACTCCAAGAAGGACAAGACTGGGGGGGACATTTTCAGTTTGGTCACCTTATATACTATTCAATTAGAACTCCAAAGCAGAGCTTGAATTATATGAGGGTAGGTAAATAGATAACTGGATCATATTCTATTGTCAGAGATAACTAATCTAACCCTTGCATATGATATAAAATAAGAGTGACTTGTGCTATTGACTTGACAAAGCAGGGCTATGGATTGCTAATTGAGTGATGACTTAGTGCTGTGCTTTGATGAATCATTATTTTGAGATAAGGGTTGCACCTGGATTAAGGGTATAATGTCATAAATAAGTAATAAGAGATAAGAGTCTAGATTATTGGCTGTGTTGATGGATCTGGGCTTGTGATGTCATTGATGACATCATGGGTCTGGGTATGTCCATCATATGACTTGTCATGTAATGTGGCTGTGTGAGTTATATGACCTGTGGAGACTTGAGTTAGAGAAAATGAAGAGGTGAGTAAGGGAAAAATAATGGAAAAATAGAAATAAAATAAGGGAGATATGTAGTGTTTGTAACACCAGATACAAGGATAAGCTTTTCAAAAGCTAATTACAGTGGGTAACAACCTTAGCAAGATGCTTTGGTTGGAAAAGGAAGAGATGTCAGATAGGAGAAGATGCCTGATATACTTGAATAGATGGAATTATAGGAATATCTGCATAATATTTACAGCACTAGGGCTGATTGGTAATCATATGAATCACAAGGGGTAGGTATTGTCCCCCTCCAAATATACTTAGGCTTATAACATTTAAAAATACTTCTAGTGCACTATGAAAAATAGCAATGTTATTCTTATTTGTTATATTAGACAAGCATATTAATACAGTGGATTTAGGATTGTAGTTTCTGGTGATTACATAGCCAATAGTTCTCCCTTAATCCTGGAATTTGGATGTGTACAGTAAGTAGGATGACTCAAATGACAGTAGCCTAAGTGAGAGGAAGGTGGGTAGTGGATCACATTTGACACTGAAATAGACAAGTGGGCAAGCAGATAGTATGGTGGAATTAAGAGATGAGAGGTGGGAAGAAGGGTTGGGAAGATAGTTGTAAAATAATGTTATGCCTTAGGTTTACACTAGGGTAGAAATTCTCCAATGATTACAAAAGTGATAATATTTTACAACTAGAGAATCATACTCTAACAGGTCTTGGTTATATACTAAGTATCTCATGGTGTGATATCACTATATGTAGAAGATGCATGTAACCACATCAGTATTCTAGAGTGTTTGAGATTCAGAGAATATATGGATCATAAGAAAGAAAAAGAAGAGAAATATGGACATGACAATAAATGAAGTGTACAATGATTTGTCAAGATCAAGCTATTTACATGTGAGCTCAAGTAGATATGATATGGCAGTAATATTGGAGTATGCAAGTATGCTTGCATCTAGAGCACAGATAGTCCAAACAGACATGCATCTCTATTCTCCACTTTGTAGATACATTTTCCATATATGCTTTTCTATTGGACAATCATATGATATATGTCACATACATATTCTTTTTTTAATTCCTATGCTCATCCATAGAACAAACACATGCTCTCTTTCTCTTTTCCCCTTTTGTAGATAACACAATTTCTTTGTATATAAAATCTTATACTATAGATAAATATCTTAGTCTATATTAAAACTCACTAATATTCTGATATAGAGAAACACAAAGGAAATGCCTAAGTGAGTGGAGAAACTCACTTATTAACTTATGGTGGACCAGTAGCAAAGTGTTCTAAGGATAGTTGATAGAACTTCTGAAGCAAGGCTCAACAGATATATAGTAGAGATAATGGAAGAAGTAATATTTTGGATCTGCTGTAACCAAGCCATAAGGGCTGGTTTATATATAGCAGCTAGTATTTGTACTTATATGTATATGAAACACTATAGGGCAGGCATATTTCTAATATATATGTATGGAAATATTCTAATATAGAAGAAGATAGAGATTAAGTACCAAGACCATGGTACTGATATATATCCATGATAAAATACTAGTATGTCAGTTTTATTATATCTATATATGGATAAGACTATGGAAAGACTATAAAAATTTCTTTAAGGACAAAGTTCATAAAAAAATTCTTTCCATATGAATAATTATAGTTAGTGAAATAATTAACTTACTATATAGATCTTGGCTAGACTCCACAGAGCAATATCAGTCTAATGCTAATAAGACAGTAGGCTAGGAGGCTTAAGTAAGCTTGACCTGAATTTAGAATGTTCAAGGAATCTACCACTGATCTCCAATAGTAAATGTTATAAATGCTATATATTTCCTTTATTTTACTTTCATTTTTCCACTATTTTTCCCTTATTCCCCTCTTCATTCTCTTCAACTCAAGTCTCCACAGGTCA